>CM070659.1:17408846-17881828 GCA_036346575.1 Dendrocalamus sinicus | reverse complement strand
GGTACTTCAAATTCCACTCGTCTGAAATCAGTGGCAAAATGAAACTGAGTGCCAAACACATCGAATAGACTTCACGTGTGCCTATTTTCTGCATTGATTTTGGATTAATCCGACTCAGTGTTAAACTTTCCACCGAAGTGGGTTTCACCGGGTACCGCAAACTCCAACGGACAATGTCGAGACACGAAATGAAACTGAGTCCCAAACACCTCGAATGGACTTCATAAGGGCCCTACCTCATTTGGCATGAATTGAATCCATCCGAGTTGGTGTTAGACTTTCCTCAAAATCGAATTCTGAAGGGCACTTCAAACTCCATGAATGCGAAATCGAGACATGAATTAGACTGAGCGGCAAACACCATGAACGGACTTGACATGCATCATATCTCATTTTGCCACGCATCTCGAATCCATCCAACTCGACGGTAAACTTTCCTCCAAAATGGGCTTCGACGGGAAATGTATCTTCGCATGCGTCTGAAATCAGTCGCGGAATGGCCAGTACCATATACCGAATGGACTTCATCGCATCCCCACTCATTTTGGTATACATTTTGAATCTGTCGACTCAGCGTTAAACTTTCCACGAAATGGATTCGACGGGTGCTTTAAACTCCACACGTCTGAAATCAGTGGCGAGAATGAAATGAGTGCCAAACACATCGAATGGACTTGGCGTGTGCCTAGCAATTTCTGCATTGATTTTGAATTAATCCGACTCAGTGTTAAACTTTCCACCGAAGTGGGTTTCACCGGGTACCGCAAACTCCAACGGACAATGTCGAGACACGAAATGAAACTGAGTCTCAAACACCTCGAATGGACTTCATAAGGGCCCAACCTCATTTGGCATGCATTGAATCCAACCGAGTCGGTGTTAAACTTTCCTCAAAATCGAATTCTGAAGGGCACTTCAAACTCCATGAATGCGATATCGAGACATGAATTAGACTGAGCGGCAAACACCATGAACGGACTTGACATGCATCATATCTCATTTTGGCACGCATTTCGAATCCATCCAACTCGACGGTAAACTTTCCTCCAAAATGGGTTTCGACGGGAAATGTATACTGCATGCGTACGAAATCGAGTCACGGAATGAAATTGAGTACCAAATACCCCGAATGGACTTCATAAGCATCCCCACTCATTTTGGCATACATTTTGAATCCGTCTGACTCCGCGTTAAACTTTCCACCAAAATGGATTCTGACGGGTACTTTAAACTCCACTCGTACGAAATCGAGTGGCAAAATGAAACTGAGTGCCAAACACATCGAATGGACTTCACGTGTGCCCTAGCTATTTTCTGCATTGGTTTTGAATTAATCCGACTCAGTGTTAAACTTTCCACGGAAGTGGGTTTCATCGGGTACCGCAAACTCCAACGGACAATGTCGAGACACGAAATGAAACTGAGTCTCAAACACCTTGAATGGACTTCATAAGGGCCCTACCTCATTTGGCATGCATCGAATCCATCCGAGTCGGTGTTAAACTTTCCTCAAAATCAAATTATGAAGGGCACTGCAAACTCCATGAATGCGAAATCGAGACATGAAATACACTGAGCGGCAAACACCATGAACGGACTTGACATGCATCATATCTCATTTTGGCACGCATTTCGAATCCATCCAACTCGACGGTAAACTTTCCTCCAGAATGGGTTTCGACGGGAAATGTAAACTGCATGCGTACGAAATCGAGTCATGGAATGAAACTGAGTACCAAATACCCCGAATGGACTTCGTATGCATCCCCACTCATTTTGGCATACATTTTGAATCCGTCTGACTCCGCGTTAAACTTTCCACCGAAATGGATTCTGACGGGTACTTTAAACTCCACTCGTACGAAATCGAGAGGCAAAATGAAATTGAGTGCCAAACACATCGAATGGACTTCATGATACGGGGAGGGGTCCCGATCGTCTCAGTGAGGAATCGTGGATAGTTGATGCGAAGTCGACGATGTCGCTAGTTGAACACTCGCGCCAATGGACGAACCCTCAACTCTTCGGAATACGCCCAAAACACACCGGATAATTGTTAATCGAGAGCACAAGCAATGAGCGCCAAGTCCCAATTCCCAATGGAACAACGGCTTGACCTTGAATTGCAGAATGAACAATGGATCGCCTAATTCTCTCTCAAAGTCCTCGCATGAACTCTGGTGTTGAAAGAACAAGCAATAGCTATGTTTCAATCTTATGCATAAAGTTGGTCCCCCTCTAAAGGCTGCCTATACAAGGCTTATATAGCCCCTTAGGACGTCCATATGGTCCCCAAACCAATTACAACTCAACCCTATACGGTTTTGGATACGAACTCTCACAAAAAGAAAACTATATTTTTTGCCCGTCATCTTGTTTCAGTCATAACTTTTTATCTATGATGAATTTGAATGTGGGATTAGATCTATTGCATAGCCCTTGAAATTATCTTTCTAACGAGTACAAGAACACCTGAATCGGACTCCGTTTGTGAAAGTTATGGCCTTTTCAGTAACTGCCTGTCAGACTGTCCCGAACCGAATCCGAATTGAATTATGAGTTGAATCCGAGTTTGAATTGGGTTGAGCACGTGGGAAGTCCGAATTTGGCTTGAAAATCTTATCCAAAACTTGTAGTTTAAGTCCTTGGCCTTCTCCCCCTTTGCTCTCCCACTGCATGGGCTTCTTTCCTCCTTAATCAGCTGCATGGGTTGCTTGGCTTTCTTCTTTCCATTCCCATGGGCTTTGAGCTTTTTGTTCTTGGTAGCAAATATGATTAACCTCCTTGTGCTTCTCCATTGATTTGGCCCAGGACTCGTCATAATATTCAAATTAATCATGTGCATATCCGCATCATCCCCCCTTCTTCAAGAAAAGCCGTCCTCGGCTCTTGGTAGCCTGAAATTGTACTAAGCAAAGAATACAACGTATATGCATGGTATATATATTTGTCATCAACACTTCTTTTGCTTAACATATCAAGAACATCTGAAGGCGTAGTAGATAAAAAGAAAAACACATACGCATGGTATATGTATGAATCAATTATTGTGTCATTCTCGTTGTTCCACACAAACCAGTTAATATAACGACAACCATAAGATGTATACATTGCAATTGTCTTTCATATCATTCTCCCTCCCATGAGAAAAAGTCGTCCTCGACTTTGCTAAGCACATGGGCAAGTCATTAATGGGCCAAACCAAATTAAGTTGTTCAAATATGGGGGAGAAAACTTTTAGTTCCTTCCATGCTTCAACTGTGTTACTCTGATTATTTGTACATGATTGTACATTAAAGGATGAATAAGTAGGCTTAAGAAATCTTTTAAAATATGAAGCACTATTGTTGAAACTCATCTCATTGTGATCATGATATGGCACAAAAGTTTGTTTATCCAAAATATGTAATTTCAATTCAGCAAGCTTATCACATGTAATGCATATTCGGTAAAAATAAAACTTATCATCTATACCATAATTTCCAATCAAATTGAACTTATATGTACATGCATAGGTACTAACTAGTGATTTTAAATACGAAATTTCAGCAACTTTCTCAATCACACTAGATAGCTCTCTAGGATCATCAAACATGATATAGCACAAAGAATCA
Source organism: Dendrocalamus sinicus (assembly GCA_036346575.1). Taxonomy (NCBI): domain Eukaryota; kingdom Viridiplantae; phylum Streptophyta; class Magnoliopsida; order Poales; family Poaceae; genus Dendrocalamus; species Dendrocalamus sinicus. The sequence continues at coordinate 17,878,214 of CM070659.1, read as the reverse complement.
CTAGGAGATATTCGAGTAATCACTTCCTTATGAGTAATCAATTCCACATTATGTAAATTGAGCCAAGAAATTTCAGAACATGGAATTTTTATTCGCACATATGAGTTCTCACAAGTACTCACTGTTCCACAATTAATTCCAGCGCCAATATTGTTACCTTTATTGTTCTCCTCAGTTGATATAGGTGTTGTAGGTATTAAATCATCATGATGTAACAACGGGACAGCAAGTACGTCATCTTCAACCGTGGTTATCTCCTCATCTTTGACTTCCAATGATGCCGGCTGTTGACTGTTTAATTCCTCATCTTCAATTTCAACCTGCACAATGTGAGAAACAACACTAGAAGTAGACATTAATGTGTTAGTTTCAAAATCAACCTCACTTTGTCCATCATCTACCTCTTTCTTCTCTTTTGGTGTTTCTCTCACACTCTCAATTGGAATGCTCTCAAATTCATATATGGTGGAATCACACAACTCACTCTTTTTAATACTCTCTTTCCCTTTGGCTATGTGGCTCTCACTCTCACATGGGTTTTGATGCATCTCAAGTGTTGTTTGTAGCAATGGGGCAGCATGTGCACTTGGAGTAAAACTTCCAATAGATGGATTAGTTTAAACGAATTGAAACGAGATGTGGTTTTACCTCCTGTAGGTGCTGTACGGGGAGTGTAGGAAGATGATTTTGAAACCCTCATGTCCTCCTCGGTCTCATTGTGCAGAACGACCGGAGGGCCGTGCACACTTGTGTGATCAGCTGGTGCACCCCCACGTAGATTGTGGTTTGCGAACATGGCACGTAGCTCCTGAAAGTTATTGTTGATGGTCGTACGCAACTGTTTGACCTCCACCCCGAGGGTGTTCAGTCCAGTCTGAACTTCCCTGAGCTCATCGTGCATGCCATTGTCACCATTATGAGCGGTAGTCTCACTCAAAAATAAACTCGGAATCAAAAGTTATGGCGTCTTTGGTGGCGGCTGCAGAGAAAGGACAAATCAGCCGAATTGGAATTAGGGTTTGGGGTGGGGAATATTTTTTGTTTGGATTTTTAATGGAACAAAGATATGACCAGCAACTAGACAATGCTAAGACGGACATAAATTCAATTTAGCAAACCAAAACTAACAGATTGAAAGGCACATCGGGTTTGGACAGCGGAAATTAACTCTTTTTGTGGGGCAATTTTTTTCTGAACTATAGGAAAGAAAAACCAATCTACTAACTACGGGTAAAGAAATTCTCACCGAGTAAACCTAGAATCTGATACCACATGATACGGGGAGGGGCCCCGATCTTCTCAGTGAGGAGTCGTGGATAGTTGATGCGAAGTAGACGATGTCGCTAATTGAACACTCGCGCCAATGCACGAACCCTCAACTCTTTGGAATACGCTCAAAACACACCGGATAATTGTTCGTCGCGAGACCACAAATGATGAACGCCAAGTCCCCAATTCCCAATGGAACAACGGCTTGACCTTGAATTGCAGAATGAACAATGGATCGCCCAATTCTCTCTCAAAGTCCTCGCACATGAACTCTGGTGTTGAAAGAACAAGCAATAGCTATGTTTCAATCTTATGCATAAAGTTGGTTCCCCTCTAAAAGCTGCCAATACAAGGCTTATATAGCCCCTTGGGACGTCCATATGATCCCAAACCAATTACAACTCAACCCTATATGGTTTTGGATACGAACTCTCACAAAAAGAAAACTATATTTTTCACCCGTCATCTTGTTTCGGTAATAACTTTTTACCCGTGATGAATTTGAAGGTGGGACCAGCTCCATTGTGTAGCCCTTGAAATTATCTTTTCAACGAGTACAAGAACACCTGAATCAGACTCCGTTTGTGAAAGTTATGGCCTTTTCAGTAACTGCCTGTCAGGTTGTCCCGAACCGAATCCGAATTGAATTCTGAGTTGAATCCGAGTTTGAATTGGGTTGAGCACGTGGGAAGTCCGAATTTGGCTTGAAAATCTTATCCAAAACTTTTAGTTTAAGTCCTTGGCCTTCTCCCCCTTTGCTCTCCCACTGCATGGGCTTCTTTCCTCCTTAATCAGCTGCATGGGTTGCTTGGCTTTCTTCTTTCCATTCCCATGGGCTTTGAGCTTTTTGTTCTTGGTAGCAAATATGATAAACCTCCTTGTGCTTCTCCATTGCTTTGGCCCCGGACTCATCATAATATTCAAATTAAATTTTCCTCTAAAATGGGTTTCGACAGGAAATGTAAACTGCATGCGTACGAAATCGAGTCACGGAACGAAACTGAGTAATAAATAACCCGAATGGACTTCATATGCATCCCCACTTATTTTCGCATACATTTTGAATCCGTCTGACTCCGTGTTAAACTTTGCACCGAAATGGATTCTGACGGGTACTTTAAAACTCCACTCGCACGAAATCGAGTGACAAAATAAAACTGAGTGCCAAACACATCGAATGGACTTCACGTGTGCCCTAGCTATTTTCTGCGTTGATTTTGAATCAATCCGACTCAGTGTTAAACTTTCCACCAAAGTAGGTTTTAGCGGGTACTGCAAACTCCATACGGACAATGTCGAGACACGAAAGGAAACTGAGTGCCAAACACCTCGAGTGAACTTCATATGTGCCCTACCTCATTTGGCATGCATTGAATCCATCCGAGTCTGAGTTAAACTTTCCTCAAAATCGAATTCTGAATGGCACTGCAAACTCCATGTATGCGAAATCGAGACATAAAATAAACTGAGCGGCAAACACCTTGAACGGACTTGACATGCATCATACCTCATTTTGGCACGCATTGGAATCCATCCAACTCGACGGTAAACTTTCCTCCAAAATGGGTTTCGAAGGGAAACTGCATGCGTACGAAATCGAGTCACGGAATGAAACTGAGTAATAAATACCCCGAATAGACTTCATATGCATCCCCACTCATTTTGGCACACATTTTGAATCCGTCTGACTCCGCGTTAAACTTTCGCGAAATGGATTACGCGGTGCTGAACTCCACTCGTTTAAATCAGTGGCAAAATGAAACTGAGTGTCAAACACATAGAATGGACTTCACGTGTGACATAGCTATTTTCTGCATTGATTATGAATCAATTCGACTCAGTGTTAAACTTTCCACCAAAGTGGGTTTCAGCGGGTACTGGAGACTCCATGCGGACAAAGTCGAGACACGAAATGAAACTGAGTGCTAAACACCTCGAATGGACTTCATATGTGCCCTACCTCATTGGGCATGCATTGAATCCATCCGAGTCGGAGTTAAACTTTCCTCAAAATCGAATTCTGTAGGGTACTGCAAACTCCGTGTGTGCGAAATCGAGATATGAAATAAACTGAGTGGCAAACACCTTGAACGGACTTGACATGGATCATATCTCATTTTGGCACGCATTTCGAATCCATCCAACTCGACGGTAAATTTTACTCCAAAATGGGTTTCGATGGGAAATGTAAACTGCATGCGTACGAAATCGAGTCACAGAATGAAACTGAGTACCAAATACTCCGAATGGACTTCATATGCATCCCCACTCATTTTGGCATACATTTTGAATCCGTCTGACTCCGCGTTGAACTTTCTGCCGAAATGGATTCCAACGGGTACTTTAAACTCCGCTCGTACGAAATCGAGTGAAAAATGAAACTGAGTGCCAAACACATCGAATGGACTTCACGTGTGACATAGCTATTTTCTGCATTGATTATGAATCAATCCGACTCAGTGTTAAACTTTCACCAAAGTGGGTTTCAACGGGTACTGCAAACTCCATGCAGACAAAGTCGAGGCACGAAATGAAACTGAGTACTTCATATGTGTCCTACCTTATTGGGCATGCATTGAATCCATCCGAGTCGGTGTTAAACTTTCCTCAAAATCGAATTCTGAAGGGCACTGCAAACTCCATGTATGCAAAATCGAGACATGAAATAAACTGAGTGGCAAACACCTTGAACGGACTTGACATGCATCATATCTCATTTTGCCACGCATTTCGAATCCATCCAACTCGACGGTAAACTTTCCTCCAAAATGGGTTTCAACGGGAAATGTAAACTGCATGCGTACGAAATCGAATCACGAGATAAACTGAGTACCAAATACCCCGAATGGATACATTTTGAATCCGTCTGAGTCCGCGATAAACTTTCCACCGAAATGGATTCTGACGGGTACTTTAAACTCCACTCATACGAAATCGAGTGATAAAATTAAACTGAGTGCCAAACACATCGAATGGACTTCACGTGTGCCTTAGCTATTTTCTGCATTGATTTTGAATCAATCCGACTCAGTGTTAAACTTTCCACCAAAGCGGATTTCACGGGTACTGCAAACTCGATACGAACAATGTCGAGACACGAAATGAAACTGAGTGACAAACACCTCGAATGGACTTTATAAGGGCCCTGCCTCATTTTGCATGCGTTGAATCCATCCTAGTCGGTGTTAAACTTTGCTCAAAATCGAATTCTGAAGGGCACTGCAAACTGCATGAATGCGAAATCGAGACATGAAATAAACTGAGAGGCAAACACCTTGAACGGACTTGACATGCATCATATCTCATTTTGGCACGCATTTCGAATCCATCCAACTCGACGGTAGACTTTCCTCCAAAATGGGTTTCGACGGGAAATGTAAACTGCATGCGTACGAAATCGAGTTACGGAATGAAACTGAGTACCAAATACCCCGAATGGACTTCATATGCTTCCCCACTCATTTTGGCATACATTTTGAATCCATCTAACTCCGCGTTAAACTTTCCGCCGAAATGGATTCTGACGGGTACTTTAAACTCCACTCGTACGAAATCGAGTGAAAAACGAAACTGAGTGCCAAACACATGGAATGGACTTCATGTGTGACATAGCTATTTTCTGCATTGATTATGAATCAATCCGACTCAGTGTTAAACTTTCCACCAAAGTGGGTTTCAGCTGGTACGAGAAGTTTCGATATTTGACACTGAATACATGCGCCTCTCAACTTTTAACCCCCAATTCGCACGCCTTTAGAAATTTAACCCTGTCACTGCGAATTCTTTTGATTCAAGGGATTCTCTCCATTTTCGCAGTGACAAGTGTCAAAATAGAAAAGGAGAGAAAATGAGAAGAATCCCTTGAATCAAAAGAATTCGCAGTGACAGGGTTAAATTGCAAAGGCGTGCGAATTGGGGGTTAAAAGTTGAGAGGCGCATGTATTCAGTGTCAAATATCAAAATTTCTCCTTCATATGTGCCCTACCTCACTTGGCATGCATTGAATCCATCTGAGTCGGCGTTAAACTTTCCTCAAAATCGAATTCTGAAGGGCACTGCAAACTCTATGTATGCGAAATCGAGACATGAAATAAACTGAGTGGCAAACACCTTGAACGGACTTGACATGCATCATATCTCATTTTGCCACGTATTTCGAATCAATCCAACTCGACGATAAACTTTCCTCCAAAATGGGTTTCGACGGGAAATGTAAACTGCATGCGTACGAAATCGAGTCACGGAATGAAACTGAGTACCAAATACCCCGAATGGACTTCATATGCATCCCCACTCATTTTGGCATACATTTTGAATCCGTCTGACTCCGCGTTAAACTTTCCACCGAAATGGATTCGGACGGTGCTTTAAACTCCACTCGTCTGAAATCGGTGACAAAATGAAACTGAGTGCCAAGCACATCGAATTGACTTCACGTGTGCCCTAGCTATTTTTTGCATTGATTTTGAATCAATCCGACTCAGTGTTAAACTTTCCACCAAAGTGGGTTTCAGCGGGTACTGCAAACTCCATGTTGACAAAGTCGAGACACGAAAGGAAACTGAGTGCCAAACACCTCGAGTGGACTTCAGATGTGCCCTACCTCTTTTGGCATGAATTGAATCCATCCGAGTCGGAGTTAAACTTTCCTCAAAATCGAATTCTGAAGGGCACTGCAAACTCCATGAATGCCAAATCGAGACATGAAATAAACTGAGTTGCAAACACCTTGAACGGACTTGACATGCATCATATCTCATTTTGGCACACATTTGGAATCTATCAACTCGGCGGTAAACTTTCCTTCAAAATGTGTTTCGAAGCGAAACTGCTTGCGTAAGAAATCGAGTCACGGAATGAAATTGAGTAATAAATACCCCGAATGGACTTCATATGCATCCCCACTCATTTTCGCAAACATTTTGAATCCGTCTGACTCCGTGTTAAACTTTCCACCGAAATGGATTCTGAAGGGAAACTTTAAACTCCACTCGTACGAAATCGAGTGACAAAATGAAACTGAGTGCCAAACACATCGAATGGACTTCACGTGTGCCCTAGCTATTTTCTGCATTGATTTTGAATCAATCCGACTCAGTGTTAAAGTTTCCACCAAAGTGGGTTTCACCGGGTACTGCAAACTCCATACGAACAAATATCGAGACACGTAATGAAACTGAGTGCCAAACACCATGAAAGGACTTCATAAGGGCCCTACCTCATTTGGCATGCATTGAATCCATCCGAGTCGGTGTTAAGCTTTCCTCAAAATCGAATTCTGATGGGCACTGCGAACTCCATGTATGCGAAATCGAGACATGAAATAAACTGAGTGGCAAACACCATGAACGGACTTGACATGCATCATATCTCATTTTGCCATGCATTTGGAATCCATCCAACTCGACGGTAAACTTTCCTCCAAAATGGGTTTCGAAGGGAAACTGCATGCGTACGAAATCGAGTCACGGAATTAAACTGACTAATAAATACCCCGAATGGACTTCATATGCATCACCACTCATTTTTGCATACATTTTGAATCCGTCTGACTCCGTGTTAAACTTTCCACTGAAATGGATTCTGACGGGTACTTTAAACTCCACTCGTACGAAATCGAGTGACAAAATGAAACTGAGTGCCAAACACATCGAATGGACTTCACGTGTGCCCTAGCTATTTTCTGCATTGATTTTGAATCAATCCGACTCAGTGTTAAAATTTCCACCAAAGTGGGTTTCAGCGGGTACTGCAAACTCCATACGGACAATGTCGAGACACGAAAGGAAACTGAGTGACAAACACCTCGAGTGGCCTCATATGTGCTCTACCCCATTTAGCATGCATTGAATCAATCGACTCAGAGTTAAACTTTCCACCAAAGTGGGATTCAGCGGGTACTGAAAACTCCATACGGATAAAGTCGAGACACGAAAGGAAACTGAGTGCCGAACACCTCGAGTGGACTTCATATGTGCCCTACCACATTTGGCATGCATTGAATCCATCCGAGTCGGAGTTAAACTTTCCTCAAAATCGAATTCTGAAGGGCACTGCAAACTCCATGAATGCGAAATTGAGACATGAAATAAACTGAGAGGCAAACACCTTGAACAGACTTGATATGCATCATATCTCATTTTGGCACGCATTTGGAACCATCCAACTCGACGGTAAACTCTCCTTCAAAATGGATTTCGAAGGGAAACTGCATGCGTACGAAATCGAGTCACGGAATGAAACTGAGTAATAAATACCACGAATGGACTTCATATGCATCCCCACTCATTTTGGCAAACATTTTGAATCCGTCTGACTCCGTGTTAAACTTTCCACCGAAATGGATTCTGATGGGTACTTTAAAACTCTACTGCTACGAAATCGAGTGACAAAATGAAACTGAGTGCCAAACACATCGAATGGACTTCACGTGTGCCCTAGCTATTTTCTGCATTGATTTTGAATCAATCCGACTCAGTGTTAAACTTTCCACCAAAGTGGGTTTCACCGGGTACTGCAAACTCCATACGGACAATATCGAGACACGAAATGAAATTAAGTGCCAAACACCTCGAAAGGACTACATCAGGGCCCTACCTCATTTGGCATGCATTGAATCCATCCGAGTCGGTGTTAAGCTTTCCTCAAAATCGAATTCTGATGGGCACTGCGAACTCCATGTATGCGAAATCGAGACATGAAACAAACTGAGTGGAAAACACCATGAACGGACTTGACATGCATCATATCTCATTTTGCCACACATTTCGAATCCATCCAACTCGACGGTAAACTTTCCTCCAAAATGGGTTTCGAAGGGAAACTGCACGCGTACGAAATCGAGTCATGAATAAAACTGAGTAATAAATACCCCGAATGGACTTCATGTGCATCCCCACTCATTTTGCCATACATTTTGAATCCGTCTGACTCCGTGCTAAACTTTCCACCGAAATGGATTCTGACGGGTACTATATACTCCACCCGTACGAAATCGAGTGACAAAATGAAACTGAGTGCCAAATACATCGAATGGACTTCACGTGTGCCCTAGCTATTTTCTGCATTGATTTTGAATCAATCCGACTCAGTGTTAAACATTCCACCAAAGTGGGTTTCAGTGGGTACTGCAAACTCCATACGGACAATGTCGAGACACGAAAGGAAACTGAGTGCCAAACACCTCGAGTGGACTTCATATGTGCCCTACCTCATTTGGCATGCATTGAATGCATCCGAGTCGGAGTTAAACTTTCCTCAAAATCGAATTCTGTAGGGTACTGCAAACACCTCGAATGGACTTCATATGCATCCCCACTCATTTTGGCATACATTTTGAATCCGTCTGACTCCGCGTTAAACTTTCCACCGAAATAGATTCTGACCGGTACTTTAAACTTCACTCGTACGAAATCGAGTGACAAAATGAAACGGAGTGCCAAACACATCGAATGGACTTCACGTGTGCCCTAGCTATTTTCTGCATTGATTTTGAATCAATCCGACTAAGTGTTAAACTTTCCACCAATGTGGATATCACCGGGTACTACAAACTCCATATGAACAATGTCGAGACACGAAATGAAGCTTAGTGCCAAACACCTCGAATGGACTTCATAAGGGCCCTACCTCGTTTGGGAAATGTAAACTCCATGAATCGAATTCTGAAGGGCAATGCAAACTCCATGAATGAGAAATCGAGACATGAAATAAACTGAGAGGCAAACACCTTGAACGGACTTGACATGCATCATATCTCATTTTGGCACGCATTTCGAATCCATCCAACTCGACGGTAAACTTTCCTCCAAAATGGGTTTCGACAGGAAATGTAAATCGCATGCGTCGGAATCGAGTCACGAGAATGGCGAGTACCAAATACCCCGAATGGACTTTATATGCATCCCCACTCATTTTGGCATACATTTTGAATCCGTCTGACTCCGCGTTAAACTTTCCGCCGAAATGGATTCTGACGGGCACTTTAAACTCCACTCGTACGAAATCGAGTGAAAAATGAAACTGAGTGACAAACACATCGAATGGACTTCACGTGTGACATAGCTATTTTCTGCATTGATTATGAATTATTCCGACTCAGTGTTAAACTTTCCACCAAAATGGGTTCTAGCGGGTACTGCAAACTCCATGCGGACAAAGTCGAGACACGAAATGAAACTGAGTGCCAAACACCTCGAATGGTCTTCATATGTGCCCTACCTCATTGGGCATGCATTGAAGCCATCCGAGTCGGTGTTAAACTTTCCTCAAAATCAAATTCTGATGGGCACTACAAACTCCATGTATGCGAAACCGAGACATGAAATAAACTGAGTGGAAACACCTTGAACGGACTTGACATGCATCATATCTCATTTTGGCACGCATTTTGAATCCATCCAACTCGACGGTAAACTTTCCTCCAAAATGGGTTTCGACGGGAAATGTAAACTGCATGCGTACGAAATCGAGTCACGGAATGAAACTGAGTACCAAATACCCCGAATGGACTTCATATGCATCCCCACTCATTTTGGCATACATTTTGAATCCGTCGACTCGCGTTAAACTTTCGCGAAATGGATTACGGTGCTTTAAACTCCACTCGTACGAAATCGAGTGAAAAATGAAACTGAGTGCCAAACACATCGAATGGACTTCACGTGTGACATAGCTATTTTCTGCATTGATTATGAATCAATCCGACTTAGTGTTAAACATTCCACCAAAGTGGGTTTCAGCGGGTACTGCAAACTCCATGCGGACAAAGTCGAGACACGAAATGAAACTGAGTGCCAAACACCTCGAATGGTCTTCATATGTGCCCTGCCTCATTGGGCATGCATTGAATCCATCCGAGTCGGTGTTAAACTTTCCTCAAAATCGAATTCTGATGGGCACTGCAAACTCCATGTATGTGAAATCGAGACATGAAATAAACTGGGTGGCAAACACCTTGAACGGACTTGACATGCATCATATCTCATTTTGCCACGCATTTCGAATACATCCAACTCGACGGGAAACTTTCCTCCAAAATGGGTTTCGACGGGAAATCTAAACTGCATGCGTACGAAATCGAGTCACGGAATGAAACTCCACTCGTATGAAATCGAGTGAAAAAATGAAACAGAGTGCAAACACATCGAATGGACTTCACGTGTGCCCTATCTATTTTCTGCATTGATTTTGAATCAATCCGACTCAGTGTTAAACTTTCCACCAAAGTGGGTTTCACCGGACACTGCAAACTCCATACGTACAAAGTCGAGACACGAAATGAAACTGAGTGCCAAACACCTCGAATGGACTTCATATGTGCCCTACCTCATTTGGCATGCATTGAATCTATCCGAGTCCGAGTTAAACATTCCTCAAAATTGAATTCTGAAGGGCACTGCAAACTCCATGTATGCGAAATCGAGACATGAAATAAGCTGAGTGGCAAACACCTTGAACGGAATTGACATGCATCATATGTCATTTTGGCACGTATTTCGAATCCATCCAATTCGACGGTAAACTTTCCTCCAAAACGGGTTTCGACGCGAAATGTAAACTACATGCGTACAAAATCGAGTCTCGGAATGAAATTGAGTACCAAATACCCCGAATGGACTTCATATGCATCCCCACTCATTTTCGCAAACATTTTGAATCCGTCTGACTCCGCGTTGAACTTTCCACCGAAATGGATTCTGAAGGGAAACTGATGAGGCGATGGGGTCCCGATCTTCCGATAGGATGATAACTATCGATTTCGGGGGAGATGACTCTTGCGATCCGACTACAACCGTACAAGACGTCACTTGCGCCTTAGCAACCGCTGAACCAACCCCAAGATGTTATCAACCGTGCCAAGAACACAGTTGACCTGACCACGAAGGTCTATTCGTGCATGCAACCGAAGAACACGCAAGAACAAGGATAGTGAGCAACCTGAAACTTGCTAGATATAAAAGTCGCACAAGGATAGTTGAGGTTCTGTAACACGAATCTGTTGGTCTAGCCGACACAAGAGAACGTGGAGTTTGCACAAGGGGCTAAACTGATCTAAACAAAACCTAAGTCCTAGAAACGGATGCGGCGGCTCCTATATAGTGAAAACAACCAGGGGAGGCATCCCAAAGGGTACACCCTAGGGTTACAAGGCCCATGGGCCCAAGTGGAGGTGGCGCAGCACCCTTTTGACTCGGACTCAGAAACCTACGTAGATTGTTTTGATGATTCCGGCCGGCTCGGATGGAATTTGAAGATGAGGTTGGATCCATTAGAAAGTAGACTTGATAAGCTTTCCATGAAGTACAAGAACATCCCAAACGGAGTCCGTATGAGGAAGTTATGTCCGTTTAAACTTGCACCATTGCAGCAGTCCGAATCCGATTCCAGTACGTGACCAACGTGGACTCTTTTGATGATTTCGGTCGGCTCGGATAGAATTTGAAAATGAGGTTGGATCCGTTGGAAAGTAGACTTCATGAGATTTCCATGAAGTATAAGAACGTCCCAAACAGAGTCCGTATGAGGAAGTTATGCCCGTTTGAACTTGGTACCATCGCAGCAGTCCGAGTCTGATTCCAAAACGTGTCGAACTCGAATTCGTGCTTGACTTGGTCCCAAGTGACGTGGTGACCTCCCTTATTCCTTCCATGCATGTCCAGGACTCCATGTCCCTTTCCTTCATCCTTTCCCAAGTTCCTAAGCACAATTAAATCACTTGCATTAGGTAGCGGTCTATTCTTAGTAACATATGAAGGCTGAAGAAACGAATTCACCTTTAGTTCAATCTTGATATTGGGCGCTATTGTCGTATGTGTTTGTGGCGTGGTCACATCATCTCCCCTTCTTGATAGAAAACCGTCCTCGATTTTAGCATATGTGTAGCCTCACGTATTGCATGATCTTCATCATAAATGTCGGTACATAATAACAAACGCAACAAACTCTCATTATGTAATATCATAAGTTCTTTGTCAAACAAAGTGAAACCTGTTTGAAACGAACTCACCTGATAATTTAAGTGGTGCGTAGGAGCTCTTGTAAGTCGAACAACGAGTATAGCAAATATGATTATATCCATAGGGTACATGTTCTTATCATTCTCCCCTTCTTGAAAGTAAAGCCGTCCTCGACTTTTGATAAGCTGAAAGTATGGTAACAGAGAAGCCAAGGTGTATGCATGGTATATGTATATGTCATCCGTTTTAACAGTTCTTCGTTGTTGCACAATTAATGTTATAAAACAACAGTGATCATAGAAGCTCATTATATTATTAACCCAAAAGTAATCATATATGTTAATGAGCAAATCAAAATTTCTCACACAGCAATTATTGCAACTTGTTTTGCAAATGTAAGTGAAGCATCTATGCAATTCAAATCTTGGAAGTTGTATACTTGTAGTGGTGGCACATATGGGTAAAGCTACAACTTTTGGAATCAAGCAAAGTTCTTTGATATAATCAGATTTCAATTGAGCAATAGCAAATTTATCTAGTAAGGGTGAAAAGATTTGCAAGTTCTTCCATACATCAATTTCATTATTCAGATTGTCAATGTTAAATGGTTCAAAAATAGATGAACACATAGGTATTGGATGAGTACTAAATTTTACTTCCTTCTCATATTGAACAAGATTCAACACACAAGAATTGTTGTCCAATACAGCAAGCTTCAATTCATCCATGTGATCATAAGTTATGCATATTCGATATACAAAAAATTGATTTTCTACACCATAATCTCCAATCAAATTAAACTTATACCCAAGAGTGTAGGCACTAAACAAGAATTTCGAACATGCAAGTTCAGAAACTTTCTCCATAGCACAATCCAAACTAACGGCCTCATTAAGCTTGATATAGCACAATGCATCGCGAGGGATATTCTATCAAATACTTCCTTATGTGTAATTAATTCGACAAGTGCAAAATTGTGAGAATTTAGATCAGCATATGGTTCGTTCAAGTCAACACAAGGAATATCAAAGATTGCACTACAGCGGGTATATACTCACAAGGTTGATCTATGTCTTGTTGTAGCACCAAATCAGTACCTTTGTCATTATCGTCCTCATTAGATCTGTATTTACCTCAAACTTCTCCTCTAATGGCATAAGATGCACGGATCATCCTTCACCTCTTCAAGTATCTCGGTGGTATCTGTAGATGGAGTAGAAACCAAAACAATATCAACATTTTCAATTACCTCAGATTCCATCTCGCTTGTGACCGTGAGTGCTGGAGGTACAAAGCGATGTCGCAATTTCTTTTCATCTCCTCCCATGTGTATATATAGTGGAACTCGAGATTCGATCACCAATGTTGAACATCACCAATCAGCGCCGTCCTTGCCATGCTCATCTTCTCATAAGGATCAAGATCTTGTCTTTCAAAGTAGTTATCCATCATAGTAACCCACAAGAAGTAGTCCGACGACGTACTCTCAGCGGTGAGTGGCAAGATATATACCGGTAATTGTTTCCCTTCAAGTTCAAATCTGCCCGCGATGACATCATAATCTACCAATTTTCTCAAGCCTGTCATTGTTAGTAGAAAATAAGGAAACAAATCACAAGTAAATGTTCCTATCAACTACTAGGATATGGAGGCTCAAATCAAGTCACGCATCTCTCAAGCTCTTACCAAATTCTTACAAGTTCTTACCAAAACAAACAGGTGGTGCAACCGGTGGCTGGTTCGTGATAAATCTGACTCAAGTGATGAGTAAAGCGATTGCAAGGTACAACGAGACCTGTTCAGTTAGTAGAAAAGTGGAGCTTGGATAGGCTATGTATTTTGTAGCAAAGGAAAGCAATCAATTAATTTCAGAAATTGCACAGAATTGAATTATAGTTCGTATCTAGCACTTAGCCTATGTTGCTGATCAACCAAAGATGGAAGAAGGCTAAAATAAGTGTATGGCAATGTATGGGAGTGGTAAATACAAGATAATTCAATTGAATGCAATCTGGAATTGAAGGGCACAAGGATTGACCCAAAACTTGAAACTGAAGATTTCTGTCCACTGGACAGCAAGTCGGTATTTCGGCCGTAACTTTTGTCAGTTGCCTTTTTCAATGATTCTTTTTTTCTCCGTTTCCTGACGGCTTTTTCTACAACTTTTGTTTTGGGGCCAAGTTCTGGAAACCGACCAAAAAAGTCGCACAAAATTCACAACTGCCAGCTGTTGCAGATTCAATCTGGATTTTTAGGTGAACTTGCACCGCAGATATCTCTTAACTGCCTTGCTGGAATAACGTGAAATTTTACAGATAGATGGACAATGAAGTTTTGAATCTAATGGCGGTGGTCTCACTCAAAAATAATCTAGAATCAAAAGTTTTGACGTTTTTGGTGGCGGCTGCAGAGAAAGGAAAAATCAGCCGAAATTGGAATTAGGGTTTGTGATAGGGGAATTTTTTTTGTTTGGATTTTTTTATGGAATCAAGGATATGACCAGCAACTAGACAAAGCTAAAACGGACACAAATTCAATTTAGCAAACCAAAACTAACAGATTGAAAGGCTGTGGGGTTTGGACAGTGAAATTAATTCTTTTGTGGGGCAATTTTTATGGACTATGGGAAATAAAAATCAATCTACTAACTAGGGATACAAAGAATTCCTACCGGTCAACTGAAGCTCGATACCAAGCGATGAGGCGATGGGGTCCCGATCTTCCGATAGGATGATAACTATCGATTTCGGTGGAGATGACTCTTGCGATCCGACTACAACCGTGCGAGACGTCACTTGCGCCTTAGCAATCGCTGAACCAACCCCAAGATGTTATCAACGTGCAAGAACACGGTTGACCTGACCACGAAGGTCTATTCGTGCATGCAACCGAAGAACACGCAAGAACAAGGATAGTGAGCAACCTGAAACTTGCTAGATATAAAAGTCGCACAAGGATAGTTGAGGTTCTGTAACACGAATCTGTTGGTCTAGCCGACACAAGAGAACGTGGAGTTTGCACAAGGGGCTAAACTGATCTAAACAAAACCTAAGTCCTAGAAACGGAGGCGGCGGCTCCTATATAGTGAAAACAACCAGGGGAGGCGTCCCAAAGGGTACACCCTAGGGTTACAAGGCCCATGGGCCCAAGTGGAGGTGGCGCAGCACCCTTTTGACTCGGACTCAGAAACCTACGTAGATTGTTTTGATGATTCCGGCCGGCTCGGATGGAATTTGAAGATGAGGTTGGATCCATTGGAAAGTAGACTTGATAAGCTTTCCATCCCAAATGGAGTCCGTATGAGGAAGTTATGTCCGTTTAAACTTGCACCATTGCAGCAGTCCGAATCCGATTCCAGTACGTGACCAATGTGGACTCTTTTGACGATTGCGGCCGGCTCGGATAGAATTTGAAGATGAGGTTGGATCCGTTGGAAAGTAGACTTCATAAGCTTTCTATGAAGTACAAGAACGTCCCAAACAGAGTCCGTATAAGGAAGTTATGCCCGTTTGAACTTGGTACCATCGCAGCAGTCCGAGTCTGATTCCAAAACGTGTCCAACTCGAATTCGTGCTTGACTTGGTCCCAAAGTGACGTGGTGACCTCCCTTATTCCTTCCATGCATGTCCAGGGCTCTATGTCCCTTTCCTTCATCCTTTCCCAAGTTCCTAAGCACAATTAAATCACTTGCATTAGGTAGCGGTCTATTCTTAGTAACATATGAAGGCTCAAGAAACGAATTCACCTTTAGTTCAATCTTGATATTGGGCGCTATTGTCGTATGTGTTTGTGGCGTGGTCACATCACCCTCCCCTTCTTGATAGAAAACCGTCCTCGGTTTTAGCATATGTGTAGCCTCACGTATTGCATGATCTTCATCATAAATGTCGGTACATAATAACAAACGCAACAAACTCTCATTATGTAATATCATAAGTTCTTTGTCAAACAAAGTGAAACCTGTTTGAAACGAACTCACCTGATAATTTAAGTGGTGCGTAGGAGCTCTTGTAAGTCGAACAACGAGTATAGCAAATATGATTATATCCATAGGGTACATGTTCTTATCATTCTCCCCTTCTTGAAAGTAAAGCCGTCCTCGACTTTTGATAAGCTGAAAGTATGGTAACAGAGAAGCCAAGGTGTATGCATGGTATATGTATATGTCATCCGTTTTAACAGTTCTTCGTTGTTGCACAATTAATGTTATAAAACAACAGTGATCATAGAAGCTCATTATATTATTAACCCAAAAGTAATCATATATGTTAATGAGCAAATCAAAATTTCTCACACAGCAATTATTGCAACTTGTTTTGCAAATGTAAGTGAAGCATCTATGCAATTCAAATCTTGGAAGTTGTATACTTGTAGTGGTGGCACATATGGGTAAAGCTACAACTTTTGGAATCAAGCAAAGTTCTTTGATATAATCAGATTTCAATTGAGCAATAGCAAATTTATCTAGTAAGGGTGAAAAGATTTGCAAGTTCTTCCATACATCAATTTCATTATTCAGATTGTCAATGTTAAATGGTTCAAAAATAGATGAACACATAGGTATTGGATGAGTACTAAATTTTACTTCCTTCTCATATTGAACAAGATTCAACACACAAGAATTGTTGTCCAATACAGCAAGCTTCAATTCATCCATGTGATCATAAGTTATGCATATTCGATATACAAAAAATTGATTTTCTACACCATAATCTCCAATCAAATTAAACTTATACCCAAGAGTGTAGGCACTAAACAAGAATTTCGAACATGCAAGTTCAGAAACTTTCTCCATAGCACAATCCAAACTAACGGCCTCATTAAGCTTGATATAGCACAATGCATCAATAGGATATTCTATCAAATACTTCCTTATGTGTAATTAATTCGACAAGTGCAAAATTGTGAGAATTTAGATCAGCATATGGTTCGTTCAAGTCAACACAAGGAATATCAAAAGATTGCACTACAGCAGGTATATACTCACAAGGTTGATCTATGTCTTGTTGTAGCACCAAATCAGTACCTTTGTCATTATCGTCCTCATTAGATACTGTATTTACCTCAAACTTCTCCTCTAATGGCATAAGATGCACCAGATCATCCTTCACCTCTTCAAGTATCTCGGTGGTATCTGTAGATGGAGTAGAAACCAAAACAATATCAACATTTTCAATTACCTCAGATTCCATCTCGCTTGTGACCGTGAGTGCTGGAGGTACAAAACGATGTCGCAATTTCTTTTTCATCTCCTCCCATGTGTATATATAGTGGAACTCGAGATTCGATCACCAATGTTGAACATCACCAATCAGCGCCGTCCTTGCCATGCTCATCTTCTCATAAGGATCAAGATCTTGTCTTTCAAAGTAGTTATCCATCATAGTAACCCACAAGAAGTAGTCCGACGACGTACTCTCAGCGGTGAGTGGCAAGATATATACCGGTAATTGTTTCCCTTCAAGTTCAAATCTGCCCGCGATGACATCATAATCTACCAATTTTCTCAAGCCTGTCATTGTTAGTAGAAAATAAGGAAACAAATCACAAGTAAATGTTCCTATCAACTACTAGGATATGGAGGCTCAAATCAAGTCACGCATCTCTCAAGCTCTTACCAAATTCTTACAAGTTCTTACCAAAACAAAGCAGGTGGTGCAACCGGTGGTGGTTCGTGATAAATCTGACTCAAGTGATGAGTAAAGCGATTGCAAGGTACAACGAGACCTGTTCAGTTAGTAGAAAAGTGGAGCTTGGATAGGCTATGTATTTTGTAGCAAAGGAAAGCAATCAATTAATTTCAGAAATTGCATGAATTGAATTATAGTTCGTATCTAGCACTTAGCCTATGTTGCTGATCAACCAAAGATGGAAGAAGGCTAAAATAAGTGTATGGCAATGTATGGGAGTGGTAAATACAAGATAATTCAATTGAATGCAATCTGGAATTGAAGGGCACAAGGATTGACCCAAAACTTGGAAACTGAAGATTTCTGTCCACTGGACAGCAAGTCGGTATTTCGGCCGTAACTTTTTGTCAGTTGCCTTTTTTCAATGATTCTTTTTTTCTCCGTTTCCTGACGGCTTTTTCTACAACTTTTGTTTTGGGGCCAAGTTCTGGAAACCGACCAAAAAAGTCGCACAAAATTCACAACTGCCAGCTGTTGCAGATTCAATCTGGATTTTTAGGTGAACTTGCACCGCAGATATCTCTTAACTGCCTTGCTGGAATAACGTGAAATTTTACAGATAGATGGACAATGAAGTTTTGAATCTAATGGTGGTGGTCTCACTCAAAAATAATCTAGAATCAAAAGTTTTGACGTTTTTGGTGGCGGCTGCAGAGAAAGGAAAAATCAGCCGAAATTGGAATTAGGGTTTGTGATAGGGGAATTTTTTTTGTTTGGATTTTTTTATGGAATCAAGGATATGACCAGCAACTAGACAAAGCTAAAACGGACACAAATTCAATTTAGCAAACCAAAACTAACAGATTGAAAGGCACAACGGGGTTTGGACAGCGGAAATTAATTCTTTTTGTGGGGCAATTTTTATGGACTATGGGAAATAAAAATCAATCTACTAACTAGGGATACAAAGAATTCCTACCGGTCAACTGAAGCTCTGATACCAACTGATGAGGCGATGGGGTCCCGATCTTCCGATAGGATGATAACTATCGATTTCGGTGGAGATGACTCTTGCGATCCGACTACAACCGTACGAGACGTCACTTGCGCCTTAGCAATCGCTGAACCAACCCCAAGATGTTATCAACCGTGCCAAGAACACGGTTGACCTGACCACGAAGGTCTATTCGTGCATGCAACCGAAGAACACGCAAGAACAAGGATAGTGAGCAACCTGAAACTTGCTAGATATAAAAGTCGCACAAGGATAGTTGAGGTTACGTAACACGAATCTGTTGGTCTAGCCGACACAAGAGAACGTGGAGTTTGCACAAGGGCTAAACTGATCTAAACAAAACCTAAGTCCTAGAAACGGAGGCGCGGCTCCTATATAGTGAAAACAACCGGGAGGCGTCCCAAAGGGTACACCCTAGGGTTACAAGGCCCATGGGCCCAAGTGGAGGTGGCGCAGCACCCTTTGACTCGGACTCGAAACCTACGAGATTGTTTTGATGATTCCGGCCGGCTCGGATGGAATTTGAAGATGAGGTTGGATCCATTGGAAAGTAGACTTGATAAGCTTTCCATCCCAAATGGAGTCCGTATGAGGAAGTTATGTCCGTTTAAACTTGCACCATTGCAGCAGTCGAATCCGATTCCAGACGTGACCAATGTGGACTCTTTTGACGATTGCGGCCGGCTCGGATAGAATTTGAAGATGAGGTTGGATCCGTTGGAAAGTAGACTTCATAAGCTTTCTATGAAGTACAAGAACGTCCCAAACAGAGTCCGTATAAGGAAGTTATGCCCGTTTGAACTTGGTACCATCGCAGCAGTCCGAGTCTGATTCCAAAACGTGTCCAACTCGAATTCGTGCTTGACTTGGTCCCAAAGTGACGTGGTGACCTCCCTTATTCCTTCCATGCATGTCCAGGGCTCTATGTCCCTTTCCTTCATCCTTTCCCAAGTTCCTAAGCACAATTAAATCACTTGCATTAGGTAGCGGTCTATTCTTAGTAACATATGAAGGCTCAAGAAACGAATTCACCTTTAGTTCAATCTTGATATTGGGCGCTATTGTCGTATGTGTTTGTGGCGTGGTCACATCACCCTCCCTTCTTGATAGAAAACCGTCCTCGGTTTTAGCATATGTGTAGCCTCACGTATTGCATGATCTTCATCATAAATGTCGGTACATAATAACAAACGCAACAAACTCTCATTATGTAATATCATAAGTTCTTTGTCAAACAAAGTGAAACCTGTTTGAAACGAACTCACCTGATAATTTAAGTGGTGCGTAGGAGCTCTTGTAATTCGAACAACAAGTATAGCAAATATGATTATATCAATAGGGTACATGTTCTTATCAGAAACTTTAAACTCCACTCGTACGAAATCGAGTGACAAAATGAAACTGAGTGCCAAACACATCGAATGGACTTCACGTGTGCCCTAGCTATTTTCTGCATTGATTTGGAATCAATCCGACTCAGTGTTAAAGTTTCCACCAAAGTGAGTTTCACCGGGTACTGCAAACTCCATACGAACAAATAAACTGAGTGGCAAACACATTGAGTGGACTTCATGCATTGAATCCATCCGACTCAGTGTTAAACTTTCCACCAAAGTGGGTTTCAGCGTGTACTGCAAACTCCATACGGATAAAGTCGAGACACGAAATGAAACTGAGTGCCAAACACCTCGAGTGGACTTCATATGTGCACTACCTCATTTGGCATGCATTGAATCCATCCGAGTCGGAGTTAAACTTTCCTCAAAATCAAATTCTGAAGGGCACTGCAAAATCCATGAATGTGAAATCGAGACATGAAATAAACTGAGTGGCAAACACATTGAACGGACTTGACATGCATCATATCTCATTTTGGCACGCATTTGGAATCCATCCAACTCGGCGGTAAACTTTCCTTCAAAATGGGTTTCGAAGGGAAACTGCTTGCGTAAGAAATCGAGTCACGGAATGAAATTGAGTAATAAATACCCCGAATGGACATCATATGCATCCCCACTCATTTTCGCAAACATTTTGAATCCGTCTGACTCCGCGTTAAACTTTCCACCGAAATGGATTCTGACGGGTACTTTAAACACCACTCGTACGAAATCGAGTGACAAAATGAAACTGATGCCAAACACATCGAATGGACTTCACGTGTGCCCAAGCTACTTTCTGCATTGATTTTGAATCATGATGAGGACATCCCTACCATTGATATATCCATGCCTAGTACACAGCAAGGGCATTTGACTCGAGCTCGCGCACAACAACTTAATTGTCAGGTAAAGTCGTTCCTTGCTGTCCCAACAAGTTCTCTGAATTGGGTGCTACTAACGTCTTGTGATGATTTTCTTATGCTTAGGAACTTGGGGGTTGAGCCGGCTAAATGTAGAAGCAAACAAGATAACAATCACAAGGATATTGGAGCACACAAGAAGAAGATCGGACCAAACGTTCGGACTGAACGTTCGGACCTACAGGAAGCGCCAACATGATTGGGCCATAACTTTTGATTGCGGAGTGCGTTGGAGGCATATGAGTACTCGTTGGAAAGATCTCGATGTCTACTGTCTAATGGATCCAAAATCACCATCAGATTCTAGTGGAGCTGTCGAGAAATTACAGAAGAATGTTTGGACTTCCAACCGGAGTTCTGGGCCTTATTTCCAATAGAGCCCATTATGGGAGCATCCAAGTTAGGGTTTCCCATGTCCCTGGCTATTTTTCCCCTATTTAGACCAGCATTAGCCGCCAGGGAGGAGTTGGGTTTTGATTAGATGCAAGTTTAGCTTTTGCTACTTCCTTGTAAAGGCGTGTGTTGGCTAGACCACCCGATTTACTTGTTTCAGAACCCCACCTTTGTATCTCAGTCTCATCTTTTGAGCACAATCCGTAAGTTTTGCTTGTTCATCTTGTTCTTGCTTTGTTCTCGATTGCTAGCAGGTTCAAGGTTGTTCTTAGCACGGCAAGAACAGCAACAATTTGGTTTCGGTGTAACTGTCGCTAAGACGCAGCAACCCTGTGGTCGTTGTAGTCGGGCAGCACAACGTCGAACTTCCACCAAATTGAGTTATCTCCACTCTCATCGAAAGATTGGGAACCATTCCCTGGTTACGTCTCCATCAAATCAATCCGACTCAGTGTTAAATTTTCCACCAAAGTGGGTTTCAGCGGGTACTGGAGACTCCCTGCGGACAAAGTCGAGACACGAAAGGAAACTGAGTGCCAAACACCTCGAGTGGACTTCATATGTGCCCTACCTCATTTGGCATGCATTGAATCCATCCGAGTCGGAGTTAAACTTTCCTCAAAATCGAATTCTGAAGGGCACTGCAAACTCCATGCATGCGAAATCGAGACATGAAATAAACTGAGTGGCAAACACCTTGAACGGACTTGACATGCATCATATCTCATTTTGGCACGCATTTGGAAAGATCCAACTCGACGGTAAACTTTCCTCCAAAATGGGTTTCGAAGCGAAACTGCATGCGTACGAAATCGAGTCACGGAATGAAACTGAGTAATAAATACCCCGAATGGACTACATATGCATCCCCACTCATTTTGGCATACATTTTGAATCCGTCTGACTCCGTGTTAAACTTTACACCGAAATGGATTCCGACGGGTACTTTAAACTCCACTCGTACGAAATCAAGTGACAAAATGAAACTGAGTGCCAAACACATCGAACGGACTTCACGTGTGCCCTAGCTATTTTTGCATTTATTTTGAATCAATCCGACTCAATGTTAAACTTTCCACCAAAGTGGGTTTCAGCGGGTACTGCAAACTCCATACGGATAAAGTCGAGACTCGAAAGGAAACTGAGTGCCAAACACCTCGAGTGGACTTCATATGTGCCCTACCCCATTTGGCATGCATTGAATCCATCCGAGTCGGAGTTAAACTTTTCTCAAAATTGAATTCTGAAGGGCACTGCAAACTCCATGAATGCGAAATCGCGACATGAAATAAACTGGGTGGCAAACACCTTGAACGTACTTGACATGCATCATAGCTCATTTTGGCACGCATTTGGAATCCATCCAACTCGACGGTAATCGAGTCACGGAATGAAACTGAGTAATAAATACCCCGAATGGACTACATTTTAACCCCACTCATTTTGGCATACATTTTGAATCCGTCTGACTCCGTGTTAAACTTTCCACCGAAATGGATTCTGGCGGGCACTTTAAAATCCACTCGTGCGAAATCGAGTGACAATGAAACTGAGTGCCAAACACATCGAACGTACTTCACGTGTGCCCTAGCTATTTTCTGCATTGATTTTTAATCAATCGACTCAGTGTTAAACTTTCCACCAAAGTGGGATTCAGCGGGTACTGCAAACTCCATACGGATAATGTCGAGACACGAAAGGAAACTGAGTGCCGAACACCTCGAGTGGACTTCACATGTGCCCTACCTCATTTGGTAGGCATTGAATCCATCCGAGTCGGAGTTTAGCTTTTCTCAAATTCGAATTCTGAAGGGCACTACAAACTCCGTGTATGCGAAATCGAGACATAAAATTAACTGAGTGGCAAACACCTCGAACGGACTTGACATGCATCATATCTCATTTTGGCACGCATTTCGAATCATCCAACTCGACGGTAAACTTTCCTCCAAAATGGGTTTCAACGGGAAATGTAAACTGCATGCGTACGAAATCAGAGTCACGGAATGAAACTGAGTACCAAATGCCCCGAATAGACTTCATATGCAACCCCACTCATTTGGCATACATTTTGAATCCGTCTGACTCCGCGTTAAACTTTGCACCGAAATGGATTCTGACGGGTACTTTAAACTCCGCTCGTACAAAATCGAGTGACAAAATGAAACTGAGTGCCAAACACATCGAATGGACTTCACATGTGCCTAGCTATTTTCTGCATTGATTTTGAATCAATCCGACTCAGTGTTAAACTTTCCAACAAAGTGGGTTTCAGCGGGTACTGGAGACTCCATGCGGGCAAAGTCGAGACACAAAAGGAATCTGAGTGCCAAACACCTCGAGTGGACTTCATATGTACCCTACCTCACTTGGCATGCATTGAATCCATTCGAGTCGGAGTTAAACTTTCCTCAAAATCGAATTCTGAAGGGCACTGCAAACTCCATGTATGCGAAATCGAGACATGAAATAAACTGAGTGGCAAACACCTTGAACGGAATTGACATGCATCATATCTAATTTTGGCACGCATTGGAACCATCCAACTCCATGAAATAAATTGAGTGGCAAACACCTTGAACGGACTTGACATGCATCGTATCTCATTTTGGCACGCATTTGGAATCAATCCAACTCGACGGTAAATTTTCCTTCAAAATGGGTTTCGAAGGGAACTGCATGCGTACGAAATCGAGTCACGGAATGAAACTGGGTGATAAATAACCCGAATGGACATCATATGCATCCCCACTCATGTTGGCATACATTTTGAATCCGTTTGACTCCGCGTTAAACTTTCCACCGAAATGGATTCTGACGGGTACTTTAAACACCACTCGTATGAAATCGAGTGACAAAATGAAACTGAGTGCCAAACACATCGAAAGGACTTCACGTGTGCCCAAGCTACTTTCTGCATTGATTTTGAATCAATCCGACTTAGTGCTAAACTTTCCACCAAAGTGTGTTCAACGGGTACTGGAGACTCCATGCGGACAAAGTCAAGACACGAAAGGAAACTGAGTGCCAAACACCTCGAGTGGACTTCATATGTACCCTACCTCACTTGGCATGCATTGAATCCATTCGAGTCGGAGTTAAACTTTCCTCAAAATCGACTTCTGAAGGGCACTGCAAACTCCACGAATGGGAAATCGAGACTTGAAATAAACTGAGTGGCAAACACCTTGAACGGACATGACATGCATCATATCTCATTTTGGCACGCATTTGGAACCATCCAACTCGGCGGTGAACTTTCCTCCAAAATGGGTTTCGAAGGCAAACTGCATGCGTACGAAATCGAGTCGGAATGAAACTGAGTAATAAATACCCCGAATGGACTTCATATGCATCCCCACTCATTTTGGCAAACATTTTGAATCCGTCTGACTCCGTGTTAAAATTTCCACCGAAATGGATTCTCACGGGCACTTTAAACTCCACTCGTACGAAATCGAGTGACAAAATGAAACTGAGTGTCAAACACATCGAATGGATTTCACGTGTGCCCTAGCTATTTTCTGCATGGATTTTGAATCAATCCGACCCAGTGTTAAACTTTCCACCAAATTGGGTTTCTGCGGGTACTGCAAACTCCATACGGATAAAGTCGAGACACGAAAGGAAACTGAGTGCCCAACACCTCGAGTGGACTTCATATGTGCCCTACCTCATTTGGCATGTGTTGAATCCATCCGAGTCGGAGTTAAACTTTCCTCAAAATCGAATTCTGAAGGGCACTTCAAACTGCATGAATGCGAAATTGAGACATGAAGTAAACTAAGTGGCAAACACCATGAACGGACTTGACATGCATCGTATCTCATTTTGGCATGCATTTGGAATCCATCCAACTCAACGGTAAATTTTCCTTCAAAATGGGTTTCGAAGGGAAACTCCATGCGTACGAAATAGAGTCACGGAATGAAACTGGGTGATAAATACCCCGAATGGACATCATATGCATCCCCACTCATTTTGGCATACATTTTGAATCCGTCTAACTCCGCGTTAAACTTTCCACCGAAATGGATTCTGACGGGTACTTTAAACTCCACTCGTCCGAAATCGAGTGACAAAAGGAAACTGAGTGCCAAACACCTCGACTGGACTTCATATGTGCCCTACCTCATTTAGCATGCATTCAATCTATCCGACTCAGTGTTAAACTTTCCACCAAAGTGGGTTTCAGCGGGTACTGCAAACTCCATACGGACAATGTTGAGACACGAAAGGAAACTGAGTGCCAAACACCTCGAGTGGACTTCATATGTGCCCTACCTCATTTGGCAGGCATTGAATCCATCCGAGTCGGAGTTAAACTTTCCTCAAAATCGAATTCTGAAGGGCACTGCAAACTCCATTCATGCGAAATCGAGACATGAAATTAACTGAGTGGCAAACACCTTGAATGGACTTGACATGCATCATATCTCATTTTCGCATGCATTTGGAATCCATCCAACTCGACGGTAAACTTTCCATCAAAATGGGTTTCGAAGGGAAACTGCATGCGTACAAAATCGAGTCACGGAATGAAACTGGGTGATAAATACCATGAATGGACTTCATATGCATCCCCACTCATTTTGGCATACATTTTGAATCCGTCTGACTCCTTGTTAAACTTTCCACCGAAATGAATTCTGACGGGTACTTTAAACATCACTCATACGAAATCGAGTGACAAAATGAAACTGAGTGCCAAACACATCGAATGGACTTCACGTGTGCCCTAGCTACTTTCTGCATTGATTTTTAATCAATCCGACTCAGTGTGAAACTTTCCACCAAAGTGGGTTTCAGCAGGTACTGCAAACTCCATACGGATAAAGTCGAGACACGAATTGAAACTGAGTGCCAAACACCTCGAGTGGACTTCATATGTGCCCTACCTCATTTTGGTGCGCATTTGGAATCCAACCAACTCGACGGTAAACTTTCCTTCAAAATGGGTTTCGAAGGGAAACTGAATGCGTACGAAATCGAGTCACGGAATGAAACTGAGTGATAAATACCACGAATGGACTTCATATGCATCCCCACTCATTTTGGCATACATTTTGAATCCGTCTGACTCCTTGTTAAACTTTCCACCGAAATGGCTTCTGACGGGTACTTTAAACAGCACTCGTACGAAATCGAGTGACAAAATGAAACTGAGTGCCAAACACATCGAATGGACTTCACGTGTGCCCTAGCTACTTTCTACATTGATTTTGAATCAATCCGACTCAGTGTGAAACTTTCCACCAAAGTGGGT
The DNA here is from genome assembly GCA_036346575.1 of Dendrocalamus sinicus. Taxonomy (NCBI): domain Eukaryota; kingdom Viridiplantae; phylum Streptophyta; class Magnoliopsida; order Poales; family Poaceae; genus Dendrocalamus; species Dendrocalamus sinicus. The sequence goes on along the minus strand of CM070659.1, from coordinate 17,851,381 downwards.
TTCAGCAGGTACTGCAAACTCCATACGGATAAAGTCGAGACACGAAATGAAACTGAGTGCCAAACACCTCGAGTGGACTTCATATGTGCCCTACCTCATTTGGCATGCATTGAATCCATCCGAGTCGCAGTTAAACTTTCCTCAAAATCGAATTCTGAAGGGCACTGCAAACTCCGTGTATACGAAATCGAGACATGAAATAATCTGAGTGGCAAACACCTTGAATGGACTTGACATGCATAATATCTCATTTTGGCGCGCATTTGGAATCCAACCAACTCGACGGTAAACTTTCCTCCAAAATGTGTTTCGAAGGGAAACTGCATGCGTACGAAATCGAGTCACGGAATGAAACTGAGTAATAAATACCCCGAATGGACTTCATATGCATCCCCACTCATTTTGGCATACATTTTGAATCCGTCTGACTCCGAGTTAAACTTTCCATCGAAATGGATTCTGACGGGTACTTTAAACTCCACTCGTACGAAATCGAGTGACAAAATGAAACTGAGTGCCAAACACATCGAATGGACTTCACGACTCATTTTGGCATACATTTTGAATCCGTTCGACTCCGTGTTAAACTTTCCACCGAAATGGATTCTGACGGGTACTTTGAACTCTATTCGTAGGAAATCGAGTGAAAAAATGAAACTGAGTGCCAAACACATCGAATGGACTTCACGTGTGCCCTAGCTATTTTCTGCATTGATTTTGAATCGATCCGACACAGTGTAAAACTTTCCACCAAAGTGGGTTTCAATGGGTACTGCAAACTCCACACGGACAAAGTTGAGACACGACATGAAACTGAGTGCCAAACACCTCGAATGAACTTCATATGTGCCCTACCACATTTGGCATGCGTTGAATCCATCCGAGTCGGTATTAAACTTTCCTCAAAATCGAATTCTGATGGGCACGGCAAATACCATGTATGTGAAATCGAGACATGAAATGAACTAGGTGGCAAACACCTTGAACGGACTTGACATGCATCATATCCCATTTTGGCACACATTTCGAACCATCCAACTCGACGGTAAACTTTCCTCCAAAATGGGTTTCGACGGGAAATGTAAACTGCATGCATACGAGATCGAGTCATGAAATAAAACTGAGTACCAAATACCCCGAATGGACTTCATATGCATCCCCACTCATTTTGGCATACATTTTGAATCCGTCTGACTCCGTGTTAGACTTTCCACCGAAATAGATTCTGACGAGATGCTAAGACTCCTTGCTAATTCCGCCCAGTGGAGAAACATCGATAGGAGTTTTGCAGACTTCGGTGCAGAACCAACGAATATAAGGTTTGGACTGAGTACAGATGGAATGAATCCTTTCAGTAGCATGAGCAGCTGACATAGTACATGGCCCGTGACTCTCTGCATCTATAACCTTCCTCATTGGTTGTGTATGAAGCGAAAGTATATTTTGCTGTCGATACTTATCCAAGGGCCAAGCCAACTTGGGAATGATATCGATGTGTACCTAGCACCGTTGGTGGAAGATCTAAAAGTACAGTGGAACGAAGGGGTACATGTATGGGATGCATACAGACGAGAGAACTTCACTTTGCGCTCCTTATTGTTCTGCACCATAAATGATTATCCTGCACTTGGTAACCTATCGGGCCATAGTAAAAAAGCTACCAAAACTTGTACCCACTGTTTAGATGGTACCGAGAGTGTGTGGTTGAAACACTCACGCAAAACCATCTACATGCGTCACCGCCAGTTCCTTCGGAGGGCTCACCTATACCGTAAGATGAAGAAACAATTTGACAGAGAGAAGAAAGACGGTTCAGCTCCAAGGCATTTAAAGGAAAATGAGGTTTATAATATGGTGAAGGATTTAGATGTTGTCCTCGGAAAGGACGTAAATTGAGGGCTCATGAGAAGAACACCTGGAAGAAGAGATCAATATTTTGGGACTTACCTTATTGGGAGTACCTATATGTTTGACACTACATCGATGTCATGCGCGTAGAAAAGAATGTATGTGACAGCTTGATTGGTCTCTTACTGAACATTCATGATAAAACAAAGGACGGCGTCAACGCACGGCTTGACTTGGCTGATATGGACATCAGGCCTGAGTTAGCACCGACATGCACTGATAATGGACGAACGTACCTTCCCCTGCGTGTTACATTCTGTCCAAGGCTGAGAAAACAGAACTATGCTAATGCTTGCATAGTGTCAAAGTTCGTCTGGTTACTCCGGCAACGTGAAGAAACTTGTTTCGATGCAAGATTTGAAGTTAAATGGCATGAAGTCTCATGATTGTCATGTGCTGATGACACAGATGCTCCCTATTGCAATTAAAAATATTTTACCGATCAAAGTCCGAGAGACAATCATGATGCTATGTTATTTCTTTAACACAATTGCTCAGAAGGTCATCGATCCCGAAGGACTAGATGCTCTGCAGGACGAGGTGGTGATGACTCTATGTCATCTTGAAACGTATTTCCCTCCTTCGTTTTTCGATATCATGGTCCATCTCATTGTTCACGTTGTGTGGGAGATAAAAATGTGCGGGCCCGTATTCCTACATAGCATGTACCCATTTGAGAGGTTCATGGGAATTCTCAAGTCCTACGTACGGAATCGATCTCGGCCGGAGGGCAGCATCGTTGAAGGATATGCGAGCGAAGAGGTCATTGAGTTTTGTGTCGATTATATGGCTCATATTCAACCGATAGGTGTGCCTCAATCTCGTCATGAGGGGAGGCTGAAGGGTATCGGAACTATCGGAAGGAAAGCAATCACTACAGATATGGACACGTATACTCAAGCCCATTTCACGGTCTTGCAACACATGACTGAAGTGGCGCGTTATGTCGACCAGCATAAGGATGTGCTTCGGCAACAAAATCAGGAGCGGTCGGATGTTTGGATCATGACGCAACACAACAGTCAGTTCCACCAATGGTTGAAGGAGCAAATCGCTAGGAGCTCGCCAAGTGAGACGCTGACATGGTTGACAAAAGGGCCAACATTTATAGTTGTGACATGGCAAGGATATGACATAAATGGGTACAAATTATATACACAGTCTCAGGATGTAAAGAGCACTAACCAGAACATCGGTGTCCGTATAGATGCGTTCAGTACCGATGGGTCGATGAACTCATACTATGGTTTCATAGAAGAGATTTGGGAGCTCGACTACGTGGTTTTCAAGATCCCCTTATTTCACTGCCGTTGGGTGCGTCTCCCACAGGTGAAGGTTGACAAGTACGGTGTCACTACCGTGGACCTCCAACATGTCGCGTACAAAGACAAACCATTCGTACTTGCCAACCAAGTTATTCAAGTTTTTTATGTAACTGACCTGGCAAATAAGAAACGCCATGCAGTTCTTCATGGAAAAAGGAGAATTGTCGGAGTAGAGAATGCAGTGGACGAGGAAGAATATAATCAATTTGACGAGTTACCTCCTTATGGAAATGGCACAAGGGTCGACGATGAACAACGTGACGAAACTAGTTACGTACGCATTTGTTGGACCGAAATGGCGACAGAGGGGGGTGAATATCGACTTCAAAAACTTGTCCCCCACAAGTACTTAAAAGAAAACCCTCTCCAATAGCTATGAGGAGCTACGAAGTTGGTAAAAAGACTCACTGGAAAAATCACAACACAGAGATAATGAGCACAGAGAACAAAGAAACCAAGGAGTCAAAAATCACTGAAAACTACCAAGCAACATAGGTCGTGCAGTGGTGGCGGTCCGCATCACGCCTTATGGCGGTCGACCACTTGTGGCAAGCCGGTCTGACCGCCATGCCGTGAGCGGTCTGACCTCCCATTACTCCCCGGTCTGATCGCTACCCTGGTTCCAGCAGCCCGAAAACAATCTGAAAATCTGAACTTCGGGCAAAAACTTCAGATCTTCCAAAACGAAGGAAAAGAAGGATTCTTCCCAATCTTTTTAGCCTAAAGCACTACCACAATAAACTAAATAGCATGGGGGCTCTAGAAAGCAAAGAAATCTCACCCAAGAGAGGTAATTTCATATTTGAGCCAAAAATCTAAAACTTTGCAAGAACAGGACCAAAACTCAAATTACGCCCTTGGACTCTAGGTATCAAATTTCATGCCATCTCAAGAGAGGAAACAAGAATTGCATCAAAACCCTATAGATGAAAAGAAGAACAGAGAAACCCAAAAACCCAAATCAGAGATTAAACAAGGTATGCTCTTAGGATTGACTAGCCAAATGGCTTTACAGCACCTCCTAGATCATAGCAACCCATTTTGGTCCTTCTCAACAAGAAACAACAAGAATTCGAAAATCTCAAGAATCAAGCACAGAGGGCATCGAAGAGAAAACAGGAGCATGGGAAAAGAACTTCAGAAATTTCATTCCAACAAAACAAGGAATACATAGGAATCCCCATACGCATGGACATTCAGAGGAATGATTACATGAAGGATCAACTCTTCCTTTCCCTCTCCATCTCAAGAACTTACACACACTACGTGCTTCTTGGAGAGGAGACACACTCAAGAACATATCGAAGGAAGACAACAGAACATACTTTGTCTCCTCCACCCACTCTCAACAACTAAAGCTCTAAAGCCAAAACAACCCTCTAAAGCTCATTTTGACTAAAGCAAACCCTAGAAACCCTTGGAGTGCATGCAGCCACAAGGAGGCACCTCCTCCTTATATAGCCTTTGGCTAACGGGTCTCCAACCCGTTACACCCGCTAAAATCCGAACGGAACCACCTCCACCTGTGCAGCTTTGCATTTTTACCGAAACGCCCCTCCTGCACCTTCCGGGAAGCTTCCGCGTTCCTTGTCGTCCACGACTCGCAACCACCTCGCGTTCACGCTGTCTTCGGCACACCTTGACCGTTCTAACCTCGGCACCACCTGCGCCTAGTCATGTCCTCCGTGCCTCGCCACGACTCCGTCTCGACGTCCTGCAGTCATCACAAACAAGAAACACATCAAATAGCACCACTCGATACATGAAAGCATAATTAGCATCAGTAAGTCATACTTACGCATAATAGAGTCCAAACCTGTCGAAATAGCAGAATATGCATCCTAAGCACTTTGACCAGGTTTGACCAAGTCCGACCGAGCCCGATTGCACCTCGCAACGTCACGGTCCGAAACACCCAAACCAAACTCGACTTTTCTAAACCGATGTTAATTACTCATCACACACATGGGGTCACAACCACATAGTCTCTCAATCTCCCCCTTGATGAGTATATTGACAAACCCAGAAAAAGCGCAAAGTTGAGTTTGAAAAGAAAGTCAAACATGGTCCAAAGGAAGAAAAGAAGCTAATGACTATGTCGACACAAAGAGCAAAAGAAAGAACAAGTTTTCCTCAAAGCTCCCAAAATGGCTTTTTCTACCACTATTCTCCCCCTTTTGGCAATAAACACATCAAGGATGGAAAAGAGGGAATATGACATGGAATTGGATGTAATGGCTGAAGTTTGATTTATTTTAAGCATGTAGAGCCATGAGAATTATCCAAGATGACCATCAAATATTACACCCAGCCATAACACATAAACATGCTATCTAGATCATGACAAGACATGTATAAGCCAGCTAAACCAATTAAGTCACAATCTGAAATTTTAGTGCAAATTCTTAGCATGTCAAGTCATTCGTGATCATAGTCTAGCTAGAGATATCCAAGGATAATGCAAACCATGTCAATAAGCTAAGCGGAACCAAGAAGCTAGTATTGAGTCATATTAGAGTGCTACAAGCTCAAGAGTGAAACATTTGTTTAAGTACTTGTAACCTTTGAGATTTTAGCAAATTGAGCACAAATGACATATTTTTACTTTGAGAAACTCATGATTGTTTCCAACCAAAATTTTTGTTTAGTCATGTGCTAGATCTCAAGCCTTATGCGACCACTCCAAGCAATGAGCTTAAGTGATGAGGACATCCCTAACACTTATACATCTTCTCCTATTGGTGGTCATGCACATACTGATGAGGACATCGCTAGTAATGCCAAAGCGAGTAATGAGACTTCAATAACAGGACCAATAACAAGAGCACGAGCTAAGAAACTACAATCTCAGGTGAACCTACTCCTTAATGAATATGTCATTAATTTTAATGAGAATTTTATACTACCTAAAAACAATGATTTACTTGTGCTCAGGTTTGAAGAGTCAGTGATGGATGGAGATCAAGAATATGTGGCCGTCACCCAAGAAAGCACAAGTCCACGGCATGAGCAACGATCCCTCCATGAACAGCATCCGGACCATGAATAGTACCCGCTACAAGATACGGCCCGTGAATAGTACCGCTACAGTTCGGCCTGTGAACAGTACCGCTACAGTACGGCCCATGAACAGTACGCTACAGTACGGCCCGTGAACAGTAGCGCTACAGTACTTGCGGATGAATAGTACCACATGGAGATTTTAGTGTTGAATGGTCTTAGGTTGAGACTATATATTGAGGGGTAGACCCCCATTGTAAAGGGAACCAAGTTTTTGCATAAGATTGAAACATAGCTATTGCTTGTTCTTTCAACACCAGAGTTCATGCGAGGACTTTGAGAGAGAACTAGGCGATCCATTGTTCGTTCTGCAATTCAAGGTCAAGCCGCTGCTCCATTGGGAATTGGGACTTGGCGTTAAGCCGCTTGTGGTCTCGCGACGAACAATTATCCGGTGTGTTTTGGGCGTATTCCGAAGAGTTGAGGGTTCGTGCATTGGCGCGAGTGTTCAACTAGCGACATCGTCTACTTCGCATCAACAATCTACAGTTCCTCACTGAGAAGATCGGGACCCCATCCCCGTATCATGTGGTATCAGATTCTAGGTTTACTCGGTGAGAATTTCTTTACCCATAGCTAGATTCATTTTCTGTCCTATCGTCTATTAAACCGAAAATTGCAATACCAAAACCGTAGTTTAATCTGTTATTTCTTGTGCGTTTTGTTAAGTTTTCGTCCATTAGAGTTTTGTTTTAGTGCTGATCCGTGTATTTCCTTTTGCGTTGCTTAATCGTTGTGTTCACATAAACTCTACAAAATTGCTGGTTGATTCCCTCAATTAGCAACCAAAACGAACAAAGCCTCCATCTTATATCCTTTTATCTTGAGACTAGCTATCGACATTGCATTTAGGGCTGCTCATTCATCTTGATTACACCTTGCTGGTTGTGAGAATTGTACACTTCCGCGGGGAGCAAAGTAGAGAGAAAAGAAGGAAAAGGCAGCCGCAGTTAGCAACAGCCGCGGAGTAAAAAAAAACAAGAGAGAGAAGCACGTCACTTTTGCATACGACCTCCGTTTGAGGCGTTTCTTGCTCCGTTGGAAAAGAAACGAGAAGATAGACCAAAAAAAAAGAAAAAAAACGAGAAGTCGGAGAAATCTGGAGATTTTAGATTCGCGAAGCCGCCAGCACACGCGCAAACAACTTTTCGAGCTTCCAAACTCGTGTGCAACGTGCATTGTGTTTTCAATCTTTCTTTGAGCAATCTTGTGCCCTCGTATATTCGGTTGCAATTGGCTAGCGTCTCTCTTAGTACTTGGTGCAAAACGAGCTAGTTTCATCTCTGTTTCGATTGATTCTCCTAGCTCATTCCTTTGTTTGCATTAAGTCCCATTTATCGTTGCGTGTGCGTTTTACACTTCGCTTAAACCAATTGGATCAGCACATAGGCAAATTACTCTAGCTTGGATCATTACTTAGCTTTACAATACCTTGAATATCAGATTGCTTAGGATATCCACATACCTGTCCAAGCTCCACCTACACCGTCTGTGTACTCCCTTGCTCTTGGTTACGCTCATACATTACGGGTTGAGGTCGTCATTGTCACAAGTGTCGATTTGCCGTCCTTGTTTCACTTTGGAACAGTAAGCTTGTCTTGTTTTCAGGATGCTGAGTTGCAAGCATAGAGAGAGCTTTTGTTTTACTAACCTAGATATAACGTCGTTTCTTGTTTGTGAGTCGTTCCCATGGCAGGTCACGAGGAGAATCCACCTAATCCGGAGGCGCCGATCACATGGACCGAGTACACTCGGTTGCGCGAGATGCTACAAAAACAACTTCATGATGGTGACAATGGCGTGCGCGATGAGCTCGGGAAGTTCAGATGGATGAACACCCTCGGGAGGAGGTCACACAATTGCGCACGACCATCAACAATAATTTTCTGGAGCTACGTGCCATGTTCACACACCACACTTTACGTGGGGTGCACCACTGATGACACAAGTGTGCACGCCCTCCCGTCGTTTTGCACAATGAGACCGATGAGGAGCGTGCTATTAAATGCGGATGAGGAGCGACGTCGGCGACAGCGCATCGCATGGCAATGCCGCCAAACGTCGGGATGGCAGCCGCGGCACGCCTCAGCACATGGGCTGGCCGAGGCAACGGCGGCGTGGAGGAGGTGCACCACAGGTGCCCACGGAGGAGGTGTGCATCGTGCACCTCGTAGCTGCGCCGATGCGACGAGCGCGGGATAACGATTTCCCGCCGACGACTATGATGACCGACAGCGCCACCACCGCAACAACGTGCAGCGTCCTCGCCACGACGACGCCGAGGATTTTGTCGCTAAGCCCAAATTTAATCTTCCTATATTTTCAGGTGGTACAGATGTGGAACAATACCTCACTTGGGAGCTGAAAGTTGATAAGTTGTTTCGATGAACAACTATTCCAATGAGAAGAAGTTGTTGCTTGCATCCAATGGCTTGGATGATTATGCCACACATTGGTGGGAGCAATTCATCCGTAGCGCATGGAGCGCCATGAGTTGCCGATTATCACCGGGAGCAGATGAAGCGGCATTTGCGGGCACGCTTTGTACCTCGCCACTACAAGCGATCACTATTTGAGAAGTTGTGAGGGCTGCGACAAGGTATGAAATCAATTGATGAATACCATAAGGAAATGGAGACTATCATGATACATGCAGATGTCCACGAGAATGAAGAATGCAGACCATGGCAAGATTTCTAGTGGTATGAATCATCTTTGTCAAGCGCATTGTCAATCACCATCCCTATAATGATATGATTGAGTTGCTGCACCAAGCACACGGCCGGCGACAAGTGATTGACGACGACGGTTCGCTGCCCGGTCACGTTCTTCAACTAGTCCGGGACAGACATATAACAATAGCCAACCAAACAAGAGCACTTGGCCGCAAGCAATTGGCGATGCGCATTCTGCAAGTAAGAAGTCGAGAGTACACCATCACCGGTGCGTCGACCTATGGCACCCGCCGCTAGTGCGACTCGTCTATGGGGTCGACAGCCGCTCACGTGACATTATTTGCCACAAGTGCAAGGGTGTTGGCCATTTTCGAGGGACCGCCAAATGTCGAACTATGCTTATCACGAGAGGATGGCGGTTATGTGTCACCATCGATGATGATGAGTCGCCGATGCACAAGCATCCCGCACACCGATGACATAGAACAATGTGAGTGCGATCCGAGTTTCCTAACACCGAGCAAGATTCCATTGTTTGCACGCCCAAGGTGCTTAGTGTGATGCCATCGCCATCACTCGAACAGCGGTGCAATTTGTTTCAGACTTGGGCAAAGCTTGATAAGGGTAAGGTGTGCAAAGTGATCATTGATGGCGGAGTTGTCACAATCGGCTAGCAAGGATATGTGTCATAAGTTGGGTTTGAAGTATTTACGCATCGCGTCCTTATCATGTGCAATGGTTGAGCGACAAAGAGGAAGTGAAGGTGAACTATATGGTGCGCGTGGACGTTTTCTATTGGGAAGTACACCGACATCGTGGATCGTGATGTTGTGCCTATGACGGTTTGTCACTTGCTCTTGGGACGGCCATGGCAATATGACCGTTCCGCTGTTCACGATGGGCGTACAAATCGCTACACATTTCGATGGCACAATATGGATGTCATCTTGAAGCCACTTACACCGCAACAAATTGTCAATTCCTCCATGCAGAAAATTGAGATGCACGTTGAGAGTGCACAAGAGCGAGAGAACCATCCGAGTCGTAATAAGAAACGTGAGGGAGAAAAAAATTTAGTGATGTTAGCCACCAAATCAGAGATGAGAGAATTCAGCGAGGACCCTAATTTGGTGCACGTGGTGCTGCTGTACAAAGACGCATTGCTTTCGACTAACGACTTCACTTCTCTTCCTAGTGGTGTTGTTTTGTTTTGCGGGATTTCAGCGACGTCTTTCGGAGGAGGTACCACTGGCTACCACCAATCCGCGGGATAGAACATAAGATCGACTTCATTCCGGGAGCATCATTACCGAACCGACCACCGCATCGCACCAATCCCAAGGAAACAAAGGAAATTCAGAAACAAGTACAAGAGCTTCTCTCCAAAGGGTATGTACGTGAAAGCTTAAGCCCTTGTGCTGTTCTCGTTATTTTAGTTCCTAAGAAAGATGGTTCATGGCGTATGTGCGAGATTGTCGAGCGATTAATAATATCACAATTCGATATCGTCATCCTATACCTCGCTTAGATGATATGCTAGACGAATTGAGTGGTGCTGTTATTTTCTAAGATAGATTTGCAGATGGTTACCATCAAATTAGAATGCATGAAGGGGATGAGTGGAAAACAGCCTTTAAAACGAAATTTGGGTTGTACGAGTGGTTAGTCATGCCTTTTGGTTTGACTAATGCACCCAATACATTCATGCGCTTGATGAATCATGTTTTAAGGCATTTCATTGGTAAATTTGTGGTTGTGTACTTTGATGATATTCTGATTTACAACAGACCGAATCTGAACACATAGACCATCTTCGACAAGTTCTTCAAGTTTTGCGTGAGAATAGGTTATTTGGTAACTTAGAGAAGTGCACTTTTGTAAAGATCGTGTCATCTTTTTGGGCTATGTTGTTTCGCATGTGGGGTTGAAGTAGATGAGTCTAAAATTGAAGCAATTAAAAATTGGCCAACTCTCGTGAACGTAAGTCGGGTTAGGAGCTTTCATGGTCTCGCTGGTTTTTATCGACGTTTTGTGAAGGATTTTAGCACCGTCGCTGCCCTTTGAATGAACTTACTAAAAGGGTGTTGAATTTGTGTGGGGGTAGCGCAAGAAAATGCTTTTACTGAACTTAAGAGACGCTTAAGCTGAAGCACCGTTGCTTGTTTTACTGATTTCACTAAAAATTTTGCAATTGAATGTGATGCTAGTGGATTGGGTATTGGCGGTGTTTTATTGCAAGAGGGTAGACCGGTAGCTTATTTTAGTGAGAAATTGAATGGTGCTCAATTGAATTATCCGGTCTATGACAAAGAGCTTTATGCGTTAGTGCGTGCATTAGAAACTTGGCAACACTATTTATGGCCTAAAGAGTTTATTATTCATACCGATCATGAGGCATTGAAGTATTTAAAGGGCCAAGCAAACCTGAACCGTAGACATGCCAAATGGGTCGAATTCATTGAGTCATTTCCTTACATTGTGAAGTATAAGAAAGGAAAGGAAAATGTGGTAGCTGATGCTCTTTCTAGGAAAAGTGTGCTTTAACTCAATTAGGAGTGCAAGTCCACGGTTTAACGAGTTTGCGTGATTTATATGCTCATGACCATGATTTTTCCGTTCCTTTTGCACATTGCACAGAGGGAAAAGGCTGGGATAAATTTCACATCCATGATGGGTTTTGTTTCGCACTAACAAATTATGCGCCCAGAATCCTCCCGCGTTTGCTATTACTGCAGAATCACATGCGGTGGATTGATGGGACATTTTGGACGTGAGAAGACGTTGTCTATGCCGAGCGATCACTTTTTTGGCCTAAGATGAGGCGAGATGTGGAGAGGTATGTGCAGCGATGCATTACTTGTCACAAAGCGAAATCAAAGTTGAATCCACACGGTTTATATACCCCATTACCTGCTCCCAATGCCCCATGGGAGGATATTAGTATGGATTTTGTTTTAGGACCGCCTAGAACTAAGAGGGGAGTGATTCTGCTTTTGTCGTTGTGGATCGTTTTTCAAGATGGCACACTTTATTCCGTGCCACAAGAGCGACAATGCGTCGCATATTGCTGACTTGTTTTTCGTGGAGATCGTGAGACTACATGGCGTGCCCGCACTATTGTGTCGATCGCGACGTGAAGTTCATGAGCTACTCGAAGACGCTTTGGGGTAAGCGGGGACGGTTGTTATTCAGACAACTTGTCATCCCCAAACAGATGGTCAAACAGAGGTGGTGAACCGCACACTTTCGATGCTACTCCGACCATGATCAAGAAGAATCTACGCGAGTGGGAGGATTGTTTGCCGCACGTGGAATTCGCTTATAATCGGGCCGTGCATTCCACTACGCAGATGTGTCCATTTGAGGTAGTTTATGGTTTCAAGCCCTTTACGCCGCTTGATTTGTTGCCGCTTCCTACCAACACCATACTCATATGGAGGCGCCCAAGCGAGCTGAATATGTGAAGAAATTGCATCTCAAGACAAAAGAAGAGATAGAGCGCAAGGTCAAGTACTATGCCGAGAAGGCGAACAAGAAAAGGAAGAAGATGGTTTTTCAAGCGGCGATTTGGTTTGGGTACACTACCGCAAGGATCGTTTTCGTAACGCCGCAAGTCTAAATTGCTGCCGCGAGGTGATGGACCTTTCAAGGTTCTTGCAAAGATCAACGACAATGCCTACAAGATCGAGCTTTCGGCGATGACTATGGTGTGAGCTCTACGCTCAATGTCGCTGATTTATCACCTTTCTTCGGTGGTGATGACCCAGCGTCGAGGACGACGCCTTTTCAAGAGGGGAGGATGATGAGGACATCCCTAACACTTATACATCTTCTCCTATTGGTGGTCATGCACATACCGATGAGGACATCGCTAGTAATGCCAAAGCGAGTAATGAGACTTCAATAACGGGACCAATAACAAGAGCACGAGCTAAGAAACTACAATCTCAGGTGAACCTGCTCCTTAATGAATATGTCATTAATTTTAATGAGAATTTTATACTACCTAAAAACAATGATTTACTTGTGCTCGTGTTTGAAGAGTCGGTGATGGATGGAGATCAAGAATATGTGGCCGTCACCCAAGAAAGCACAAGTCCACGGCATGAGCAACGATCCCTCCATGAACAGCATCCGGACCATGAATAGTACCCGCTACTGAGACGGCCCGTGAATAGTACCGCTACAGTTCGGCTGTGAACAGTACCGCCACAGTACGGCCCATGAACAGTACGCTACAGTACGGCCCGTGAACAGTAGCGCTGCAGTACTTGCGGATGAATAGTACCACATGGAGATTTTAGTGTTGAATGGTCTTAGGTTGAGACTATATATTGAGGGGTAGACCCCATTGTAAAGGGAACCAAGTTTTTGCATAAGATTGAAACATAGCTATTGCTTGTTCTTTCAACACCGAGTTCATGCGAGGACTTTGAGAGAGAACTAGGCGATCCATTGTTCGCTCTGCAATTCAAGGTCAAGCCGCTGCTCCATTGGGAATTGGGACTTGGCGTTAAGCCGCTTGTGGTCTCGCGACGAACAATTATCCGGTGTGTTTTGGGCGTATTCCGAAGAGTTGAGGGTTCGTGCATTGGCGCGAGTGTTCAACTAGCGACATCGTCTACTTCGCATCAACAATCTACAGTTCCTCACTGAGAAGATCGGGACCCCATCCCCGTATCATTAAGGAGATAGTTTTGGTCATCCAAAGCTCCCCCTGAGTTCAAGCCTAGTGCAATGGCAAGCAGTCTCATGAGAAAGAATTGGTGAGATCAGTTTTTTCGCACAAAAGAGATCTTTTTGCATTCTTAAATAATTGTACTAACTCATGCTACATCAAGAACCTAGCATAGCTCAATCTAACGCTCAACAAAGATTCAAGACTCAACTCAGCCTATTTGACATGGCATGAATCATAAGAGGATAGCTAGAGAAAGACTAATCTCGAGAGCTAGAATGACAAGTTTTAATTCAAGTTGAGCAATTTTAATGAACTTATCATGGCAAAAGCTAGTCTTACGCATATGAAGTCATGATAGATCTAGCAAATAAGCACAAGTCATGGCAAGATGTAAAGCATTGTAAACATGTCATAAAAGAATAATAATCAAGGCTCCATGAAGTTATATTACAATGCGAAATGCTGAAATGCAAGAAAATCCAGCTCCCTCTCAACATGTGACGCAACTTTTAGTTCAAGTTGAGTTAAGTCAATATTAAGCTCCAGAAGCTCCCAAATAAACTCCCCCTGAACCAAAGCAATAAAATCGAGAAGATGGCAAGAAAAACCGAAAGGGCAGTCCTTAAAGCATAGACAAGATATAGAGGAAACTATGGCTCAGACTGACTCTCATCTACCCCATGAGACTCTAGGACTATCAACTGATCATCTAACACGCTAAGGAGCAAACACGTACCCTGTCTACCCGAGGGTGGCCCGACCCTCGCTAGAACCTATAAGCAGTGAGTGAGCTCAACCTAGTGAGAAGAGAAATAGCTAATAAGCAGCATCCTAGAATCACAAGATAAGAGCAAGAAGTCTAAGCAGCTAGGCAAGAGAACCACTCTAACCTATGCTAGAAGGACTAACCCCAATGCACCCCGAATGCAATGCAACAGAAAGGAGCAAGAGCATAATCAATATAATAAAGCGGTAAAGCACAAAGCTCCCTCTCACAACAGTCCATAAGGACAAACCACCCCAAGCTCTCCCCGCAGAGCTGAAAACCTAAAGCTATCCAAAGGCTTGGTGAAGATATCAGCCAACTGGTGGTCACTCTCCACAAACTGGAGCACGATGTCACCCTTCTCTACATGGTCTCGAAGGAAGTGATAGCGAATATCGATATGCTTATCCGAGAATGCTGCACTGGGTTCTTAGCAATGTTAATCGCAGAAGTGTTATCACAAAAGAGTGGAACACTGTCGATAACTAACCCAAAGTCCCGCAGGTCGAGACCATCAGAGCACTCGCTACAAAGAATCGGTCGCGACAACGCACTCGCCTCCGCGCGACGAAGACTAGGAAACGAGAGAAGTGCCAATGAACTGGTAGGTGCCCGAAGTGCTCTTCCTATCTATCCTACATCCAGCAAAGTATGCATCCAAATAGGCTCTCAAGGAAAGACAGGACGAGGAAGAGTACCAGATACCATAGTCAATGGTAGCTCGAAGGTACCGAAGGATGCGCTTCACCGCTTGGCGGTGAGATACGCAAGGAGAAGCCTGAAACCGAGCACAAAGACACACAACAAAGTGTATGTCCGGTCTCGAGGTGGTGAGGTACAAGAGAGAGCCAATCATGCTGCGGTACTCCTTCTGATCAACTGGCTCGCCGTCCTCATCTGGGTCAAGTGTGGAGGAAGATGCCATGGGAGTTGACACGGGCTTACCATCACTCATGTCAAAGCGTCTCAGAAGGTCACGAGTGTACTTGCCCTGATGCAAGAAAGTACCCTCCCGAGTCTGCTTGATCTGGAAGCCAAGGAAGAAGGTCAACTCTCCCATCATGCTCATCTCAAACTCGGTGCTCGTGACAACTGAGAACTGGGAAACGAGAGCATGAGAGGAGCCGCCAAAGATGATGTCATCTACATAGATCTGGACGAGCAGAAGATCAGTGCCATGCCGGCGAATGAACAAGGTCTTGTCTACTTTACCCATCTCAAACCTATGACTCAACAAATAGGACTTAAGCCTCTCATACCAAGCTCTAGGAGCCTGCTTAAGTCCATACAACGCTTTGGAAAGCTTGAAGACATGGTTAGGGTATTTGAGGTTTTCGAAATCAGGAGGCTGTCTCACATAGACTTCTTCCTCAATGAACCCATTAAGGAAGGCACTCTTAACATCCATCTAGTAAAACTTGAAACCCTTAGAAGCTGCAAAGGCAAGCAAGATTCTAATGGATTCAAGTCTAGCTACAGGGTCAAAAGTCTCCTTAAAATCAAGACCCTCGACCTGAGAAAAGCCCTGAGCTACCAGTCTAGCCTTGTTTCGAACAACCACCCCATCCTCACTCTGCTTGTTCTTGAACACCCACTTAGTCCCAATGACATTGTGACCTCGAGGGGGCTCAACAAGCGACCAAACCTTGTTTCTCTCGAAGTTCTCTAACTCCTCATGCATGGCATTGACCCAAGACTCGTCAGAAAGAGCATGACACACATCCTTGGGCTCGAAGGAGGCAACAAAAGCAGAATGGAGACAGAAAAGTGACGTGCCAGACTTTGAGCGTGTGACTCGCTCAAAAAGGTCTCCAATAATCTGCTCAGAAGGATGGTCTTTTTGGATATGTCTAGGAGGTCCAGGATGAGATGAAGAAGTGGCCACTACCTCATGAGCTGATGAGGTAGGAACAGAGCCACTAGCTCTAGAGGAAGCCGAAGGCATGGGCTATTCTCCTCGAGGTGCAGTGGAAGATGGCACCTCAAGGGGTGGATGAAAGACTGGATCGGGTAGACAACCCTCATCTCCATTGTCCTCATCATCCACAAAGATGGGCTCGGACTGCTCTAAAGTACCTGAGATATCAGGCCTAGTCCCCGGACTGGCCTCGTCGAAGGTCACCTCACAGGTCTCTACCATTTTACTAGTCTCGCAGTTCCAAACCCTATAAGCCCACGAAGAAGTCGAGTAACCTAGAAAGATCCCATCAATCGAATGTGACTCAAATTTATCTAGGTTCCCGAACTTCAAGATAAAACACTTGCAACCAAACACACGAAAATGAGATACACTGGGCTTTCACCCATATCACAACTCATAAGAAGTGCGGTGCAAGTGTGCCCGAAGAAAAACTCAATTCGAGACATGGCACGCTGTGGCTATAGCCTCAGCCCAAAACTTCCGCGGTGTAGAGTACTCATCGAGCATCGTCCTGGCCATCTCGACCAAGGTACGGTTCTTCCTCTTCACGACGCCATTTTGCTGTGGGACGTGCAGAGAGAGAACTGGTGCTCTACACCTGTCTCATCACAGAATCTCTCAAAGTAGGAATTCTTGAACTCTGTGCCATTGTCACTGCGGATCGCTCGTAAGGCACCCGGAAGCTCAACAAAAAGCCTACTAAAAAGACCTCGAAAATGTGTAAATGTCTCATCCTTCGGGGCTAAGAAAAACACCCAAGAGTACCTCAAGAAGTTATCGACCACGACAAGGATATACCACTTCCCTCCTGTTGACTGCACTCGAGCTGGTCCAACTGTATCCATATGGAGCAGCTGTCCTGGTGCATCGGTCATAGTAACTGTGACCGGAGGATGGGAAGCGGCAACCATCTTGCCGTGCGGGAAGGAGCACAAACTAGATCTTTAACCATCTTGAGTTTCAGCAAACCACGAATGAGGTCGTGGCCGCTAACTCGGGTCAAATGGTCAAATCCAATATGACCAAGTCTCCTATGCCAGAAAGAAAGGTCACGGGACTCAGAAACAACTAAACACCTAATAGGATCACCAGAAAACTCAAAAAAATCAGCACGAAAGATCCTCCCAAAACGAGAAATCCCGCAAACCAGACTACCACAAGAATCAAGAATTTTGCAAGCATTTTTCTTAAAGCTCACCTCGAAACCGTCATTGGTAAGCTGAGAGACTGAAAGCAAATTATACTGCAGTTTGCTAACCAAGGCAACATCTTTCAAAATGAAAGAATCATTAACGCGCACTGTACCTTTGGCGATGACGCGCCCAGATGAAGCGTCTCCGAAGGTGATCGTCTCATCACCTGGAGCACGGGCAAGGGAAGAAAACCAACAGGAGTCTCCGGTCATGTGTCGTGAACACCCAAACCTTTCCCTTCCCTGCCCAGCGAACCTGAGTCAAACAGAGAGTAAAATCTAAGTACTGGGGTAAATCAAGAGTGATTTTGGCACCCAATACTGAGTAACACGTCGAGCAGATGAAGTAGTCAAACACGACTGACCTCTTTCTACCCTACGCTCTCTGTCACTCAAATAAGCAGAAGGTCTATGTGTAGACTTAAAGCTGTTGCTGGGTCCGACTGCTACGGGAGAGCGAGTCGGAGCACCGGCAACACGCTGATCACGCCGCGGGTAGCCATCTCGACGGGGAAAGCGAGATCTTTCCTCAGAACGGTGGAAGTCACGACCAAAGGGAGCATGAGGACGAAAACCAGAAAACTCGGAAAAACCAAGTCCTCGATGCTGCCCAAACCCCTCAACAGGAGCAAACCTAGACCTCGTGTGGGTCTTAGGGGCACTCAAGGTCTGGGACTGACCCTGAATACGCCTAAGAGCCTAAGCACGGTCTCTCCGCGCGATCTTGATGTGCCTGAAGCATCGATCGATCAAATGCCCATCCTTCTAACAGAAGGTGCAGTGGTACTTCACCTTCTGAGAGGTAGAAGTAACACGGTGAGACTTCGCCTTCTGAGAGGCCGAAGCTGCAAGGGGAATCACCTTGCTGTCAGAAATCCCTTGGACAAAGCCCGCTGACTTAAATTGGACTTTCTCAGTCCTGGGCTCAGTCTCGATCACACCTGGTGCTATGGGTCTGAGCGCAGCAGGTGGATGCTTCCTCATGTCCTCATAGAAATCGTATCCTAGACCCTGATTAAATCTGCAAATCTTGGATTGGTCTAGAATAAGATTAAGCTTCTTCTTACTACCTACAAATCTCTCGAGAGTGTTCATAAGATATTGACACTCCCGAAAGAGAGAGGTGCAAGAAAAGCAGGGGGAAGGAGTAGCAGAAGGTAATGGAGTAGAGAAGAAGAAGAAGAACCAACAGCAGAGGAACGAATGGCTTGTGCACGCACAGCCGACTCAGAATGGATAGTCCTACTACTAGCCAATTGGTTCACATCGCTAGGCGTCTCTACCTTACCCTTGGGCTTCCCCCCTCAACAGCACACACATTACAAGCAGAAGGTGGCTTCTCTAGTAGGTCCTTAGTTAGCTTCACACATTTTTCATCCAATGCAATCAAGTCAGATTTTAGTTTGTTACAATTAATGCATGGTGAGCTAACATGGTCCTTAGAAGCATTTTGAGCCAATCTATTGTTGTCATCAACTAATTCTTGAAACTGTTTGGAAACAGCTTCAAGCTCAGCAGGAAGACTAATGTTCTCCACCTTAACCATATCAAGCTCAGAGGACACACTATCATGCAAGGTCCTTAGCTTCTCTATGTCATCCAGCAAAGCAGTACATATATCACAATCGTCACGGGAGGGAGCAGATCTAAGTGAAGTAAGCTCCCATGACAAGCTCTCTACTTCCTTCTCCAACTCGCTACACCTAGCTCTAGATCTACCATGGAATCTACCTAGCTTAAGAAAAGCATCATTAAGCTGGTCGTAGGTGGGGGTACCTCGTCGGAGTCGGAGTACAGCTCGCTGTCGCTTAGTTCGCTCTCAAGGGCCATGAAGCAGATGCCAGAGAAGTCGTCGCCACCCTTGGGTTCTTGCTCGTCCGTTCCATCGTCGTCGCTCCACCCTCCACCTCGCCGAGATCGAGGTCGCAAGGCGGTGAGGACGTGGTGGAAGAGCTTCTTGGCTTTGCCAAGGTCGCGAACTTCTTCTTGCCTTGTGCGGAGCCGAGGGCTTCTTGTTGCGGTTCTTGCCGATGTAGTCGTTCTTGCCCGAACCGCCGTAGTCACCTTTGCCTTTCCCCAGCTTGGGGCAGTTCGCTCGAATGTGGTTGGGGCCACCACACTCGAAGCAAATCACGGGTCCTCCTCTCTTTCCATCCCTCCTCCTCTTGTAAGAATGGGAAAATTTCTGAGCTAGGAGGGCTAACTGCTCATTCGCAAGCTGCTCTAACTGATCATCAGTTATGTCACAGAGAGCAGCAAGGGAGAATCCACACAGCGAATCAGAAGAAAGACTAGAAGCCGAACTGGGATCGGTGACTAGAGCCATAGACTGTGACTTCGACATGCGAGAGACAATGTCAATCTCGTGAGTCTTGAGGCATGAGTACAACGCATCAAGAGTCAAAGTCGAGAGGTCCGTGGTGTCCTTGATGGTAGTCACCTTCATCTCTCAAACCCGCAAGTAAAGTGCAGCGAGCATCTGTCGAACGTTATCTGAGTCGGGGTATGTAAGACCAACCACTCGAAGGTTGCTCAAAATCTTGTGCAACGCGCAAAGCACTCATCGAGGGACTCGCCAGCGAGCATTTCAAACTTGTTGTAATCTCGCTTGAACTGGTCCTGTCGCACCGTCTTTATTTGGGTGGTGCCTCATGGTAAGCATCGAGGGTCTCCCAAATATCGAAGGCGGACGAAAGATGAGATATGCGGTCAAACTCGCTACGACTCAAGCCCTGGATTATGATGTTCCTTGCCTTAGCGTTGCCTCAACATCATGCATATTTCCAGCATTAATGTTCTCATCAGCAAGAACAACAAACCGGACCTTGACCTTATGCCAGACGGCGTACCCCTGAGCCTGGATGTATGTCTCCATTCGGCTCTTCCAGAAGGGGTAATCGATGCCATCAAAGACGGGAGCTTGGTCGAGTACTTGTCCATCGCCATGGCTCTAGAGACCGGTTAAGATCTATTGAAAAGAGCTAACCGGCTCTGATACCAGTTGTTGGACCGAAATGGCGACAAAGGGGGGTGAATGCCGACTTCAAAAACTTGTCCCCCACAAGTACTTAAAAGAAAACCCTCTCCAATAGCTATCAGGAGCTACGAAGTTGGTAAAAACGCTCACTGGAAAAATCACAACACAGAGGAAATGAGCACAGAGAACAAAGAAACCAAGGAGTCAAAAATCACTGAAAACTACCAAGCAACATAGGCTGCACAGCGGGTGGCCGGTCAGACCGCTACCTTATGGCCGGTCTGATCGCTCCCTCTCCACCGGTCTGACCACTTGTGGCAAGCCGGTCTGACCGCCATGCCATGAGCGGTCTGACCTCCCATTACTCCCCGGTCTGACCGCTCCCGGTTCCAAAGAGCTGAAACGACCTGAAAATCTGAACTTCGGGCAAAAACTTCAGATCTTCCAAAACCAAGGAAATGAAGGATTCTTCCCAATCTTTTTAGCCTAAAGCACTACCACAATAAACTAAATAGCATGGGGGCTCTAGAAAACAAAGAAATCTCACCCAAGAGAGGTAATTTCAGATTTGAGCCAAAAATCTAAAACTTTTCAAGAACAGGACCAAAACTCAAATTACTCCCCAACCTTTGATCCTTTGGCTATGAAACTTTGAGGATAGCTAATGGATAGCCCCTGGACTCTAGGTACCAAATTTCATGTCTTCTCCAGAGAGGAAACAAGAATTGCATCAAAACCCTAGAGATGAAATGAAGAACAAAGAAACCCAAAAACCCAAATCTAAGATTAAACAAGGTATGCTCTTAGGATTGACTAGCCAAATGGCTTTTGAGCACCTCCTAGATCATAGCAACCCATTTTGGTCCTTCTCAACAAGAAACAACAAGAATTCAAAAATCTCAAGAATCAAGCACAAAGGGCATCGAAGAGAAAACAGGAGCACGGGAGAAGAACTTCAGAAATTTCATTCCAACAAAACAAGGAATACATAGGAGTCCCCATACGCATGGACATTCAGAGGAATGATTACATGAAGGATCAACTCTTCCTCTCCCTCTCCATCTCAAGAACTCACACACACTACATGCTTCTTGGAGAGGAGACACACTCAAGAACACATCGAAGGAAGACAACAGAACATACTCTGTCTTCTCCACCCACTCTCAACAACTAAAGCTCTAAAGCCAAAACAACCCTCTAAAGCTCATTTTGACTAAAGCAAACTCTAGAAACCCTTGGAGTGCATGCAGCCACAAGGAGGTACCTCCTCCTTATATAGCCTTTGGCTAACGGGTCTCTAACCCATTACGCCCGCTAAAATCCGAACGGAATCACCTCCACCTGTGCAGCTTTGTGTTTTTACCGAAACGCCCCTCCTGCACCTTCCGGGAAGCTTCCGCGTTCCTTGTCGTCCACGACTCGCAACCACCTCGAGTTCACGTCGTCTTCGGTACACCTCGACCGTTCTGACCTCAGCACCACCTGCGCCAAGTCCGGTTCTCCGTGCCTCGCCACGACTCCGTCTCGACGTCCTGTAGTCATCACAAACAAGAAACACATCAAATAGCACCGCTCAATACATGAAAGCATAAATAGTATTAGTAAGTCATACTTACGCATAACATAGTCCAAACCTGTCAAAACAGCAGAATATGCATCCTAAGCACTTTGACCAGGTTTGACCAAGTCAGACCGAGCCCGATTGCACCTCGCAACGTCACGGTCCGAAATACCCAAACCAAACTCGACTTTCCTAAACCGATGTCAATTACTCATCACACACATGGGGTCACAACCACATGGTCTCTCAGCACTGATCACCATGAAGGGCTAATTTTTAAAGGAAATAAGCAAGTAAAATGAGAATTGGCATTTATGTATACAACAATGCATGTGTGTGATGTATTTGTGAATTTGCATTTATGTATATGTGAAAATGTGTGAAGAAATACATTGTGTGAGGTTGGTGAATGTAGTGAATTTTGAGAATGAGAAAATGTGTAAAGAAATATATTGTGTGAATGCAGTGATTGGTGTTTGTATAAGAATGCAGCTAGTTGGTGTTTGTATATGAATACAGCTGGTTGGTGTTTGTCTTAATAACTACAGCCGGGGCAGGGGCTTATCTATCACAGACGGTTCTAAACTAAGAACCGTCTGTGATAAGCATTATATATACCCCCCCCCCCCGCTAGGGTTTTGCGCGTACACTGCGCAGTTATTAGAGCCCGAAGTCCCAATCGAGCCCGTCGCTCTCCCAAAGTCCCGATCGAGCCCACCGTCGCCACCGTCCCCAAGCCCGTCGCCGGCCGCCTCCCCCGAGCCCCTCGCTGACTACCTCGTCGGATCTCCATCCACGCCACCGTCGCCATCACCTTATTCGGTACCATCTCCAACTTCTCAGATCCAATACTCCCCTTTATTCTAGTTTTAGTTTGTTGATTCAATCTGTGAATGTGCGTTGTATGGATATGTGCATTAGCCATGAGATTGCTCTGATTTTGGGCGCACTGGGTGAGTAACATGTGAATGCGTCACTGGCATGAGATGACTTTTTTGTTTCCATCACACGGCGCCAATTCCTTCTTCTCCCCCGCACATCAAGAACATTCCTTTTGCTCCAATCATAGCTGTTAGGTTTGCAAGTGATAGGCAAACTTAAAACACTACTCCTATATATCTGTCTAGCAGCAACAATAATCATGATAAATTTGTC
This sequence comes from Dendrocalamus sinicus, assembly GCA_036346575.1. Lineage (NCBI taxonomy): Eukaryota > Viridiplantae > Streptophyta > Magnoliopsida > Poales > Poaceae > Dendrocalamus > Dendrocalamus sinicus. Next base: position 17,828,160 of record CM070659.1, on the reverse strand, counting down.
AACACTAGAATTGAATATGAACTGCAACGAGGCCCCTCTCCTAAAGTGATCATAGATAGACTTTCATGCTTGCTAGGAGTATCTTCATGTCGTGGCTACAGACCAAACAGAGAGAGAAGGGGACTAGTAGAAGAGAAAGAGGAGAGCCAGATCTGTGAGAGAGTTGGTAAGAATGAGATGATGTCCCCCCTTTGCCCCTCCTTGGGGTTTATATATATGAGTAGGGTAGGATGGGAAATCCCCATTCTACCCCTTAGTGCTTACAAAGGATGAGGGTACATTGGTATATTTACACTGGTATATTCCTCTACACTATTGGGCCTATTACATGTTGGACTAGTTGCACAACCTAGTCACGGGGGGTTGGGCGATGCCTACGATGTGGAAGGCGAAGTCGAGCGCTGATGACGTGCCGTCCCGCTGAGGCGGTGCCTACGAGGTGGACGACGAAGTCGGGCGCTGATGACGTGCCGTACCACCGAGGCGATGCCTACAAGTCGGACGGCGAAGTTGAGTGTCAGAGCCATGTCGTCCCGCCGAGGCGATGCCTACGAGGCGAACGGCGAAGTCGAGCATTGACGACGTGCCGTCCCACTGAGGCGATGCCTACAAGGCGGACGGCAAAGTCCTGCGCCGGAGTCATGCCGTCTCGCTGAGGCGATGCCTATAAGGCGAACGGCGGAGTCGAGCGCCGAGAACGTGCCGTCCCGCCGAGGCGATGCCTATGAGGCGGACGGCGAAGTCCTGCGCCGGAGCCATGCTGTCTCGTCGAGGCGATGCCTACGAGGCAGACGGTGGAGTCGAGCGCCGAGGACGTCCCGTCCCGCCAAGGTGATGCCTACGAGGCGGACAGCGAAGTCGAGCGCTAACGACGTGCCGTCCCACCGAGGCGATGCCTACGAGGCGGATGACGAAGTCGAGCGTTGAGACGTGTCGTCCCGTCGAGGCGATGCCTACATGGCGGACGGCGAAGTCCTGCGCCGTAGCCATGCCGTCCCGCCGAGGCGATGCCTACATGGCACATACGCGGCAACTTCGACCCCAAAAAACGTCGTTTAGGCCCTCAAAACGGGCCTGTAAACCGAGGAAAAATCAAGTTTCTCAGAATTTGCTCAAAATTGACAGGAACCTTCTACAAGTGATTCTTAAGGTTCCCCGTGTAGACGGCATCCTTTTTCGAGCTCTTGAACTCCGTGTGCAACATCATCTAGTTTCTTTCTGTGCAATGTACTCGTTTGTGTTCTAGGCTCGCGTCTCTAGTACGGTCTCGCCTAGGGCCAGCACCAACCGGCGTTGAACGATTTTTCAGCTTGCATTTTCTGAATTGATTATTGCTACTCCTTGCTACCAAACTTGAGCCTTCCCAGCTACACCTTTTCTACACCGTACAGGCTGAGCTTCACCTGGCAATCGCTCCATCCAATCTTCGCAGATATATTGTCATTGCTGGTTGCCGATCGCCCTGTGTGCTTGGTAAGAATTGGTAAGAATTCGATAGAAGGTTTGAGTGCGAGCACCATACCCTAGTACTTGTTCGGGATATATTCTTGTGTTTTTGCTAACAATGGCGAGTTCGAGAGTTTTCAAATCGAACTCATCTCATAGTCCTCGTCGAAGGAATCATACAACATTTCACACGAGAAATGAATCGTCATGCGGAGGGTCTTGAGGAGGATGTCGAGTCACAAATGAGCAACTTGCTCAACTCGAGGCGCCAGATTGAGACAAACGCAACGCTTGCTGCGATGGAGAAAGCACAAGGTATCACTAACAATTCTTTGGCGTATATTATGGCGCGCCTTGAGGAGATTGCCCAAGCTTGGTTTGTTGTTCCCCTGTTTGTGACGGTAGAGGACAAGATGAAGTTGACAATGTGCATTTTAACCGGCAAGGTATGCGAAGAGATCCCCCACGACGTGAGGTACGTGACCACGATGATGCTTTTGCTAAGGTTAAATTCACTATGCCCTCTTTTAATGGTAAATATGATCCTGATGGTTATCTTGATTGGGAACTAGCTGTTGATCAAAAATTTACTTGCCATGATTTTCCTGAAAATAGACGAGTTAGGGCTGCTACTAGTGAATTTATCGATTTTGCTTCTATTTGGTGGAAAGAACATTGCCGTCAACATCCCAATAACATACCAAACACTTGGGAGGCTTTAAAATTGCTTATGCGCCATCGATTTGTTCCCTCATATTATGCTCGTGATTTGTTAAATAAACTGCAACGTTTACAACAAGGTGCAAAGTCTGTGGAAGAATACTATCAGGAATTACAAATTGGTATGTTGCGCTGTGGGTTAGCTGAGAATGAGGAGGCATCAATGGCTAGGTTTTTGGGTGGGTTCAATCGTGAAATTCAGGACATTCTTGATTACAAAGATTACAACTCCATGACTAGATTGTTTCATCTTGCTTGCAAAGCTGAACGAGAATTGCAGGGACGCCAAACGAGAACGCGATCTAACTTTTCTACAGGTCGCACAAATTCATGGACACATACACCTTCTTCCTCATCCACTGTGGTGCCCCCACCATTACCCTCCAACAACTAGTAGCGCTCTACTACGTCAAATTCAGCGCCACGAGTTTCCGAGGCACCCAAATCAGCACCATAACTTTCTGCAAAAACTTCCTCTTCGGTTGTTTCGATAGGAGAACGAGGGACGTTCAATGCCATCGTTGCAAAGGCTTTGGACACATGATGCGGGACTGTCCAAGCAAGCGTGTATTGATTATACGCGATGATGGTGGGTATTCTTCTGCTAGTGATTTTGATGATGAAACATATGCTATGCTTGCAAATGACCCTGCAGGACATGATGATGAATCTGACTATGAGGAGGAACATGTTGGCGCCGAAAATGCCGATAAGTATTTGAGCATTATAGTGCAACGCGTACTAAGTGCTCAAGTGTCTTGTGCTGAGCAAAATCAGCGCCATAATTTGTTCCAAATCAAGGGCGTTGTCAAGGAATGCGCGATTCACATAATTATTGATGGTGGGAGTTGCAACAATTTGGCCAGTATAGATATGGTGGAGAAGCTTGCTTTGCCGACCAAACCCCATCCCCACCCATACCATATTCAATGGTTCAACAACAGTGGTAAGTTGAAGGTAACCCGTATGGTGAGAGTACATTTTTCTATGGGCTCATACCATGATTATGTTGATTGCGACGTTGTTCCTATGCAAGCATGTTCAATGTTATTAGGAAGACCTTGGCAATATGATACTGATTGTGTACATCATGGTAAGAATAATCAATACTCTCTCATGTTCAAGGGAAAGAAAATTGTGTTACATCCTATGACTCCTGAACAAATTGTTAAAGATGACCTTGCTAGAGCTAGAAGAGAGAAAAGTCAGGAGAATACTGAGAGCGAAAATCAGATTGTAGTAAAAGAGCTTGAGCAACATAAAAAGAAAGAACCTAAATCTGTTCATGACAAGAATAAAGAAATTAAATTAAAAGGTGCTTGTTTCCTTGCTACTAAATCTGATATGACTGAACTTGATGCTAGTAATTCTGTTTGCTATGCATTGACTTGCAAAGAAGCTTTGTTTTCATTTGAGGATATACCTTCTTCTTTGCCACCTGCGGTCACTAACATTTTGCAAGAGTACAAAGATGTCTTTCCAAAAGACATACCACCGGGGCTGCCACCGCTTCGTGGGATTGAGCATCAAATTGATTTAATCCCTGGTGCATCATTGCCCAACCGAGCACCATACAGGACCAATCCAGAAGAAACTAAAGAAATTCAGCGCCAAGTCCAAGAGTTGCTTGATAAAGGGTATGTGCGCGAATCTCTTAGCCCTTGTCTTATTCGGCCATTTTAGTACCAAAGAAAGATGGATCATGGCACATGTGTGTGGATTGTAGAGCAATCAATAATATCACCATTAGGTATCGTCATCCTATTCCTAGGTTAGATGATATGCTTGATGAATTGAGTGGCTCTGTTGTCTTTTCCAAGGTTGATTTGCGTAGTGCTATCATCAAATCCGCATGAAATTAGGCGATGAATGGAAAACGGCATTTAAAACTAAGTTCGGGTTATATGAGTGGTTAGTAATGTCTTTTGGTTTAACTAATGCACCTAGTACCTTCATGAGACTAATGAACGAGGTTTTGCGTGCTTTCATTGGTAGATTTGTGGTGGTTTATTTTGATGATATACTGATATATAGTAAATCATTAGAGGAACATCTTGACCATTTGCGTGCTATTTTTAATGCTCTACGTAGTGCATGCCTATTTGGTAATCTTGAGAAGTGCACCTTTTGCACCGATCGAGTGTCGTTTCTTGGCTATGTTGTCACTCTACAGGGAATTGAAGTTGATCAAGCCAAGGTTGAAGCAATACAGAGTTGGCCGACTCCTAACACGGTCACACGGGTGCGGAGCTTTTTAGGACTTGCTGGGTTCTACCGCCGCTTTGTGAAGGATTTCAGCACCATCGCCGCACCATTGAATGAGCTTACCAAGAAGGGCGTGACATTTGTTTGGGGCGCCGCACAGGAGAACGCCTTCACCACACTGAAAGATAAGTTAACACATGCACCTTTACTCCAACTCCCTGATTTCTATAAGACTTTTGAACTAGAATGTGATGCAAGCAGAATTGGTTTAGGTGGTGTGTTGTTAAAAGAAGGCAAGGCTGACGGCGCTATGCCCGCCGAGGCAGGGAGGCGACACTGTCATTCCCCTACCTTCAAACACAGTGCCCGCGGAGAGCGTGCGCTTGCGGCGTAGGCTGAGGGCACTATGCACGCCGAGGTAGGGAGGCGGGGCCGACGTTCCCCTACCTTCAAAAACAATGCCCGAAAAGAGCGGGCGCTTGCAGCGTAGGCCGAGGGCGCTATGCCTACCGAGGCAGGGAGGCGACACTGTCGTTCCCCTACCTTCAAACACAGTGCCCGCGAAGAGCGTGCGCTTGCGGCGTAGGCTGAGGACACTATGCACGCCGAGGTAAGGAGGCGGCGCCGCTGTTCCCCTACCTTCAAAAACAGTGCCCGAAGAGAGCGGGCGCTTGCGGCGTAGGCTGAGGGCACTACGCCCGCCGAGGCAGGGAGGCGACACTGTCGTTCCCCTACCTTCAAACACAGTGCCCGCGGAGAGTAGGCGCTTGCGGCGTAGGCTGAGGACACTACGCATGAAGGGTAAGGAGGCGGAGCCGCCATTCCCCTACCTTCAAAAAACAGTGCCCGAGGAGGGCGGGTGCTTGCGGCGTAGGCCGAGGGCACTACGCACGCCGAGGTAGGGAGGCGGGGCCGTCGTTCCCCTACCTTCAAAAACAGTGCCCACGGAGAGCGGGCGCTTGCGGCGTAGGCCGAGGGCACTACGCACGCCGAGGCAGGGAGGCGATACCGCCGTTCCCCTACCTTAAAAAACTTGGCGATGCACTCTCTGACGCAACGCGCGTGAGGGGGCGATATCAAAGTGGTGCGCCGCCTAAAGCGAGGCACTCCCTGGTGTCTCGGGCTTGTCGCGATTTTTATACTCTATAGAGTGCGTGGGAACATCATCCACATCTTATTTATACTCCGAAGAGTACGCATATGGACAACATCCATACGTGCGCAGGATCCGCGTCTTGTTTATACTCAGTAGAATACGCAGGGACAACATCCGCGTCTTATTTATACTCCGTAGAGTGCGTGGGACCAACATCCACGTCTTATTTATACTCCGAAGAGTACGCATATGGACAACATCCATGCGTGCGCGGGACCCGCGTCTTGTTTATACTTAGTAGAGTGCGCAGGGACAACATCCGCGTCTTATTTATACTCCGTAGAGTGCGTGCGGAGGCGGACCTCGGCGCTACGTCTTGTTTAGAGTCCGTAGACTGCGCGCGGAGGCAAGCCTCCGCGCATTGTGGGCGGTGAGGGTGCGTGCGGAGGCAGACCTCGACGCTACGTATTATTTATACTCCGTAGAGTGCGTGCGGAGGCGGACCTCAACACTACATCTTATTTGGAGTCTGTAGACTGCGCGCAGGGGCAAGCCCCCGCGCGTTGCGGGCGGTGAAGGTGCGTGCGGAGGTGGACCTCGACGCTACGTCTTATTTATACTCCGTAGAGTACACCGACGCTCGAGGCAATCGTGCGATTTAAATCAAGAACGAGGACCAAAACAGAGGCACGATAGAAATGGCCAAAGACTTGCGACAACAAAATGCTCCAAAATGCAGTACTGGAAAAGCATTTGATGCTACGGTGGCCCAGAACAGGCCAAAACCGGAGAAGCAAATACGGCCAAATCAAATGCTCTCAGAATGGAACTACAAATACAATAAACAACATGCTGCATAACCGCTTCCTTAAAGTCATGCACGCAAGAAATGCGACGGGAATTACCCATATGCAGTACGTACCGGGTAGGACGGCTGCACGACCCCGCCGCGCGGAGGCGACCGGCTGACTGCTCTGTACCGGCGGAGGCCGTAGTCGCACGGAGCCGCCGTATACCTGCGTGGGGAGCTTCACGTAGAATGCATGCATGTGTTGAGGCTTCACGTAGAATGCATGTATGTGAGCCGATGGCCACTGGGAGATGAATCCTCGTTGCTGCTGTCCTGAGCCGTGCGACCGACGCCTATGGAAGCTCGTATCATGGAGTTGCACCGTGCCGAAGTTTGGTCCTGCAGAAGCTTTCCGTCGTCGCAGAAGCAAGCGGAGGCCGGAGCCCAACTTCGACAGCACGGAGATGAGCAGAGGCCAGACAGCGCGGAGACGAGCGTAGGCCGGAGGTCAACTTCGACAGCGGAGGCGGGGTCCCAGAGCTCCGTTGCAGAGGCGAGGTAGCCGAGTGCGCCGAGGCGAGGTCCCAGAGCTCCGTCGTGGAGACGAGGTCCTGGAGCTCCGCCGTGGAGGCAAGGTCTTGAGCGGAGCTGAGCGACGGAGGCAACGCGGGGCCGAAGTCTTCATGGGACCGAGCCAGGGTCGACGAAGACTGCCTGGGGCGAGGCGGAGTCGCCGGCAGGCCGGCGAAGTCAGAGAGGACTCAGGTTGGCACGGCAATGTGATGAAGTCCGACTGCGCAGAGCTCCGCAATCTTCACGAGCTCGTCGACGCGGGGGCCAGCGAGGAGCCTCGATCTGCAGCTAGCCCGTGAGTGTCGCCACCGTACGCAGTACATGGGGTCATTTCATCGGAATGGAGTGCACAACCGAGGAAGTCTTCGTCTGGGCGGAGCCGTCGGCCGAGGTGGTCTTCGCCTACGTGGAGCTCATGACTTCAGTTTTGTCGAGGTCCCGGGAGGCGTGTTCGCCAAGGTCGGGCGGAGTTGTGCCGAAGGCCACTAACGGAGCCGACGAGGCGTATGCGCGCTTGCGGAAGGTCGCGGCCGGGCGAGGTAGTAGCCAAGAAGCCGCTCGCACAGAGCGCCACTTCACGCCATATAGCTTCGAGCCCACCGTCGAGACGCATAGACGCCAATAGTGCGGAGGCTGGAGCTACGACGCAGACTCTGACACCATCTCCACGGCCCAACGCAGACGAGCCGAACGCGCGCAGGCTAACCGCGCGGAAACCGAGACATCATTTTCCTGGGTGAAGACGCTGTCGCCGCTCTGCGGATCGTAGTTCATGCTCGCCGCCATGAATGCATGGGGCATAGCGAGAGAAAGAAGTTCATGCATGGATGTACACTTGGATGGATGTTTGCATGCATGCATAGATGGCTACGTAGGAGAGTATGCATGCGTGGGTGGATACATGAATAGATGGCTTGCATGCATGTGTGAAAGAACATGACGGGGTAACTTGAATGCATGCATAAATGGATACGAGACTCCGTCGCCGTGTGCAATCACCGGACGTCGCCCCTGCGAAGTCCGTCACGCGAAGTCGGAGCCTAGGTCGCAGAGCGCCGTGCGGGGCCGACGCCGCCCAGCCAAGTCCATTGCGCGAGTCGAGCCAGTCGCAGAGCATCGTATGAGGTCGACGCCGCACCGCCGCCACTAGCCAGCAAGCTAATACTCCTCTCCTTTCTTCCAAAACGCTCAAACAAACTTGCATGTGAGAACTAGTTGCAGAAATGGAAAGCTCTCGAGATGAGGAACGCTACCATATAACGTGCATCGGGTGGTTTGGAATTCTTGAGAGGGATTGGAAGGAGAGAAGGTAGAGAAATGTATCTGTACAGAAGTGTTAGCCTTACGACTAGAAGTGTGTTCCTGGATGAAAACTTTGACGTGCATGCATATAGACTTCGCGGACGGGTATATGGCTCGCGGATGTACACGTGGAACTCGCGGATGTGCTGAGAGTCGGCGGAGGCTGGAGCTGAGGCACGCTTGGCGAGGTGCACTCCGTGCGAAGCCCATCCGCCACTCATTTTTCCTGCATAAACACCCCAAGCAGAGCGAGGTAGCAGCAATATAAGAATGGACGATTTGACTAGGTCTATTCGATACACCATCTACAAAGCATAGCGAAGTATACAGGCAAAGTCCATATAACTAGATCTATTCAATACCGCATCTACAAAACAGATCGAAGTATGCAGACAAAGCCCATACACCTCTGCAGTCAGGATGGTTAAATTTTTAGCGAGCAAACCACTTATCTGTCGCTGATGATGCTCCCAAGAGCAGCTTCCAGCTCCTTAAGCGACTTTTCATCCAATCCCAACGGACGGCGCCATCTGTCATGGCTACAGACCAAACAGAGAGAGAAGGGGACTAGTAGAAGAGGAAGAGGAGAGCCAGATCTGTGAGAGAGTTGGTAAGAATGAGATGATGTCCCCCCCTTTGCCCCTCCTGGGGGTTTGTATATATGAGTAGGGTAGGATGGGAAATCCCCATTCTACCCCTTAGTGCTTATAAAGGATGAGGGTACATTGGTATATTTACACTAGTATATTCCTCTACACTATTGGGCCTATTACATGTTGGACTAGTTGCACGGCCCAGTCACGGGGGTTGAGCCACCCCCACAACAGTTCACTTAAATTATAGTTTAATTAGCTAGTGCACAGTCCTCCCTTTAATTGGATTATCATAAGCCTCCTCATTCTTGCTGAAATTAAAGGTTGGCATTTTGCTCGAGACCAGAAGTGGTTGGTGGTTGTGATGGTGAGTGGTGGCACAGATAGGTAAATTTCCTCCCTTCTCCCCCTCCCCTCAACTCCTCTCCTCTCTTTCTAACATTGATCACTTTCCGCCCATAACCAAAAGAATGCATTAGCACATTTAATTAGGCATACGAAAGTCTTTTCTGTTGCTTATAGTGCACGTAATTTGAATATATCCCTTGTATATGTTGTTTATAAGGCCAACATGTCACCCACGCATTCTTCAACATCATCACCGGATGCATCCACTCCAAAATCAAAACGCCGAGGAAGAGGGCTATCGAAGAAGCCTGAGGGCCGATTTAGGGTGTGTTTGGTTGAGCTGTGGTTTCAAAAGCTCTTTGTGTGAGTCAGGTGTGGAAAAGCTCTTTGAGGTTGTGGGTGTGGAAAAGCAGTAAGTCGCTTGGTTCAAACAAGTATAAAACTTGCCTCCTATCTCTATTTTCCTTGAAACAAGCTGTGAAACAGCTCTCTATTTTCACCATTTCAAAAGCAAAAGCCAAAAGCCAAAAGCGAGGTCCAAGGTGCTTTCAAAATCAGACTACCTAAAAGTAGTCGCTTCAAAAGCTTACTGTTTCCACCGCTTTGGTTGGCTTTTGGCTTTTTGAAAGCAAAAGCAGTTCCCAAAAGCTCACCAAAGGCACCCTTACCATCACAGAGGTCGATGGATCTGGGACCCCTCTCCTTCCTCCCAAAGCAGTAAGCGCATTCCGAAGAATGGTCGGAATAGTTGCACGAGAATGAATTGAGATCAAATTCAATTCGTGGAAGAGCGTGCCTGAGACTCGGAAACATGAGCTGCTGACAGAAATTTTGGCATCGTTCGAGATCCCAGAAGAACACCAAGACACCGTGCAACGACAAGCCTTGCTAGCGGCGTGCACAGCATGGAAGAACTTCAAGAGCACGCTTGTCAAGGACTACGTGGAGAAGGATGAAACACCCTTTCATAAATACCCATTCCTGGAACCACAATGGGAAGAGTTCAAGGCAATGAAGACGACCGAAGATTTCAAAAGTACAAGTGCAGCGCACAAGGCCCTCCAGGCAAAAAACACACACCCCCACAGACTTAGCATAGCTGGGTATGCGGGTAAAATCCCACAGTGGAAGAGGGAGGACGAACTGGCAGTCCTACAAGACACCGCCCCGCCATTTGCCAATATCCCGGATGACCGCGCTCGAAATTGGATTAGAGCAAGGTCATCTACAACGACAATGGGGGACGTCTCCTTTCGAAACCCTGCAGACTAGCAAGTGTCCCAGCGCTTGGTAAGATATCGATCGAACTACGTAGCTTGTAATTACTCCACAACTTCGTACAAAGTGAAATGACATGTCGTGCTCTTTGCAGGAAGCGCTGAGTGCTGAATCTTCCTAGGGATCATTTCAGGGAACAAGGGAGAAAGATATACTCTCTGCGGCCCTGGGAAACAAAGAGCACCCGGGTCGTACGAGAGGCCTTGAGCTTTACGTTCCTTGGAAACATGGTTTCCAAGATGACTCTGAAATGTATCGGCGTAGGAAGAGAACTAAAGCTGAGCATGAGGCATGGCTACGAGAAGAGATCAAGGCATCTCTTAGAGAGGAGCTGGCGAATTATGTCAGAGATGAGGTGTGGAGACATACAGAAAATCAGCAGCCCGCCGCCGTCACTCCTGTGCTAGCTAGCCCGCACAACCGTCCAAGTAGTTGCGCGTCCAATCCGATGGAAAGCGAGGCCAGATTTCCTGTGGACGACATCCTGGTAATAATTATTATATCTCGAATGCTTGCTCCATTGATAGGCCTATTGGAGTAGCTAATTTTGTATCGTTATGTAGGAGCCTACGAAGTGCAGGCTCCAAGTGAGATATGCCTATGTTCCCTTGTACGCTGCTTGGGGCCAGGCATATCCGTCTGATATCGGGGCCATGGTGCACCGTCAAGCTTTAGCGCCAGGCTTCGCAAAAGTTAATGTGGATGGTGTGCATGTCAATTTTGAGGTCGTCCTGCTACCGAAGCCCCCCAACGACAAGATCATGATTCTAGGGCAAGCCATTGGAACATTCATCCAGTGGCCCAAAAGCGACATCTCCCTGGAGGCTTCTTCACGGTGGCAGGACCAGAAGGGCAGTGCAAACCAGAGCGACATGCACTGGTGCCATCTCCACAAGACTCATCTCCAGCACCGCTTCCTGCACCGGTGCTATCTCCACAGATGCTATTCTTGCCAAAGCAACTTGCACCGGTGCTACCTTTACAGTCGACTACCATAAAGTCAACCTACAGCCGAGGCAGCAAGGGCAAAGAAAAGAAGACCGATGATGATATCCCGTACCTGCCATTGGCCCACAAATTCGTGCTTGGTGAGCCGCTGTTCGAACCGGTAACGCACCTCCAAACCCTAGCAATTAGTTGCCAGCAATTGCACAAGTGGTATATGGAACAGTCCAATAAGCCAGAGGGAGAACGGCGCTCAGGTATCACTGTCAAATTCGCGCCAAATCATTTACAGCACAGTGTTCAAGAGTGTGTCGTCGTGGTCACCTTTGAGGATTTATTCGATCTTTTCACGCTCAACGCTCTCGACGCCTCACTCATTCGATGCTGGACGCTGTAAGTGTGTACAATCACAGTCTCTGTTCATGTCATATATATAAATGTCATATATAATTTGTTGCTTTCGTGTGTATATATATAGACACATGCTGACTAAAGCTAGATCATCCAAATCATCATCGGTTGGTTTCTTGGACCCATGCTTGGTCGCCAAGGATACCATCGACGAGGATATAGTCTTCGTCGAGAGGTACATTGCAGGAGGACTGCTGGCTTACCGCAATAAAGAATATTTACTTATGCCCTACAATTAGAACTATCATTGGATTTTAATAGTAATTGTACCAAAATAGAACAAGGTATACTACCTTGATTCCCTAAGTAAAAATAAAATGGACTTCACAGTTGTCACCCAAGTAATCGATAGGTAAGTACATTTTCTCCATACATACCTATATTGTACTCTTTCTTTCCTTCCGAATGACTAAGGTCAACTTTTTCGAATCACGTAGGACGTTCACGATGTATGTTGCAAAGACAGGTGTCTCGATGCAAGGGGCTAAAGGCCTGACACATGCTCGAAATTTTAAGGTATTCGCTATTACACATTAATTAATCCTATGCAACAGTTGGTAATAATGCCTCTTGAATTAACACATTCTATTTTTTGCAGTGCCACCAGCAGCCGTCGGGAAACATATGTGGATTCTACGTTTGCCACCATATGGAACTACTCCTCAATTTCTCAAGGATCACCAATTCCAAGGTTTGTCAATCTTCCCATAATTACTTCATACTTATCACATTATATATATACGCACATTGATATTCCTATCGACAGGCTGCGTCCATCCCGTTAACTGCATTGAAACAGTGCGACCTTTCACGAATTCAAGAGAGTTGGCGTATTTTTGGTGACCGAGTCATAAAGTCGATGGAGAGTTCCATCACGCACAATGATTTTTATTGCTCTTATCACTCGAATTGAGGTCTCGCGAAAGGCAGTCCATAATCAACGAACTTTGTTAGGCTGCACAAGCAATACTTGGATGGCAGCCTGACAAAGTTCGTTGATTATGGACTGTTCCTTTCGCGAGACCTCGGTTCCGGAGTGATAGAGCAATGAAAAATGCAATGTTACCATCTAAGTGCAAATACAACGTACATCTTTTGTAATTGTATGTTTGTTAATGGATATTTTATTTCAGTTCAATTAATTGATTTGCGAAATGGATATTGTATGTTTGTGAAATGAAGTGCGATGTGAATTGGATGTTTTATGTTTGTGAAATGAATTGAGATGTGAATTGGATGTTTTATGTTTGTGAAATGAATTGAGATATGAATTGTATGTATACATGTACATGTTGATCTGCTTGTTTCAGAGGGCATGACTAGCATTTCCTGAGGCTAGCCAATAAACAGAAATAGATTTAGGGGTAGAAAAGAATATCACAGATGGTTTGTGAGTAAAAACCGTGATTATCAGATATCACAGACGGTTTTTAACTAAAAACTGTCTGTGATATTTACACCACAGACGGTTCGAAAACCGTCTGTGATAACCTTCTATTATCACTGACCCATAAATTCAGATGATTCAGAAAACCGTCTGTAATGACGTTTTTGAACCGTCTGTAATAGGGTTTTCTGTAGTAGTGATGGGATGCCGGCTCTTATCTACCAATGGCATTGGCCGTTACTACCAGAGGCGGTGTATAGAGCTGTCCAGGATTTCTTGGAAGGGAAGCAGATATCGACGAATTTTAATGATACAGTTTTAGTATTAATCCCGGAAGTGGATGCTCTACATCTCTCATAGTTCCGTCCTATAGCACTGTGCAATGTCTTATATTCTCAACCCAGGAATCACACACACGATTTATCCATGGACGCACACTACACGGGGAAAATGATGGACAGTAGAGTATTTTTTTCAACACGAACTCGACTTGCCTCACTTTTCTCTTTTCTCTATTATTCACCACCGCACACTGCTTAATAGACTAATTACATAGATATAAATAGGCACTCGGTGATCCAGTTTTACTGGCCTTGACCACACATCTTGTGCACATCACGCACCACGACTCCATAACATGCGCACATTGTGCACTACCCGAAAAACTCGCTCGCTAAGACCAAGTCCAGACGCTACAACCATTCACACAGGTGCCACGACCACGGTGCTACAACCACTCACAATGTCACGACCACTCACATAGTTACGATTGCTACAGTACACTTACGAGTAACCGATTATTGTGACTGCTATAGTAACTTACGACTACGGCCGCTACACCACAACCACTTCGACCAAAGTCACCACACCTTCTACTACTGCTTCGACCATGTCTTCGACTGCTACTTTGACCATGTCTTCTACTGCTGCTTCGACCACGCCTTCGATGCAGATTCAACCACGCCTTCGACTACAACTTCGACCATCTTAAACACACTCAATACAAGTAACATGAGTCAAGATTAGTTCTAACAATTTCCTCCCTAATCTTGACTTGCTAAACTTCACAAGACGAAGTCTGATCTCCTAACATTTCTCGAAGGAGTTTTGCCTTCTTTTTGTTGACCATGCTGTCAGTGACACAACTTGACAGCGTCTCTCACATCTTCACCGTCGGTGACACACCTCACTAACGATTTTGACCTCTTCCTCAGTTCCAATTGTCTTTCACCGGTGATGCATCTTGACAGCGATGGAGACTCTCATAAGAGCATACTACATGAGAACTTGAACACAACTACAAGAACTCACACACACACATGCATCATGCACGACTCACCTGTGTACACAATTATGACACGACTATACGCACGTATGTAAGACACCTCTTACGTGCACAACCAATTAAATGACACAAATATGCGCACGTATGTAACACACCTCCTACATGCACACTCTCTCTCACACACATATTTCGACAGTGCCGCTGCCACTTTAGATATCGCCATGTCCGTGATGCCTTACACCATGCCACTACTGATGGTGGAAGCACACCGTTCGCCACCGATGCCGCTCGTGCCTTGCAGCCCACCTGTGCCGCTTGTTGTCGCCACACCATGGCGATCATGTCGCTGCCGCCGGTGTGCACATCACGTGCGATTCTAGTAGCCCACACTAGCCTCACCATGGCTGCACGGACGTTCGCCTCCATGCTTTTGAGCGCACAGTGCTGCAGCCGATAGATTGCCAGCACCTGTGCATCTCCACCAGACACACGCCGCTGAGCTCTCCATCACACTGACCAACGAATCATCGCCAGGCAGCTTCTTGCACTTAAGCTCTGATACTAAGTGTTAGAACTCAACTCAGAAATCACATACTCGATTCGCCCGTGGATGCACACTACGACCATTCGCACAGGTGCCACGACCATGGCGCTATGACCCCTCGCACAACATTACAACCACTTAACTTACGAGTAACTGGTCGTTATGACTGCTACAACAACTTACAACTACGGCCGCTACAACCACGGTCACCACGCCTTCGACTGCTGCTTCGACCACGCCTTCAATTGCAGATTCGACCATGCATTCGACTACAGTTCAACCACCTCAAACACAGTCAACACAAGTAATATGATCAAGATTAGTTCCAACATAAGATAGCGGCAAAAGTGCTGGTGAACACGTTGAAGAAATTGCTGCTAATTATGATATCTGAAGAGCAAAGTGATTTTGTTCTAGGATGGCTAATCACTGATAATATTTTCATTGCTTATGAGTGTATCAAGGCGATAAAGAATCAGAAAAGAAAATGCCGCTTTGTGCGGTCAAACTAGACATGATGAAGGCATATCATCGTGTTGAGTGGCCTTTCTTGGAGCAAGTGTTGCTCAAGCTGGGATTCTCGACAAGCTGGGAGGATATGGTTATGAGATGCGTCAACTCGGTGAGGTTTTCAATCAAGCTGAATGGAGGCGAGTTTGGTGTTTTCGTGCCAACGAGGGTCCTTCGGCAAGGTGATCCACCTCACCATATTTGTTTTTGCTCTGTGTAGAGGGTTTCTCGTCACTGTTGCGCAAGGCTCAAGAAGATCGATTGTTGAGTTCTTTTTTGGCAACTCCTAGTGGATTGGCTGAATTAAGAATAGTGTTAAATGAGTATGAAGTGTCCTCTGGCCAGGTGTTAATTTCCAGAAATCTTCCATCTTGTTTGTGTATGGGTACGAAGTAGAAGAAAGAAGTAATCTCAAGCAAAGCTTGGGCATCCAGCATAAGGCGCTGAATGAAAGATATTTGGGTCTACCGACGGTGGTTGGACATTCAAGGAAGGTGCTTTCAAACATATTAGAGAGCGGGCATGGGGGAAGGTCCAAGGATGGAAATGCCAGGGCTTGTTGAAGGCAGGGAAAGAAGTGTTGGTCAAGTCGGTGCTCCAAGCGGTTCCTTACCCAATGAGTTGCTTCAAATTCACTAAAATCTCTGTAAGAAGCTCATTTCTATTTCTTCTAATTTCTGGTGGGGTGCCAAGGAGGGGATCAAGAAAGTAACTGGATAAGTTGGAACATAAAGTGCCAAACAAAAAAGAAAGGAGGTCTTGGTTTTTGGGATATGGAAGCTTTCAATTAGGCTCTTTCGGCAAAACAGGGTTGGCGGCTGGTTACTGAGCCTCAATCGTTGTGCGCCCGTGTTCTCAAAGCTCCGCATTACTGGCGTTGTAATTTCCTTTAAGCAAGGTGTCCAAGGCATGCTTCCTTCACTTGGCACAGTACTACCCATGGTAGGGAGCTGCTAAAGTAGGGTCTCATTTCGCATGTTGGTAATGGTCTAAGCATTGACATTTGGCAGCAAAATTGGATTCCTCGGGAAGGCATACTGCGTCCACTGGGACTAGGGGTGGAAACGGATCGGATACGGTCGAATAGTCTCAAATACGAATACGAATCCATATTTTTAAAACGAATATGAATACGAATTCGAATATTCTCAAATACGGATACGGATATTGTCGAATACGAATACGAATATTTTCGAATACGGATTTTCTCGGATACGAATATCGGATAAAACGGATTCCTAGCGGTTTTACCGATTTTTCACTGGTTTTTGACCGGTTACCGGTTTTAAACCGCCTAAATTCAAATTTTGAATCACAAAATTTGTACAGATTTTTCATGGGTTCTAGAAATGGATCAAATATGAATCGAATAGTCTCGAATACGAATACGGATACGAATATTCTCGAATACGAATGCGAATACAAATACTCTCAAAAACGGATACGAATATTCTCGAATACGAATATTTTCGAATACGGATTTTTGCTTACCATATTTGTGTTTTCTCGGATACGAATATCGGATAAAACGAATTATCCGTTACCGTTTTCCACCCCTAACTGGGACGACATGTTGCTGCTGGAGTTTCTGAAGTTTATGATCTTCTTATGCCTGGAACCGGTAGGTGGAATGAATAGTTGGTCCTGGCCATGCACATGACATCCTCCAAATTCTAGTGAGCAATGGAGAGGTTCCTGACTTTCCAGCTTGGAACCATACGAAGGATGCCTCTTCTCAGTTAAATCGGCTTACCATCTAAAGATTCATCTTAAGAAGTGCTTTCAATCTACTGCCACCTCTCTCCCTTGTGTCAGGACTCAGGAGCACCAAGGATGGCTAGCATTGTGGGACACTGATGTTCCAAATAAGATTAAAGAACACGTGTGGAGGATCCTGAAGAATGGGATTGCAGTAGGAAGTGAGCTACACCGGAGGTGTAGCGTTTGGTGCCTGGCTTGCGGACGGGAAGAGATTGCTCTTCACTGGCTCTGGCGATGCCCACACTCTCAGGCAGTTTGGAAGTTGATCTTAGATTCAAGGGCCATTAAGTTGTAAGTCCCGCAAGAAAGATCAATGGATGGAAAATTTTCGGCTGACTGGATGTTGGACTGGATTGTCAAACTGGGTAGAGATGAACTGAGTCTGTTGTTCACAACTATCTATGAGTTATGACGGGCAAGGAATGATGCTAGAGAATCAAGTCGGTTGGATGAACTGTACACAATCGTTAACCTGGTTGTAAGACTTATCGAGGAATGGGGGTAACTCAGACAGCCAACACTACCGCCCCTGCCGAAACAGAGGGATCGCTGGGCCCCTCCATTTATGGGCTGGTGGTATAATGCCAATGCAGACGCGTTCAAACTCGCGGAGAGCAATGGAGGCGTCGGTGTGGTCACAAGGGATCACCATGGAGCGTTCTAAGTTGGACTGTTGGAGCATGCCATTTTTTTTGCCACTGTTGCTGATCCGGAATTGTCAGAAATCCTAGCCTGCAAACGAGTTGAGCAGCTGGCTATGGAGGTGGGCATTAGTAGGCTTGTGGTAGAGACGGACAGTCTGGTCGTGTGCAAGAAGCTGCATAGTCTGGATCGATCGCTATATGGTCCAGAGATTGGAGAGATCAAAAGAAAGTTGTCACATTGAAGAGCACCGGATTTCTATTATTCGTCGTACTGCTAATGAAGATGCTCATTTGTTAGCTAAGGCTAGATGCAAGGAATATTTAGTGGTTATTTGGTTTAGTTTTCCTCCGGTTTTTCTTTCTAGTATTTTGGATTCAGATTGTAATGTTGGTGGTCCTTTTGAATTAATAGCAGCTGCGCTTTATCTCAAAAAAAAAACTGCATCCGAACAATATTTTTCCATGTTTCCACAACGACAGCCTCCACTAAAATTTTGAAAATATTCCACCTCTAAAAATATCGACTTTCAACTAGGAGAATTTAACTTTCAACTTCTAATTTGAAATTCCAAATATTCATTTCAAAATTTCAACTCGAAAGCCCAAACTTTCAACTTGAATTTCAAAATTTCAACTCGAAACACGTTTTGTGTTGAAAAAAAAGAAGATAAAAATCATTCAACGTATGTATAGCAAAATTAGGACAGAATCTGGTGGGGACAGTCCTCACGTGCCGTCCGTCCGCCCTACAGTAAGAGATCGGACGGCATCGAGCGCTCCGCAAAAATTGACAACCAAAAGCCGCTAAAGATTCCCGCTACTCTGACCACACATACCCCCTACACCACACCGCCGCCGTCGCCACCTTATCCCTTTCTATTCGCCTAACCTCCTCCCCGCCACACAGAGCTATCTTCCGCGCGCGCGAACCATTGCCCTGTCGTCTCGTCGCCTGGCGGCCTCGCCTAACCGCGCGCGTGCCATGGCCTCTGATGCGTTGCTCTCCCTGCCGTCCCGCCTTCCCTCGCTCCTCCCCCGCCCGATGCTCCGGGTGCCCTGGGCTGCCGCGTCCACCTCACCGAGGTGCCGCATCGTAACGGTGGTGCGGCCGTTGGTACCCTCGCTGGGCCGCGGCGGTTTGGACGGCCGGGGCTTGAGCTGGCGCCGGCCTCGCGCCGCCGGGGCCGAACAGCAGGGACGGGTGCAACAAGAAAACGATGTCGTCGACAGCAACGTGCTTCCCTACTGCAGCATCAACCGGAAGGAGAAGAAGACCATCGGGGAGATGGAGCAGGAGTTCCTTCAGGCGCTGCAGGCACGCTCATGCCTCTTCTTGAATGCCCTGATAGTACTAATTAATTGCGCATTTTACTTAACTGGTGAATTGAATTATATGTTTTTCCTGGTTACTTAGGCGTTCTATTATGACAAGAAAGCGATCATGTCGAACGAGGAGTTTGATAACCTCAAGGAGGAGCTTATGTGGGAAGGAAGTAGCGTTGTGATGCTAAGTAAGCGGTTTCTCATTTGGTTTGAGCCCTATTTTGATTTGGTCATGCTTTCATGAACCTCATGGTTAATGCTAATCATTTTTTTTTGGTGGGGTAAGGCCCAGATGAGCAAAGGCTTTTGGAAGCCTCCATGGCTTATGTGGCTGGCAGCCCCATCATGACGGATGCTGAATTCGATGAACTAAAGCTGAGATTAAGGGTTAGTTCTTGTGGTCTCTAGTAATCATAAACTGGTGCAATCGCAGTTTTAAGTGCCAGGAAAACTCAATAGGATTCAACGCAGTTCTTGCCGATCAATTTGCCTCTTTTATTGAGCTTATCGTATCATTGACGTGAATTTGGCCTCCTGTCTAAGATCTGAAGCTTAGTCTAAATTCTAAAATACCTATAAAAAACAGTAAAAGCAATAACAATTCTACTGGTACAATAAATTGTATAAAAACTATTTGATAAATTATATCGCCCAGTGGTGCAGCATGAGAAATTATACGTTGCCTTATTTTGATGCAATATACCAAGATATGAGTTCTCTGGCTTAGCATATTGGGTTGAATGGTGCATTATTAAATTTCTATTGCGACATTCAGTTGTTATTTGTCTTCAGTTCCATATCAGGTACACAATGAGAAAATTTAAAGATGAACCATACATATAAACATACACATTGTAGAAGTCATGTTTTGTTCTGAAACTGTACTTAGTTTTTTTTTGGATAATTTGTCTTGTCTAGAAAGAAGGAAGTGAAATTGTACAGGAAGGTCCAAGATGCAGCTTACGGAGTCGAAAGGTAGGTATTGACTCATTGTTTTGTACTTTACTAGTCCACTAATTATAAATTTCATGCTTTATATATGTAGTTTCAATAATTACTATATTCTTTTGAATCGTAAAAGATTAATCATGCAATCTATTTTCTTGCTGCTCATTGTAATATAATGTACATTTATGGTTATGTTACGGCTTCATTTTCGGTGAGAGGTTAAGAGGAGGACAAAGGAGTGAATTGAGTCTCGGAACGAGAATGCAAGGGATAAGGGGAGCTGTCGTGCTCTCCCTTGTGCGCGTGGCGGGTGTGATTCCCAGCCAGCAGCGACGAGGCTCAGAGCACGCATGAGAGGTAGAGGAAGGCTTGTTTGGTTATTGCTTGATGATTACAGAAGATGGTGTCCTTGCTTAAAGGCCATACAACCAGCTAACAACTAAATCTGCTTCTAACAAGAGTCCTAGCAAACTTAACTAACAAATCTTATGTCTAATTTTCCTTCCTTGGTGAAAACATTTTCAGTTTAGAAAAATTTTCGAACCCCTCCGAGAAATCCAAAATTCAGATATTTCAATAATTTCAGATATTCTTTGGTAAATTTCGGTCACAATATTCAAACATACCTTCCGAATTCAAGAAAAATTCAAGAAATACATACAATTTTGGCACTGCCTTCCCTCTCGCAGCCGGCACCGCCTCCCCCTCCCGCAGCCAACGCTACCACCTCCTTAGCGCCGCCTTCCCTCCTATAGCCAGCGCCTCCCCTCCAATCACCCGCCCGCATCTGCCCGCGCCGCTCGGCTTTCTGTGCGGGATGGCATCATGCCAAGATTTATGTGAGATGGATTAGCGGTGGGCCAAAATTTTTTGAAGTAGGCCGAATTTTTTGGGCGGAATGGGCTTCTTTTGGGATGGTGAAACACCCCGCCCAACCTCTGGACCAATGATACCACAAAACTCTCTCCTTTCATGACATGCATGCAATGCAAATTCTCTATTTATGCATATCAACATGTCATGTCTCAACAATCGTCATTCATCATTCCTCATCATACATCAAGAAATAGTTAACTTGCCATAACATAGTAAGCAATGCATCATCATTCATCTATCAGCAAACATTACCCGAATTTACTGCTTTACCATGCACTTACCTGGTTAGCCTCGAGGACGATGCATGGATGGCTCCGACCCGGGACCTCCACCTGTACAAACGTCAACCCGACTCAACACATCATATCGAAACTAGTGCTTAAGCGAGCAACGATGACTCAACACGCATAACCCGACTCTGGCATAAAATGCCCGGTGTTAAGGACCCGTTGTGCAGGTACCAACCCCCTATTTTCTTTTCTTTTTCTCCCCTTTTCTTTTGTCTCTCTTTTTTCCTTCCTTTTCTTCTCCCCTTCTTTTTCTCTCTCTTTCTCTTTTCTTTCCCCCCAACCCAACCCCTCTCTTTCTCTCTCTCTCTCTCCTTCATTCGGCCAAAAGGCCTAGCTTCTCCCAGGCGATGCGGCTGTGCACGGCCGACCTCGGGCATCACCGGCCCAGAGCTCGCCGCCAATGACTCCTCCGCCGCCCCTACCCTTTCCACCTTCCCCCTCACTCTCCATTACTCTTCCTCTCTCTCCATTCGATTTGGTTGAATGGCCTCAGCCCCCTCTGGCGGCGCATGGCCGAGCTCGGGCGCACCAGCCCTGAGCTCACCGCCGGCCACTGCCATCGGAACGGAGCTTGCCACCGACTCCTCTTCTCCACCTGGCTTTCTCTCCTCTCTGCCGATTAGATCTGGTGTGCGGCCATCCCTTGGGCCGCTGGCCATCGACCACCGGTCGTCAGTCCCCTGTCGCATCCCCCTCGGTCTCGACCTCCTGGTCACTATGCTAACCACAGGCCGCCCAGACTGGCATCGCCACCTCCCTTGGGCTCAACCCCGTCGTTGGCCAGCTCCTACGGTAGCCGTCTTCCGCCACCAGCGCCTAGCGCTGACCAACCGGGTCTGAGACCTCAAGCACTGTCGCCCAACTCTGGCCCTCATCCGCCGGTACTGACTCCTGTGCCTCTGGCTACCCTCGGTGCCGTCGGCTTCTTCGACTTGCCAGTGATGGCATGCAGCCGGCCGACCATCTACTACCAGGATGGTTCTCCCCTCCATCCCCTTTTCTACTTGTACTTCTACTTTTGCGTGCGAATGTGCTATGCCATAGGGTTGCGGAGGGACAGCGAGCATACTCAATGGTTGGCTTGGCGTTGATTCGACGGTCGTCGACGTCCACCGTCGTTGTCGACGCTGCCCTCACACCTCGTCCTTCTGAGCTCCTGGGATCCTCTCCTCCTTGCTCCCTCTTCTTCCTCTCTTCCTCTCGGCTGAGGGACGAAAAGTGAAATGGTGCTTGGCTTGGTTCTGTGGTTGTGGCAGAAGTGAAGAAATGAGGAGTGGCTCTAGTGCTTTGCTTTTGCCTTGTCTATGAGAGAAGGCAATGAGGGAACAAATGAGGAAATGTGAGGCTGCTGGCTTGCTTATGGGGGCATGGCCGTGACACTCTCTCTTGGCTTTGCCATTTATGCCCTCCCCATTTAACCTTGGCTAGTTATGTGCCTCATGGACCTTTTGGTCCCAAGGTGGCTCTACACTGTTTCGGGCTTTCTACTGCGGCATATAAGTCGATAAAAGGTAAGAATGGAATTTCTCGCTGGATGATGAGAACCCAAACATGAAAAGGTGTCGACCGGCCGCAGACGGTCTGGGAACCTCAGTGAGCGCTTAATTCATTTGGCATTTCTAAAGCCAATGGGTTTGACGGCAAAACATTTTTATTTCTTTTATTCTCCCTTGGATTGTTTTATTTATTTCTTTTCTTCCCTATTCCATTCTGGTGGTATTACATTCTACCTCTCTTAACAGAATTAGACCAGGAATTCTACCGCTTCACAATCCACACGAAAGAACCAAAATAAAAAGAAATGCACATAAAATAACATTAACTCATACCCGTAAAGAACAAATCCGGTTACTTCTCGCGCATGCGAGACTCCAACTCTCATGTCACTTCTCGCTCAGACTGATGTGTTCAAAGCACTTTAACATACTTTATCATTTTATGCCTCAACACCTTCTCTGATTCCTCCAGAATCTGAACTGGACGAGACTCGAAGTTGAGGTCTTGTTTTATGGATACCGGTTCTAACACAATCTCATGCTCTGGATCTCGCAAGTATTTTCTTAACATAGAAGCATGAAACACATTATGCACTTCTCGCATAGTCTCAGGGAGATCCAACAATATGCCAACTTTTCCAATCCGTGCCAGAATTGGAAATGGACCAATGTACCTCGGACTAAGCTTCCCTTTGGTTCCAAATCGTATTATGCCTTTAGTGGAAGATACTCTCAGGAGCACCTGATCCCCCACTTCGAACTCTAGTTCTTGCCTCCTGACATCTGCGTAGCTCTTCCGCCTACTTTGGGTAGCTAGCAGATTCTGTCTAATTTTCGCCACTCATTCCACTATTTGCTGGACCCAATCTGGTCCTAGAACGGCCTTCTCGCCCACGGCATCCCAACAAAGCGGTGATCTACACTTCTACCCATACAGAACCTCAAAGGGCGCTGTCCGAACACTAGAGTGGCTGCTATTGTTATAGGCAAACTCTACGAGTGCCAAATAATCCTCCCAGCTACCCTTCTAAGATAGAACACAGGACCTCAACATGTCCTCTAGTGTCCAAATGGTGCGTTCGGACTGTCCATCCGTTTGCGAGTGGAAAGCAGTATTAAACTGGAGTTTCGTGCCCATAGCGCCCTGCAAGCTCTCCCAAAACTTGGAGACAAACTTGGCGTCTATGTCCGAAACTATCGATTTGGGCACACCATACAACCTTACTATTTCTCGCGCATAGATGGATACCAACTCACTCACCAAGTTCGTTGTACGAATGGGGATGAAGTGCGTGGACTTACTGAATCAGTCCACCACTACCCAAATCGTATCTTTACCTCGCTGGGTATGAGGTAAGCTAACTACGAAATCCATGGTAACATCATCCCGTGGCCACTGAGGAATCTCCAAAGGCTGTAATAGCCCAGTGGGGCGCTGTGCTCAGCCTTCACCTACTGGCAAACCCCACAAGATGCCACATACTTAGCGATATCTACTTTCATCATCTTCCACCAGAAGCTCTTTTTGATATCACGATACATCTTGGTCTCACCAGGATGCATCGTGTACGGGGTACGATAAGCTTCTCTCAAATATCATCCTTGACTTGAGCCTTTTGTGGCACGTAAAGGCGGCCCTTAAACAGCAATGAGGCTGACTCATCAAGGCTGAAATTCCCCATTTTTCCTTCATCAAGCTGCTTCCTCACCTGCGGAAGCAACCGATCATGCTTTTGCGCCTCCCTTACTTGCTCTGGAATAGCCGATTCCAGCAACAGCTGCGTCTCAGCCTGTACTGTACCAGCATAATAATAGGAAATTTCTATTCGATCAAAGTCAGCAACGAGACAACATATAGTGAAGGGTGGCAACTTGCGACTAAGGGCATCAGCAACCATATTTGCCTTGCTCGGATGGTACTGAAGAGTGAGATCATAGTCTTTGATAAGCTCCAACCAACGTCTTTGCCTCAAATTCAACTCCTTCAAAGTGAAAATGTATTTGAGACTTTTGTGGTCAGTGAAAATATCATAAGACTCACCATACAAAGTAATGCCTCCAAATCTTTAGAGCAAAAACTAATGCGGCAAGCTCTAAATCGTGAATAGGGTAGTTCTGCTCATGTTTCTTCAACTGTCACGAGGCATATGCGATCACTTTGCAATCTTGCATGAGCACGCAACCCAGACCCACTCGAGATGCATCCGAGTAGACTGTGAATTGCTTCCCTGCCTTAGGAAGTGTGAGAATAAGAGTAGTTACCAACTTCTCTTTCAGAGTATTAAACCTACGCTCACATTCATCGGTCCACTGGAATTTCACACCCTTCCGCGCGAGTAGAGATAGTGGCTTGGCAACGATGGAGAAGTCTTTCGCGAAGCACTGGTCATAACCAGCTAGGCCAAGAAAACTTGCAATCCACAACGGTGGAAATCTTGCTTGAATCTACTGAAATGCCTTCCTGGTTAATTACATGACCCAGGAAGCCCACTTCAGAAATCCAAAACTCGCACTTCTTCAACTTGATAAAGAACTGATTTTTTTCTCAGAGTCTCAAGCACGAGCCTCAAATGCTGCTCATGCACTTTCTCAGTCTAGGAATAAATCAGGATATCATCGATGAACACCACTACAAAGTCATTCAGATACTTGTGTAGCATACTGTTCATCGTCTCCATAAAGACAGTAGAGGCATTCGTCAGTTCAAAGGGCATAACTGTAAACTCATAGTGCCCGTATCTTGTGGAGAAAGCTATCTTTTCAATGTCTTGCTCCCGCACACAGATTTGATTATACCTAGTTTGTAGATCAATTTTGGAGAATACCTTGGCCCCTTTCAATTGATCAACAAGTCCTCGATGGGAGGCAAAGAGTATTTATTCTTGATGGTCACCTGATTGAGAGCACGGTAGTCTATACACATGCACCAACTCCTATCTTTTTTTTCTCGGTGAATAGGATAGGGGCTCCCCAAGGTGACACACTATGACGAATCAAGCTCTTGGACAACAACTCGTCCAATTGCTTCTTCAACTCCTCTTGCAAGGGTCGTGCCAAACAGTTGGGAGACATGGAGATAGGTCTTATGCCAGGAACAAGATCAATTTTGAACTCCACATCTTGCTTGGGTGACATTCCCGAAAGCTCTTCAGGAAACACATCGAGATACTTACGCACCACTTGACTTCTCCACAAGTGCTAGGATTAACCCAGACTTCATTGTTCGTCAGCCAGGGAACAAGCTGGCCAACACAAAGAGGGAACAGGTGGGTGCATTTCCCTAAAAGATTATTTCCTTCCCTGAAGGAGTTTGCAAGGTGACTGTCCTCCAGAAGCTAGAAATCACAGCCTGGTAGCAATGCAACCAATCCATGCCAAGGATAACATTAAAAGGCTCTAACTGAATAACCATGAGGTTGGCAACAAATTCCTCACCATCTATTGCAACCACACAGCCAAGGCATACTATGGAGCTGCAATGATACCCCTTGGGGTACTAACCATAATCGACTGGGAAATTTGTTGAACACTCAGCTTGCCTTTTCTAGTAAACTCCTAGGACACAAAAGAATAGGTAGCACCGGAGTCGAAAAGAACAAGGGCTTCACATGAGTCAACTAACAGGGTACCTATCACCACGTCAGATCGACCCGCGGACTCAACAGCAGGCAGTGAGTAGACTCCGGGTGGTGTTGGGGCAGCGAGAGCCTTGACGTTCTGCTATGGCGGCATCGAGAATGGAGGTGGTGTAGCATGTTGGAATGTAGGAGTCGGTGCAGGATGCCAGTAATACTCGGTGAATGGAGCCCAGGGAAGAGGAGGCTACAATACAGGGGCAGCCGCCATCATCTAGACTAACCCCCGAGGTGGAGCGTTTGACAAAGACATAGGTACTAGCTCCCACTTGATGATCCTAACGGGATTCTATCGACAAACCATCATTTTGTGCCCCGCTTGGCCACAATGCCGACAGTTCCCCGTCTAGGAACACTCAGCAGCACGGTGTCCATCACCACACTTGAAACAGATCATGCCCTGCCTTGGGATAGGACGATAAGTTGGGGTCCCTAATGAAACGAGGCACCGAAGAAGATAGCCTCAAAGACCTGGACTTGGATGATTGTGGGGGATGCTGGCCCTATGTGGACTTCTTAGGAGTGGGCCGCTGAGATGACCCACCCCCTCAGTGAAGCTCCTCTTCTAGTCACCACCAGAAGCGTTCGGACCACCAGAGAGTTGCAGCCCTTTAGTGAGCTGCATCTCCATCCCTCTGGCCTGCTCTACCATGGACCTAATATCACGTGGCGCAGTAGCTCTCCCATGACATGCCAAAACTCAGAGTTGAGCCCTCGGTAGAACATTTTGGCCTTCTCAAGGTCATTGCTCACGACCGATGCTATGAAACGGATCAAATTGTTGAATCATGCCTCGTTCTCAGCTATGGCCATCTTTCCCTGTAGGAAGGTCAATAGGGCGACCTCCATGCGCTCCACAAAAGAATCTGGATAATACTTCACCTTGAACTGCTGGGCAAAGATTTCTCAGGTAGTGGGACCTTGGGCAGGGGTCCTGGCTGAAAGAACCCTTCCCACCAGATGTCCGCTTGACCTTTCAACTGGAAAGCCACATAGCGAGCTTTCAACTGAGAGCTCATCTCTAGGGCTTCGAATTGCCTTTCCATGTAGCCCAACCAATCTACAGCTTTGACTAATGTACCTGCACCATCAAAGGTATCTAGTTGCAAGGCCAACCACTCGCGTAGGCCTATTCTTGCCTCCGGTATGACCGGAACGGCCACAGGGACAACAATGGGTATGGTCGCAGCAGCGGCTACCGGTACTTTTCAGCAAAGCGCACTGACCTCCTCTATAAACTCCTGCAACAAGGCTGAAGACCTTTTCAGAACTCTAACTACGAAGTGTCAATAGAAGCAACCTCTGCGTCAAGTGCCTCCTGCTGAACCTCAAGCGGTGGCTCCACTAGGCACAGCCAAGACCACAGCCATGGTCGCAACCTCCATTGCCCCGGCCATGTCCGCGTCCTCTACCTATCAGCATCTCTATTCATGGTAGACAGCCATTCGCACAACCAACCAACAAACATCCATCTCAACAGTACAAATCAGCAACAAAGCTAGCAAAAGCATAAATACAATGCAAAACCCAAACCCCATTCTATTGTGCACCGGAGTGTCAAATTTTAATTTTATTATTAGGCCTAAGTCAAATTTTAGTTAAATAATTAAGATAAGTTGTCAAATTTCTTTACCACAGATTTAACGCCCACTCTGATACCAACTGTAACACCCCACCCAACCTCTCGGCCTAGAGTGCTACCATTATTGCATAACATTACCCTTTTTTCAACTACTAACCATTTTAAGCAAACATCACTCTACTCATAATGCGGCGACCACTTTACAACATATCATTTTAAGCAACTATTCTAGCATACTAGCGGAGTTTAAACATGCTACAAAAAGTTGATATGTGAAGTGCTGCTAATACGTGAAGTTATTCATGTGCTACTCCCGCCTGTGTATGACGTCCTCAACGGTCACCTAAAAAATAACAAAACAAGGGGAGTCCAAAGACTCAGCAAGTACAAAGCAAAATAGTAAATAACAGGTTCACATATTAGTCCATAACCATCACAGTTTCAATAACCACTTGTTTCCATTTAATCCCTCTAATTTCTCATCAACCACTCATTATGCATTTACACATGTTCTCTGTCTTAATGCCATTGCATATGCACATGCACTTCTCTCCTATCTCTTTAGCCTATACCGGTATAGAAGAGCGAGCACTTGTCGATGCTCACCTAAGCCCCGGCGCGGATTCTCTGACTTACAGGAGGTAAGTCATGGGTAACTTTTCCCCTGCCCGATGCCATCCATTCAGCATCCAACGGTGGGAGAGGACGAGCGTTTGCAGACTTCTGATTTGGAGGAGCGAGGAGGGCATCCGGCCGGAGAATGAGTTTTTGCTAAGGTCGACGGTCCGAAGCGAGGGGGAGAAAGCGGCGGGGAGGTCTCCGGAGAGTAGGTTCCCAGAGAGGGCGAGGAAGCGGAGGGACGGGAGCGTGACGATGGCTGGGGAGAGCTCCCCGGACACACGGCCGGGGACGAGGGTGAGCGAGCTGAGGCTTTCTTCTCCTCCACTCCAAGCCCACCACTGAACAGTGAGCTCCATTGGTTACCTCCACTACTGCTGTTACCACCTCACTACCTCTCCTCGAAGGCTCGAACCCAAGAGGCCCCATGGTCGCAAGACGCACGCGACGCCGCGCGTCCTCCCGCTACTCGTAGTCGTCCTCCTCGCGGCGCGCCGCGGCTTGACGCCGCACCGGTGGACTACCCGCGCCGCAGCCGCCGTCCGTGCGTGCTCTCCGACATGCCGGATCCCACTTCTTCGATTCATGGGACTTCACCGACCCTGCGCGTTCGTTGGCGTCTTACGCTCGGCGACAGCCGGGTCGACACGCCGGCACTCGGCGACCCGCGTGCTGGGCGCGGCCTCTCCGGCGCTTTCCTCCAGCGGCGCTCGCGCGCTCTCGCGCTCGGCTCGCTCACCCTCGCCCCCGGCCGCGTGTCCGGGAGCTCTCCCACCATCGCCGCGCTCCGTCCCTCCGCTTCCTCGCCTCTCCGGAACCTCCTCTCCGGAGACCTCCCGCCGCTTTCTCCTCGCCGGACCGTCGACCTCGGCAAAAACTCATTCTCCGGCCGGATACCCTCCTCGCTCCTCCAAATCAAAAGTCTGCGAACGCTCGTCCTCTCCCACCGTTGGATGCTGAATGGATGGCATCGGGCAGGGGAAAAGTTACCCATGACTTACCTCCTGTAAGTCAGAGAATCCACGCCGCCTAAGCCCGCCCTGTTTTTATACGGGAATCACAAGCCCGTCTTTTTTCATACGAGGACCACAGTAACCTGTCATTTTCATACGGAGACCTCAACCTTCACTCCCGTGGAGCATCCACACAAAGTGGACCAATAATACCACAAAACTATCTCTTTTCATGACATGCATGCAATGCAAGTTCTCCATTTATACATATCAACATGTCATGTCTCAACAATCATCATTTATTATTCCTCACTATGCATCTAGAAATAGTTAACTTACCATAACATGGTGAGCAATGCACCATCATTCATCTATCAGCAAACATTACCCGAATTTACCACTTTACCATGCACTTACCTGGTTAGCCTCGGGGACGATGCACGGGCGGCTCCAACCCGAGACCTCTACCTGTACAAACGTCAACTCAACTCAACATATCATATCGAAACCAGTGCTTAAGCGAGCAACAACAACTCAACACACATGACCCGACTCTGTCATAAAACGCCCAATGTTAAGGACCTATCACGTAGATACCAAATCCCCCATTTTCTTTTCTTTTTCTCCTCTTTTCTTTTCTCTCTCTTTTTTCCTTTCTTTTCTTGTCCCTCTTCTTTTCTCTCTCTTTTTCCCAAGGCCTCTCTTTTCTCTCTCTCTCCTTCATTTGGCCGAAAGGCCTGGCTTCTCCCAGGCGATGCGGCGGTGCACGGCCGAGCTCAGGCATCGCCGTCCCGGAGCTCGCTGCCGACGGCTCCTCCACCGCCCCCAACCTTTCCCCCTCTCCCCCTCACTCTCTATTACTCTTCCTCTCTCTCCATTCGTTTTGGCTAAATGGCCTCAGCCCCTCTCTAGCGATGCATGGTCAAGCTCGGGCATGCCGGCCCCGAGCTCACCGCTGGCCACTGCCGTCGGACTGAAGCTCACCACCGGCGGCACCTCTTCTCCACCCGTCTTTCTCTCCTCTCTACCGATTGGATCTGGGGCGTGGCCATCCCATGGGTCGCCGGCCATCAGTCGTCGATCCCTTGCCGCATCCCCCTCAGTGTGGGCCTCTCGGTCGCTATGATAACCGCTGGCCGCCCAGACCGTCATCGCCACCTCCCTTGGGCTCAGCCCCGCCGTCGACTAGCCCCTACGGTCACCGTCTCCCACCACCGGCACCTAGCGCCAACCAACTAGGTCTGAGCCCTCAAGCGCTACTGCCCGACTCTGGCCCTAGTCTCCCGGTGCCAATTCCTGCGCCTCTGGCTACCCTCGGCGCGTTGGCTTCTTCCACTTGGCGGCGATGGCATGCAGTCGGTTGGCCAGCTACTACCAGGATGGTTCTCCCCTCCATCCCCTTTTCTACTTGCAATTCTACTTTTACGTGCCAATGTGGTGTGCCATGGGGTTGTCAAGGGAAAGTGGGCATACTCAATGGTTGGCTTGGCGTAGATTCGGCGGCCATCGACATCCCCCGTCGTCGTCAGCGCCGCCCTCATGCCTTGGCCTTCTGAGCTCCTTGGGATCTCTCCTCCTTGCCCCCTCTTCCTCTCGACTGAGGGAGGAAAAGTGAAATGGTGCTTGGTTTGGTTCTGTGGTTGTGGCAGAAATGATGACATGAGGGGTGGCTCCATTGCTTTTCTTTTGCCTTGG
Source organism: Dendrocalamus sinicus (assembly GCA_036346575.1). Classification (NCBI taxonomy): domain Eukaryota; kingdom Viridiplantae; phylum Streptophyta; class Magnoliopsida; order Poales; family Poaceae; genus Dendrocalamus; species Dendrocalamus sinicus. The sequence continues at coordinate 17,796,906 of CM070659.1, read as the reverse complement.
CTATGAGAGAAGGCAATGAGGGATCAAATGAGGAAATGTGGGCCTACTGGCTTGCTTATGGGGGCATGGCTGTGAGACTCTCTCTTTTCTTTGCCATTTAAGCCCTCCCCATTTTAGCCTTGGCTGGTTATGTGCCTCATGGACCTTTTGGTCCAAAGGCAGCTCTACACTGTTTGGGGCTTTCTACTGCGGCATGTAAGTCGATAAAAGGTAATAATGGAATTTTCCTACCGGATGATGAGAATCCAAACGCGACATGGTGCCGACCGGTCGCAGACGGTTTGGGAACCTCAGTGAGCGCTTAATTCATTTGGCATTTCTAAAGTCAGTAGGTCTGACAGCAAAACTTTTTTTATTTCTTTTATTCTCCCTTAGATTGTTTTATTTCTTGCTTTTCTTCCCTGTTCCATTCTGGTGGTATTACAGATGGGCTGAGAAAACCGAAAATCGCGAATTTTGGCCCGAAAATGTATTCCCTAGTTCCGAGTCCTTGCCCCATGCGCTTGCACTAGCAGCAGGCGCACGTATGTTGCGACCCTGATACTGCGACCCCAAAAAGGAGTCCGTAACATGTTATACTAGCAATTCTTAGTTAATTCACTTTTATGACATTGATACTTCCTTTGGAAGGAAAAGCATACTTATATCATTAAATAAAGATGTATTTGTTTTCCTATGTAGTGAGGGTTGTCGATGAACTTATAGAATCTGGTTGTCAATGCTTCCTTGAGTAGCTGACATACAGTTTGATCAGCTTCAAGATTTTTTTCCGAAGAATCAGTTTCAAGATTCTGTGTGCTGAAACTGAACATTAGTGATTTGAAGGATCAGCTGTCTGTCTATTTAGGCCTTTTCCACTGTAATATCCAGAGTCACCGCTATCACAAGTCCTTAGTTTCAAGTCATTGTTGTGAAACTTTATCTTGTAGATCTCTTCATCTGATTCAAGTCAACTTACCAGGAAATTTAAGAAACAATATAACTCAACTATGTCATGTTGAAATTGACACAATAGTACAATATTTTTCAGCTTAGAGAACTAGTTTGTAGAGACATGATTTTTTTACAGTATCACTATTTTGGGGGACTAACATGAAGCTGTTTAGTCAAAATATCCTGACCAAAAATGCAATTTTGCGCAGGTGTACAGTGACTTGACTGTTGACTACTTCAAGATGTTCCTTCTAAATGTTCCAGCAGCTGTTGTGGCTCTGACACTGTGAGTGTTATATGGAAATGGTCATATGACATCACATCAATGGAAATGGTCGTATGACTGTGTGCTTGGATTTTCACTAAGTTTAAAGGGTCACATTACACTGCAATAAAAAATTGTTATTTTTTTGGCAGTGATAGTTTCCTCCAATAAATCATTTTTAGAATATCTAATGTAGATTCCTTCATCACAGATTCTTCTTCCTCGATGATTTGACAGGTTTTGAGATCACATATCTTCTCGAGGTTAGTGTTGACAAATTCAAGCTGAGATACCTGACTTAATAGCTGAGAGCCACCAATAAGCTAGTATGAGATAATCAGATTTGGTGTTGCATTTTTAGACTGGAAATTAGCATTCTGTCAAAGTGCCCAAAATGGTTATGATCAGCAGGGAAAAAATCCCATCCGGTTTTGAATTTGAATTTTAAACTTACAAACAAAAAAGTAGCTGGGATAGTTACTTTTTCTATTTTGTAGCATATCTGCAATTTTTCCTGTTATAATATATTCTAGCAGTAGGGCTCTCCCTTACTGTTTTTCCTTAAAAAAAGAACAAAAAACGTGTTAACCATAGCCAAAAGTAGAAATGCACGCCTGGCCTAGTAGCAAGGCATTAGACTTGCAGCGTGGGGGGCGTGGGCTTGAGTCCCACAATGGCAATTTTTTGGTTTTTGTTTCCATGGAATTTAAATTTGAATTCAAAAAATTTTGTCCGTTTTCTTCTGAGATTTTTCCAAAAATTTCCAGGTTTTGGAAATCTCTGTGAGGTCAGAAATTTTGTTTAAACCGAGAAAGTTTTCCCTGATAAAGAGTAACTTAAACACGTGCAAAGACATTGTAGTCCTACCATTTGTTTACTAGTTAATAGTAGCAAGTGAATTGAAGACGATTATTATCAGAGTATGTTTATTTTTCATAAACAAAATTTTGAACTGCAATGCTTCTATTCCCCCACTATGTAAAAGAACAGTGATTTAGGTTTGTGCTCAATAACTAAAAAAATAATATAGGATATTAAGATTACTTCTCTATCACTATTAAATTTGCTTTGTATTACCCACTAAGTTTGGTCCAAGTGATTAATGGGCACTACTACAGAAAAGGTCATCACAGGCGGTTCAAAAACGTCATCACAGATGATTTTGTGAACCGTCCGAATTTATGAGTCAGTAATAATACGAGGTCATCACAGACGGTTTTTGAACCATCTGTGGTGCAAATATCACAGACGGTTTTTAACTAAAAACCGTATGTGATATATAGTTATCATAGACGGTTCTTAACTACAAACTGTTTGTGATATTTATAAATCACAGATGGTTTTTAACTAAAAAACCTATTGCTGTTTTAGTTAAAAACCGTCTGTGATATTCCCTTCTACTCCTAAACCTATTTCTGTTTATTGGCTAGCCTCAAGAAATGCTAGCCATGCCCTCTGAAACAAGCAGATCAACATGTACATGTATACATCTAATTCACATCTCAATTCATTTCACAAATATAAAACATCCATTTTTATTAAAATTAGAGTCTACCATTACAATATACCAAAACAACGAGCAAGTTATACAACAAGAATAGAGAAAAAGCAAAGATCCTCTATGCCTTCTCGCCCATGATGCAACGCATGAGCTGGATGTCTTTGACGCCCACCATCGTCGGCGTTGATTGAGCGTCTGCACGGTTGGGACGAGCTAGTTGCTTCTGTGGTGTCTTGCCTCCCGTAGACTTGTACGTCGTCTGCAAGGAGGAGGACAGCAAGGAGGCTGGGTTTTGGTTATATTTATAGAGGAGGGAGAGGGAGGGAGAGGCGGGAGTTCGAAATTTTTGGCGCGGGAACGGAGAGGCGGAGCTACGATCCGTGGAGTGAGGATTGGTGGATTTCTATTGGCTATGATTGGGTTGAGGAGGATCGACGGGCCCAGGGATCAGATTATCACAGATGGTTCTATATATAGAACCGTCTGTGATGAATGAATATCTTAGATGGTTCTATATATATAACCATCTGTAAATTAGAGCACAAAATTTTATATACCGATGCAATATAAACAACTAGTCTGAAAAGATAAAATAGCAAAGTTTTATATAGCTTATATATACTCATTTGAAAGGTTTCGATGAGATCTACAACTTTTCAGTTGAAGCAAAATTCAAATTCCAAAAGGAAGACCAAGAAAAAGGACAAAAACAGAAACCAAAAACTTGCGACGCAGGTTTAGGTCCAAAGATGGCCGATTTTCGGGGTCTTGGAGGGTGACGGGCGCAAGCTGGTCGTTTTTGGATCGGGCTCATCGTTAGTTTTCCAACGAGTACAAAAACGTCGAAAACGGATACCGTATGCAAAAGTTATGCCCGTTTACTAAAGGTGTCTCAAAACTGAATCATACTCGGACTTAAGCGGGAAAATATGAAATTTTGAGAGATTGCAAGGCGGGAAACGTATCACAGATGGTTTTTATTATAAAACCGTCTGTGATATTCCAGTTTCACAGACGGTTCAGTGGTAAGAACCGTTTATGATACTCCTTTTTCCCGCCACAAATACCATAGACGGCCTCCAAATTAAAATCGTCTGTAATAGTGTAAATCACAGACGGTTTCACAAAACCGTCTGTGATTTGGCGTCTAGTATTAGGCTTTCTGTAGTAGTGGGGTTAGATGGTGGAGTGGAGTGTCTTCTTGCTCATATCCAGGTGATGAATGTCCTCGTATAGCAGACGAATAAGGGTAACTTTGGGAAATATGAGAATAACCTATCTCAAAATAGTAGTACTTCTTTCTTCTATATACAAAACTTACCTCTTATAGCATCATTGTTTTATGTAGAAAGGGAGTAGCTGTGACTTATTCCACTTCATTGTAATCGTTGATTCTTTACTATATGCATAAAATGAAGATAAGAAAGAACATAAAAAAGAATTAGAAGTTGTTCAATAAAGGTAGTACAGTAGTATTTTTATAATGTCAGTTTTTTCTTATACCAACTTATTTGCAAATAACTTGGTACTAAGTAATGTTCACTTCGAATTACTAGTATTTGTGGTCAGACTTGTATCTGCGAGTGCTGAGAGAAAAATACGCCGTGTTCAACTAGACTCCTATTGTCATGCATGTCATTTTTGGATAGTGGGCCTTAATGCCATAGAAGGAATGTTATTATATACTAACTGCATTCTTATGAATGATGCAGTTGCCTGAACCTTTCAGTTTCATCTTCACATGGTTTGCTGCACTGCCACTAATATTTTGGGTAGCACAGGCAATTACTAATGCCATACTGAAGGATTTTTTAATTCTGAAGGTATTTTCTTTTTATTGTCTATCATACATTATGGAAAGGTTAGCTGGAGTGCATACTGATGAATCTTTTTTATATTCAGGGACCATGTCCAAATTGTGGCAAGGAAAATCTTTCCTTCTTTGGGACTATACTGTCAGTGCCTAGTGGTGGTGCAAAAAATAGTTTAAAATGTGCAAAGTATGCCTCTGATTGTTATTGTTGTTATTCAAATCTATCTCTAGCTTCTCTATTCTTTTGAGCTTATATTCTAAGTAGTGTTGCTGCTATTTCTGTTTATCAGTTGTGGTACTGCATTGATATACGATTCTGCGTCCCGGTTGATTACACTCCCAGAACCAGCAGAGGCATAACTGAAGGTGACTTAGGTGAGTCACTATCCTATCAGCCTTCCAATCGTACAGGTTCAGTAGCTAACCAAGAAATGCCATGCTGTATACTTCATAGTTATGAATACTTCTGAATTAAGAATATGAAGGCTGGAAATCATACTGTAACTTTCACAGTTATATTATCTTTACCAAAGGAGTAACCAAGTGAAGATGTTAAAGAGGGTGAGAAATAGATTTAGATAGGAAATATCGTGTGCCATTTTTTTAAAATGCAAGAACGCTAACAATATGAACCTTCCCAGTTTTCACTAGCAGGAGAGGAGCTGCAGCTTAGCAAATTCTGTGATCTACGATGAGAGAGCAATACCAACCTTGAATCTTGTGACCATCGTGTAGTGCTGTACAAATCTGTCGGTTGTGTTTGTTATACTCCTCTATGTTTTCTTTCTTTAAACAAATGTAGACATTTGCATTTCTACAGTGTTGGTGAAATAGAGGCACATCCATAGAGTATACAAAAATTTGATATAGTCCGTTGTACATGAAATAGAACTGTCTATTGTATGCATGTCTGCCTGAAGAACCTCATGCTGTTTTATGCTAAGTTCACTGAAAATGTCAATGTTTGCACTGAATGGCTTGGAACATAAAGCAAAGCATTTTGCAAGTGCTGGCCTATTCGAGCTGGAGGAATCCGTACGCACAAATTTCTGGCCTTCCTTTTAAGCAATGGCAAAAGCACATGTGTTTCTAAAATCTCAAAAAATTATAAAACTCACAGTGGTGTTGTTCAACATGTCAGTGAGCTAGGAAAAAATATTTCATGACAATGTTCGAAAACAATTTTTAGATTTTTAATTTAAATGCTAATAAAGACTACTACTTACAAATAGAGACTAAATGAGGTATAAAAGTTATGGGAAAATTCTCACGTTCTCCTAAGAAGTGACATACGTCCAAAAATATATGATTTTCCTTTTTGCTATAGTGAATTTGTCCCGTTTAAAAATAGCTCAAATATGCTGATTTTGGATTTGAATTTCAAAAATGGAACAAATGGAAGATTCAGCTCACAAAATTTTATATTTCAGTTGTACACTAGCCCAATGATCCACCAAAATTTTTTTAGTATTTTGGGTATGCCAATTTGCCCTATATTTAATTTTTATCATAGGGGCAGATTTAAACTGAGGGCAAAATCGAGAGGCAAATGTACCCTAACTGATGGCGATGGCATATAATAGAATTTTGGTTGAACCAAATGGCATATAGTAGTTATGCCCTCCGTCGATGGTAGTTCACCGAATCGACCACTCTCCAATGGTATAGAATCTATTATATCTTTTTTATTTGGATGTGAGATTGAACAACATCTATTGATAGTGTCGTTAGACAATAAGGTAGTTCTATATGATAGGTAGGAATAATTTAGGTAGTCCGTTGTATGTCATATGCAAAGAAGTTAATGTTTGATGTCTTAATTTGTAAATAAATATAGTACAATTTGAGTATCAATTTCGTTGTCACGGTTCGGAATTATTGGATAAAAAAATAATGCATACAAATCCTATTGTATAGTGCAAATACAGTAGAAGGTATAAGAGTGATGAAATGTTCTGACCAAAGATAAATTGGGAGATAAGGAACATGTAATATATTAGAGTCCCTGAACCGATGCGCATACAATGCGAATACATGGCATAGTGCTTCCAGTAATTGCTTAAGTAAACATTGATACTACTACGGTACACTGTGATGGAAGAATGTAACTAATGCTAGAATACATGCGTGTGCATAAAGGAACAATATAGCCGGTAGGGAATGCCTCGAACTACTGCGTGGATCGTGGCCATTTACCCTTCCTCGCGAGGTCGGCGTTGTACTCCTGACCCACCGCCCTCGCCTTGGCTGCCAGTTCGTACTTTTTCTCGCGCTCCTCACGAGCCTCATGCTCCTTACGCCTGTATGCCTCGAGATGAGCCTATGTCTCCCACCGGATACGGTCGCTGTGCTCTTCGTCGCAGTAACACTCCTCTATTTCTCTCGTGGTGGGTCTTGGTGTCCTACTCCTCGTAGTCAAGACGCCACTGGTCATGCGGGTGGATCCGTCGGTCGATCCAACTGCGGTAGGCAATAGCGGATTCAGAGACTATGGGTAGGCAAGAGAGGATGTTAGTGTGCACTTGCAGAGAGAAATGTTACAGGAATAAGTTGTAGCAGGTCCTTACCGGCTATCGGTAATAGCTCATGTCTCAACGGCGATCGGGATACTCCCATGCGTAGTTTGTGCAATCCTAGTACCGCATGTCAAGGCTGTGCCGCTGCTTGGACTTGAAGAATTTGCATTTGTCTCTGCACCAACAGAGGGGCAGTGTCTTCCCCTCCGGCGTGATGTGGCCAACAGTGTGAATACTACATTGATTTGTGCTTCACCCATGCAATCTGAAGTTATAAGGCCTAGTAGCTCTGAATTGCGTAAGGAGAAAGAAGCAATCGGTTATGGGAGAATGGAGAATATCCTAGTTAGTACGGATGCTTATGTGATTCCTCTTTGCGTAATACAAACAAGCCAACAATGCATGGAATTAGAGGTGTGGATGGTAAAGAAAGAAAGCTTGTTGGGTAAAGAGGAAGACACAAGAAATATATATTTGGAAAGCTAATGAAGTCTACTTTCCAACGAATCAAACGGCGCATGATTGGAGCTTCCTACACAATGTTATGGCAAGTTCATTGATTGCTGCACGGGCTGTCCAGAGAAACGCGCATAACTTTCACAAACGGAGTCCGATTTGGGCATTCTTGGACTCGTTGGAAAGCTATTTCGAAGCCTCATACAATGGATGAGGTGCTAGCCATGGAATCCTCATGGTCACATCGCAAATTGAGAGAGAATCTAGAGGTAGCAGTTTAGATATTTTCTTTTTAGTTCGTATTGGAGTTTGTTTCGGCCTTAGGCCAGGTTGTGCGTGAGTTTTAGTCAAGGCCATGCATTGTGCACTAATATAAGGCCAGGGACTTAGCCCCATTGTAACTTAGGTTATGATATGATAAGTTTTTATGCTTTTGAAATAAAGGAGAAAATCGCCATGATGGTTGTTGGCGGCCAGATTGCGTGATTGCAAGGTTTTCTCATTTGGAGTTTGTTGATTGGTGCAAGGCAAGAATAGGAGATTCTTGAGATTGCCCATCGAATCTACAAGGTTTATCTCTTCTAATTCGTGTGTTCCTGCTGAATTCACGGTTTGGGGAGTTCGGTGGATTGCTTCTAGTGTGCACCTTATATACTAGTGCAAATTGCCCTTATCAAGATTGTTAGCTGCGTCAAGACAAGGAGAAGGAACCTCGCTAAACGTACCAGGAAAGATCGGGCCATCCCTACGCATCAACTAATCCTTAGTTGGTCCGCATCATCGTGGTATCAGAGCGTGGTTGATCGCGGTATGTGCTTGTGTTTCTTGCTAATTTCAGGATGTTGGGAGCAAGTAGAAGAGGATCGAGCGGCTACCACAGCGACGAATTGGGCGAACCATTCGGTGATGATTTACCAACCGCTGTACGGAGCCGAGTCAAGGCGCTTACCGGCCACATCAAATGCCGGGAGGACGTCATGTGCTGATTTCGACCAAAGCATCAATGACGTGCATACAAGAATCACTGAGGTGCAAGATACGTTGAACGCTCGCCTCACGGAGGGCTTCAACAATCTGGAGGTGACACTCCGCCGCTTGGAGGGACGACTACCGCTGTCAGGAGGGGCCGACGCGCAGCACTAAGTACCCAACTTTGTTCGACGTGCGCAATCGCATGACCACGCACGCTACTACGAAGATGATGAGGACATGTCCGATAGCTGTGGAGGCTATCCACAACCACCACGGCGTGATTTTTTTGATCGCCGGGCTGCTGCACATGGAGGACACCGCAGAGGAGGTGTGGAACGTGCGGACGACGATATTGGTCGCATCAAAATCACCATACCGGAGTTCAAGGGCAGAGCTGATGCGAAGGCTTATTTGGAGTGGGAGATGCGTGTAAATCAGATTTTTGACAACCACAACTACTCCGAAGAAAAGAAGGTTCGTGTTGCTTCGATTGAGTTCACCGAATACGCTATTATTTGGTGGGATCAATTGAACCGTGCAGGTGAACGTCCACACGCTTGGGAGGCGATGAAGCGAGTCATGAGGGACCGTTTTGTTCCAGCATACTACACACGCACACTGCATACAAAGCTACGACGGTTGAATCAAGGCTCCAAGTCCGTGGATGGATACTATCAGGAGATGCAAGCGCTCAAGATCTGTACCGGAGTTCGTGAGTCCGAGGAGGCTACTATGACAAGATTCTTTGAAGGGCTGAATGATGATGTGTGTTATCGTGTTTTTTTGATGCAATACGACACCGTACAAGAGCTACTTCACCAAGCAGAGCGTGCTGAACAATGGGTAAAAGACAACCATCCCAAGGTTGCCCGAACTCATACATCAACTTGGAGGCGCCCAAATCAGCAAGAGGGCGAAGGAGGCATAAATTCTAAACCGGTTGCATCCACTAAATCGGTTGGAACTCCGTTTAAAGAAGCATCTAAGATGACAAGTTCAGCTGGCAAGCAGGCATCCAAATCGAATTCTAGCACTTTCTCCACCGCTAGAACAAGTCAAATTGAGCGTTTCAAGTGTAAGGGCAGGGGTCACATGATGAGGGATTGCCCAAATGCAACGAAAGTGTTGCTCACATATGAGGGATATGTTACGGAGGGCGAAAGCGAGGAATCTAAACATGACGATGTGAAATTCAATGATTTTCCGTGAGAACTTGTGTATTGTGATCCTGAGGTTGGTCCAACTTTGATGACTCATAAGGTGGATGGTGACAATAAGCTGATTGTTGAGAAGGGGCAGCGACGTGGTGTTTTTCAAACCCAATACATGATCAAAGGCAAACAGTGCAGGCTTATAATTGATGGTGCAAGCTACAATAATGTGATCAGCAAGGACGTGGTTGATGCACTCTCATTAACCACATGGCGTCATCCTAAGCCATACTATATGCAGTGGCTTCACAATGTTGGTAAGCTGAAAGTTACAAAGTTCGCGTGCTGTTTTCAATTGATGGTTATGAAGATAAGGTGGAGTGTGACGTCGTGACTATGCACATGTGTCACATCATGTTGGGGCGTCCGTGGTAGTTTGATCGCAATGTTACACACCAAGGGAGAGAAAATCGCTTCACTTTTATGTACAAAGGTGTATTTCAATTTTTGCTGCCCAAGAGAGATGAGGAGATTATTTCTGATATTGCCATCAAGAGCAAGGAGCTTGTGCAGATTACCACGAAACCGAGGACGGTTTCGCTTGAAAGGGGAGGGGATGATGTGGCCAAGAGTCTGAATACTACATTGATTTGTGTTTCACCCATGCAATCTGAAGTTACAAGGGCTAGTAGCTCTGAATTGCGTAAGGAGAAAGAAGCTATCGGTTATGGGAGAATGAAGAACATCCTAGTTCGTGCGGATGCTTATGTGATTCCTCCTTTGCGTAATGCAAACAAGCCAACAATGCATGGAATTAGAGGTGTGGATGGTAAAGAAAGAAAGCTAGTTGGGTAAAGAGGAAGACACAATATCAATCAAGTTCTCGTGATTGCAGTTCTGTCCACAATGTTCATGAAGATTGCAACGCCAATTCTGAGGTTTCTAATACACACAAAATGCATATTTGGAAAGCTAATGAAGTCTACTTTCCAACGAATCAAACGCGCATGATTTGGAGCTTCCTACACAAAGTTATGGCAAGTTCATTGATTGCTGCACGGGCTGTCCGGAGAGACGCGCGAGACTTGCCAAACATAGAGAGTCCGAGTATTGAAATACATGTAAGGGTAAAATCCGACAATACCATGGCTTTAAAAAGGATGAGAAGGATTCCTTTTCAGGTTCCAAACAGATTTGGAAGCCCCTTGAGCAAAAAAAGGAAACCTATAAAGATTTGAATTCAATTCGGATTTGGTTCGGGTCAAACAGAAAGTCCAACATTAAAACGCCCATAACTTTCACAAACGGAGTCCGATTTGGGCGTTCTTGGACTCGTTGGAAAGCTATTCCGCAGCCCCATAGAATGGATGAGGTGCCAGCCATGGAATCCTCATGGTCACATCGCAAATTGAGAGAGAATCCAGAGGTAGTAGTTTAGGTATTTTCTTTTTAGTTCGTATTGGAGTTTGTTTCGGCCTTAGACCAGGTTGTGCGTGAGTTTTAGTCAAGGCCGTGCATTGTGCACCAATATAAGTAGGGGTGAAAACGGATCGGATACGGACGGATAATGCCTCTACCATATTTGTTTTCATATTTTTTTGGATACGGATACGAATACGGATAACTCGAATACGAATACAAATACGAATAATATCGAATACAGATACAGATCGAATACGAAACGAAACGAATACGGTTACGAATATTTATCGGAACATGAAAACCTCTTAAACTATACATCCAAAATTAACGAAAATACGTAAATAGTTCATCTTGTCAAAACATTAATGAAATATAAACAAGCATAGTCTTTTCATCCACAATGAAAATATACCCAATAGTCGATCATAACATAACTACATAAGTAACAACAATGTGCAATTCATGGAATACACATGATGACATGATAGCAATTTGAACAAACATAAGAACATTTCATTCCTCCAGTTCATCCATCAAGTTGTAACAGCCCAGGTTTTTATTAAAATAAAAATAAATAAATAAAATTTAATTAAAATTAAATTAAATTAAAATAAGTATTTTTGTTGCCTAAATTTTATTTTTGGGTTTTGCCTTGGATTTTCTGTTTTTGAAAAAGCCTGATTCAAAAAGTAAATTAAGTGAAAACCAAAAAAATAGACATTAAATAAAATAATATTTTGATTTTCTATAAAAATCCTACTTTAAATTAATTATTTGGAGTTATTTGGCTTTTATTTGGTTTCCTAAGTAGATCAAAACCGTTCGGAGCAAATCAAAACCACTCGAAACCTACTAAAACCACTTGGAACCGACTGAAATCACTCGGAGCAACCACAACCGCTAGGAGCCAATGAAAACCACTTGAAACAACTCAGAACTGAACGAGATCACTCGGATTCAAGACCTTTGACTATGATCGACCAAAACTTTCGCAAACACAAATTCCAAAGTAATCTAGACCCCCAACAAAGCACCCCCAGCATCCCCTCCTGCATCACCACAGCCCACTCCAGTTCCACGTCCTCCCGTATGGCCTCGCTTGGGTCTCCTCCTCAGCGATGGGTGTCAGGGCCTCGCCCCGAGAGGGAAAGATGGTCAAGAGCCCTGGTCTGGATGGAAAGGGGTGGACAGCACTGGCAGCTATGTAGGTACTGGCGCACTATCGAACTATGACCCAGAGAGAACCTCAGGGGGTGTGAGCTAAGGTGCCAGGTCTAGGTTTGCTAAGAAGTCATGCGTGTCCGCGTCGCCTAGGGAGGCCCCAAATCCCTTAGGGGCATAAGACATGCAGTGCAAATATTGTTAGTTCGTCAAGTAAGACAATGTGAGCAAACAAACGGAGATGTGACGTAACCTCAGCTAGCACTATGGCGTGCACAAAACTGTATGGAGCGAAGTACGGCAGGTCGTACGTGCACTACGTGGGGAAGCTGAAGGAGTCAAGAGGACCTAGGTACTGTGACGCTGGCGGTGTACGGGACCATGCCCAAGCTGGTCCTCCAGCCTCATTAGGCCATGGCGGTGTTAGACGTGGCCTGGCTAACCCTCCAGCCTCATTAAGGCGTGCCACACGTGGCCATACTGACCCTTTTGCGTGCTATGCTGCCAAACAGGATGGCATCGACTGACGTATTGAGTGTTCACCAGGTGTTAGCGTGTCAACCTCCGGGAGCCTCTTGCACGACAACAAGCCGATGTGACATGTAGCTTGAACTTGCACACGACGAAAAGCCTGGGACACCTCCTTGTATGTGACCTCTGCACCATCGGTGATCCTCTGAAGCATGGAGTGGGAGTCCCTCGCAATCTCAGCACCAATGCCCACCTGCAACAAAAACACGATAGGGCGAAGCCTATAAGTGGGGTTGCCAAAAGTGAAGTTTTGAAATATGATGTAACGTACCGCGCAATGCACGTTCTACACGAAGTGCACATGGTATGTGTCAATTGGTCCCTCTTCATGATAAGCTAAGCAATATGGGACTAGACTATGCTGAAGGACCTAATGGACTTACTATCCATTATGGACCAGTTTAGGCTAAGTGTCAACTTAATTAAGCCTATATTACAACACTCCTCCTTAGACATTTTGCCAACACCATGCTCATGCCTCATGGAAAACTCATTCCCAAAGACCCAGTGGGAAAAATCGGCAAGAAGAAAAGTGTACATAGCTCACGCTTTTGCCGTTGCACATGTTGCCTCATAAAAACCTTCAAGTGAAAAACACCTATAGGACAAAACTAAGAAAAAAGAGTACAACATCTTTTCATCACAATAATGAATGTGTTATAAATATTATATACCTCCCCCTGCGGGCAACAACTCTCTACATCTCCACATGCCTATGACATGTATATACTTGTAACATCCTGAAAATTTTAAATTTAAAAATATGAATTTCTTGAATTATTTTTGCAATATATTCTGTTGGAATTTGGATTTTATGGTGTTTTCCTGAATTTGGATGAAATTTCAAAATTTTAAGAATTCATAAAAGACAAACAATAGTAATACCAAAAAGGGGAATATGTAAATAATAGAAAACCAAAATTTTAAATACGAATCTGAAAAGATGATCCAGTATAAGGAGAGAGAAACTTGAGTTAAAATATAAAAATCTTATTTTGGAAATAATGACATAAATAACAATAAAAATTGAATGAATAAAACACAAACACATGTGTGTGTGTGTGTGTGTGTATATATATATATATGCAAAAGTAAATAAACCAGCAAAATAACCAATACATGAAATTATATATATGCATATACACCTACAACCTAAATAATAATAGTAGTAGTAGTAGTAGACACTTCCATTCAATAGCTAAAAATTTAAAACTTAAAATATAAATGCCATGCAAAAATCAGTAATCATAAATATGAAATAAAAAGTTAAATCAAAAATCTGCAATTTCAAATCCAAGCCCAAACATTTCTCCTTCTCTTTTTCCCTCTACCATTTCTTTTTCCCTACACTCATTTGCAGGTGGGGCCCAACCCTATTTTTCTCTTCCCTCTCCCTTCCTTTCCTTTTCTGCCTGCGGGCCCTGCCCCTGCCGACTCTCATTCCTCCTCTCATTCCCTCACACAGTCGGACCCCTCCTCCCGTTCTCTCCTTCCCTCTATCTCACATGCCCGGGTCCCCCTCCCTCCTCTTCTTTACTCCGGCTAAAGCCGGCCGACACGGTAAAGCCGCACAGCACAACCCCCGAATCCCGCCGTGCGCCTCCACCCTCTGCGTCGCCCCTACTCTGCGCCCCGCACGTCACTACTCCGTGCGCCGAGCCCTACGCCGCCTGCCCTGCACGCCGCCCGGTCAGCTCGGGATCTTTAAAAGCGAGGGAGCGCCTCCAATAGCCTCACCTCATCCCCCACATCCTCTCTTCTCACGGAATCGAAGCCCCGCGACCCGAGCTTGCCGGAATCGATTTCTTCCTCACCGCCGGCCAATAGCGCCTTCCCCTCCGCTACTTCGCCTCCACGCCCCTCGGCTCGATTCCTCCGGGGAAGAGGACCCCCACGCTTGCCCCAAGTCAACCACGGCGCCACCATCGGGTTTCCTTCCCCCTAGCGAGCCGCCCACGGTGACCCCTTTTGCGCCACCACCGACCTCCGCTGCTAGCTCCCCTCGGCATCTCTCCCGTTCAACCCACTCCGTGGTAAGCTTTCCTTACCCCCTCTAATGCTCGTGCACGCCTCATCTTCTCTTCTCCTCCACACCGGCGTCGTCGCCCCGCTCCACCCCCGCCTCCGGCTGCTTGCACCGACGCCGGCCACCTTCGACGTCGCCATGGCCCAAGAGGACAGCACTAGAAGTTTCCCAACTCATCAAGCAATCCATTTTGCCAGTAACCTCCCCTCCCCGGCCACCCTTCGTCGGCGCCGCCGCAACCCCATTTGCGCCAGCGGCTCCTCTGTTTTGCCCGCTCCTGCTATATCTCTTTTGCCCCTTTTCCCCTTCTCTAGTCAAGAGACACCCACTGCCCAACTGGTCAGCCCAGCTGATCCTCATACCGAAGGCCTTGGGTTCGATCCCTCCCTGGTGCATTTCTCCTTTTTCCTTATTCTGTTTTGTTAATCATTTCAATTAAGGAAAAGCTAAGGAAGATAATTAGAAAATAACCCCAGGAAGCTAAGAAAATTAGTTTAGATTTAAATAAAGTTTACCTATACCTTAAGAATGGAATTATGAGTATATTTACAAATAAATGATTAAGGAAAATAGTTAGGTAAAAGTTCAAATAATTAATTAGAATGCAAATTAGAGTATAACTAAAATATGATGTAAGGATAAGTTGAGTTAAACCCTAGTATTAGGATTCATGCAAAATAGAGATGCAACCCGGGATTATTGTACGTCGAATCTAGATTTACTTTTAGGGTACCTCTGATTAATATAAAATGTAGTTGATTAAAATATGGTGGTCGCTCCTATGTCTTCAACAAGTACATAAATTGATAGCAACTTTTAATTAATAGCTCCTATGTATATGCGGCAATTATAAAAAAATTGCCCTTAGGCCATCAAATGTTAAAAGTAATCTACGTAATGTAGCGATGTGAATAATAAACATCCCTAGCGTGTCATCGATAAATGAATCTCAGCCGTGGATTCAGTAGAATATTGATAGTAAAATATAACTTAGTGCAGTAGGCTCGAGTTATAAAAGGATAAAATATCGGTATCAGTAGTTTTCAGGGAGCACTCAAATTATGAGATCATAATAATATGTAGGTGCTAAAATATAATAGCTTAGGTCATCAAGTATCAAAATAATCTCGCGGACATATAGATTCTCTAAAGTAAATATGTAACCATTGACACGAATAATTAGGGTCACATAAAATGATACATATCATGCATTGCTCAGATTGTTAAGTTTAAACTAAAATTTGAAAATGAAGTTAAGCATAATAGTAACTAAAGCATAGATAAAATAATAATGATACCATTAATTAAATCTTAATACTAGATTTAGTAACTAATAATGATGAGCATGAAATAACAAGATATGGCCCATACAACTGAATCCTAATTTAAGTAGAAATAGGCTTAATGAGAACTGAGGCTACATAAAAAGTCACCCCATAAAATGCTATACACTTAGACTCTAACAATTAATTCGGTAAGCCAAAATGCCCTGAAAAGTAACGCTCGACAAAATGATACCTACTCATAGGTCCATCCTGACTCATAGAACTTCCTTGATAAATATAAATATAATAAAAGAAACTGTTAATAAAAGATCAAGTCATCATTTTCTACCACTGGCCTTGCCTCAAATCACCCAAATCACCCATTAACTCATAATAAAACAAAAGTTGAGTTTATTCGGATTTATTTGGATCTTTTGAGTTACTTACTTTCATTTGGATTCAGTCGTTTGTCGCGTAATTAGAAATTGGGAGTCCTGAAGATTCAGTGGATCCAGCAAGATTAAGCTCGAAGTGAAGATAAAGACCAGAATCTCAAGAGAAATCATTGTGTGAGCTCAAGACCATGGTAAACCATGCCAGACGAGTCAATACTTTGATCATGTTGATCCTACATTTTTTGCAAATTACTTTTGTTTAAATTATCAGATTGCATGCTGTTATTTTATATGCAAATGCATGTTTAATTTAAGATTCTAGTTATATGTCCATTGTTTACCTTGAATATTATTATACCTCCTTTGGAATAATTGAATGTGTAACCTTGTCACCCTAGCAAAATGATAATAGTAACCTTGTGAAAATAAGTCCCTAATTATACGACATGCTTAGTACTGCATAGATACTCGGGGCGCTGAAATGCCCCAAACATCATTGTCATTTAAAAACATGAGAAACTGGTTTGGACAGTCATGGTGGGAATGACTGGTATATATTTGGACATGATTGTTTTATGATCCCAAAAACCCCAACTTGCTTGAATATCTGGGCGGATGGTTCGATGGTGTGTGTGTCTGTATGTGGTGCAATGGAAGCACAAAAGTGGGTAGTGGTAGAACCGCCCAGATACCACTAAGGACTGAATCTTGTCATGACCTCTTGTGTAAAACAATATAACCACAAGTCTGTAAAGTACAACTTGGCTAAGTAAATCTATCGAAATCCCCGGACTCATCTCACCGGTAGTGAATAGAAGTGGATACGCAAGGGCAAGGGGGCCTTAAGGGACACCAGTGGAGGGTGAAGTTTCCCAGCTGTTCTAAGCGTTGCGGGGAGTTGAAAAGCCCGGCTGCGTTAGTAACTGTGGGGAACATCCCGTGCATAGATGGGACCCACCGCAAGTGGGAGAAACCCATAAAGTGAGATGACAAAAGGGACTAGATACTTTGAAAAGTCACTGTGATGGTCTGCTCAACCACATGACTAAGGAATCGTGTGGGGTAACGAGTTGATTGTCTCTTGTGGTGAAAGTGTACAAACTCTGCAGAGTCAAAACTATTCGAATAGCCGTGCCCACGGTCAAGGGCGGACATGAGAACTTAACCAGATATAGTTCTATTTCAAAAGCTTTGTGAGTGATATTGGAAAAGTGAAGGGCTACAGATAGTCCTTATTTGAATTGCCCTGGGTGTCGCCCTAGTGATAAGTTAAGCGGTTATAACGCTGAAAGATAAGCATATGGTGCAGATGCCATATATGGTGAACAAAAAATCTGGATCATTATTAATGATATTGCATTCTTTTCACACATTATGATTTAGTTCAAACTGCTAAGTCTCAGGAGATTTCTGTGTATCATATTTCAAATGCAAATTATGGCAAATAAAATAACCCGAGCCTTCCTTGATAAGCCATGCATATTATCTACTTGCATTCTGTGTGTTGGCTCGCGGAGCACAGTGGTTTGTGCTCACCCTCGCTCTCACAAATAATCCAGCATCAGGCGTCAAGTCACTACGCTTCAGCATTACGATTGGTATGATGGAGAAGAGGATGAAGATGGCAAGAATTAGGTCGCGAACCTCCAGTTGGCTGCCTGTGGGCATGTCCTGAAGGTCCCACCTATGTGCTTCATTTCGCTGCTGCAATTTATTGAATTCGGCCTAACCGGCCCATGAGTAAGTCTACTATTTTATTTATGCTTCCGCATGATATGTAATTTGATGTCCATTACTGTAACTGTGTGCACTATCTACTGATCCAGGGAATAGTGCAGCTAAACACAGTAGATTCCGGATTATAAAATCCGGGTCTGACAATACTTCCCCAAAGTAGAAGCTAGCGAAGCCTTGGTAAATAAATCCACAAGATTCTTATTTTGTTTGGATTTTCATTATTTCTATATTCCCATTCTCCTATTGTCCATATGGATAGAAATGCTTAGAGACTACATATTTTGTCATATGCGCTTTGAGATAGCTATTTTTTTATCTGTGTAATGCAAGCTACATTATCCTGATAAAGAACTATGGGGGTCGTGTTCACCTCTACAGCACATGACTCTTGAATATGCTAGACCAATCTTCTAAGCCATACACATTCATATGTCATCTCATACAGAGCAATGATCACTAAATGATTTGTTGATGTAGAAATGCTCAACTTCTTTACAGATCTCCAAGAGATAGCTGTATTTTCAAGTAGAAACGCATGTCCAGACTAGGACATGGCATTATAGGGGGTATGATAGATAACCAGCATCCGAGTAACCTGTCAACTTTATATCTTGGGCTTTGGGATAACAGAGTCCAAGATCACTTGTACCCTGTAGGTACCTGAGGATTCCTTTTACTCCATTCCAATGCCTCTTCATAGGCTTAGAACTATATTTTTCCAAACAACTTACTACAAATGCAATATCAGGCATGGTATACTTGGCAAGGTACAATAGAACTCAGATATGGAGTCTTGAGCCCCAATACATCCTCATCCTCTTGTCTATGTTTATATAAATCTTTCTCCACTTTCAGCAACCTAAGAATCATGGGTATACTAACTAGTTAAGATTTATCGAGATAGAATCTCTCCCATACTTTCTTGGTGTTGGTGGTATGGTGCAGGAACATGCCACTAAGCAGATTCTCAATCTACAAAACCAAGATAATATTTGGTTTCACCCAAATCTTATATCACGAATTCTGTCTTCAAGTATGAGCTAGCTAGCTTTGATGATATCTTCAATGGTTCCTATGATATTCAAATCATCAACATACATAGACACGATGCAAAATCTACTCACAGATTTCTTTATGGACAAACATCGTTGTTTACATATCCTGTTGTAGGGGTGGCCGCCACCTAAGCCCAACCGACCTGATAGAAGGTTGTAAAGTCCAAAATAGGCATGTATAGTGGCATAAATGCCCTTGGGAGGGATACTTGGGTGTAAGGACACGATTGTAAAACGCTCCCCATGTGAATATATATAAGGCCATCCAGGCCATGGGGAAGCCCCGAAGCATTGCTCACCTAACTCTCCACTACCATACTACCATCTCTCTGTTTGGTCCGTAACCACAATAGTTGGCGCCGTCCGTGGGGAAGACAAGAGCAAGCTCCAAGATCTGAAGAAGGATGGGACCAAAGAAGGCTTCATTATCGGCAGCGGCGAAGAAGAAGAGGAGTACGAAAGAAGCGCTCGGCGATACGTCGGCTACGAGTGCGGGCGATAGCGCCGCACCTACGGGCGCGGGCGGCAGCGCCGGTGCTGCGGCTGCCGACCTCGACGCCCGTGGCGCGACAATCACCCCAACCATTGGCACGGCGGTCGGCGTGGGTACCGACCGGACTGTTGGGAGCACTGGCGCCGATGCCCGGTGAGTGGCCTCTGCGGCGACACTGGTCCCGTCACCGGCTCCGGAGCCCCCCGCACCGACATGCCGAGCAGTTCTGGGCCGCAAGTCATGGTTGCTGCTGGTCCAACGATGCAATCCGCCGCTCCAACTGCCGCGCCACGTTAACAGTGGAAAATGCTCTACTAACAGCCATCGGCACGCTGCAACGGGAGCTGGCGGACCTCCGCGGGGCCGTCCGGGATATGCAAGAGGTTCGAAGCCAACAAGTTGAGAGGGTTTTCTCAATCATCTGCACATCTATGATTTCCCTTCAGTGAAGTCTAAATTGAGAAACTATCTTATGTAGAGCTGAGTTATATGCAACCACAAAATTAAAAATCTTGGAAGCGTAAACCCATCCAATCATGCTCTGCCTGTCAGAGCATCATCATCCTTTGCTAATTATACCTCTTTTGCAGTGACTCCAGAATACTAGAAGGTCTTTTTAATCAGATACTCATTCTTGAGATCTTTATTCAAATGATGACATAGTAAGAATACAACCTTGACCTTTTCTTCTGCTAGAGGCATGATGTCTTGATCCTGTTCATCTTTTTCAAGAGGTACCATGCAGCTAGCCCTTTGGAGGCTAAGTAAAACTCAACATCAAGAGCCTAAGTTAGGCAGTTACTTCCATCAACTGCCAGTTCATCAAACTCCCCTCTCATGATGTCAATCATATTGACTACACTCTGTAAAGCATCCAAAATTAATTACTCATAGTAATCAATAGGTACATCATGTACCATGTGAGTCAAAACAGATTACAACAATATATTGCATTTCCATTATTTTATACTAATTTTAATTGCATAGAGAGACTATGTACACATTTAAATTAGTAGAAAACAAATTCTGGTAATTAAATAAAGCCCAAAGGACTAAATTAATATATACCAAAAAATTTCAATGTTTAATTTTCAATTTTCCACCATGTGGAAGACCTCATACTCCATTCCAAAAGTTCCAAAGTCTTTATTGCAAAATTTCCACCCAAAAGGACCTACTTTAACTAAACCAACGACCTGTGCATAATTTTCCAAAACCATGAGGGCTTTTCAGCAAATGTGCCACAGCCGAACCAGATCCCATCTCAGTTTAGACCGTACTAGGTTGAATCCTGTCTGAGGCCGAATCTGGTATGGACCTGCATGGGGGTGCTAGCCCATGCAAACCTATTTAGCCCATCTAGCCCATGGTGCTAGGGTTAACCCTAGCCCGTGCGGTGGCAATAGTTCTGTAACATCCCAAAATTCGAATGTTCAAAAATATGAAGTTTTTAACACTTTTCTTGCATTTTGTTGGCATTTAGATTTCCTTTGAGAATTTATTTGAAATCTTTTGAGTTCTGTTACATGCAAATAAATATAATGAAAAATAATATCCAAAGTGAATAATAGTGTTAATAAAAATCTAAACCAATTTTAAATTAAACTCAAATCCAAACTAAAATTGAAATTTTAACCTCAAACCAAGAGTCCAACAACCGCATCTAAATAATTGAACTGAAAATTTAATTTTTGAATTTTAATGTCCTGCAAAACTGGAAATCAGTAATCTTAAAAATGAAATAGAAATTCAAGTTAATAATTCAAAATCCAAAAAAATTGCACAACCTCTTCACTGCCATTACACACTATTGCCTTTCATTTTTCTATGCCTAGCTGGACCATTCATCCCATTTGCACTTCCATTTTCTTCACTTACATCCCACTGCCAGTACCAAGCCACATTCCCATTTATTTAGTCCCCGCTGAATCATTCATCTCACTGCTTATTTCCCTAATCGAACATCGCCATGCCACCTCTCCCATACAGCATGACTCCCTGGCCATTTATCTTTTGCCCAACCGAACACTCCCCACTTGCCACCCTTTGCTCCCTGTCATTTCTTATCCAGACCGAACAGGAGTAGCCCATTGCCATTTCTTCCCAAGTCCCAACCAAGAACACAACTCCATGCCCTTCTCTCTTTCCAATCAGCACCAAAGATCGCAAATCTCTTGATGCATGTCATACCATTGCGTTCCCCCTCATCCGAGCATTCCATTTATACCACTAGTTTGCGCATGCAAAGTTGTTTGAGCGAGCAGAAAAGAAAGGAGTCCGTGGCTGTCATTCGGTGGGCGAGGCCCGCTGCGGTCGTGGGGCAAGAAGAAAAGAGCGTCAGCAAGGTAGCGTGTTGTGGCGCATGCACGCTGTGGCATGGCCGAGGGCGAGGCCGGAGCCGTGCATGCGACAGAGATAACGCACGGCCGAGCAAGGCGGTCGTACGCAGCACGCGAGCTACGACAGCGGCACTGACGAGAGCCGAGCGGACAGCGGAGGCTCGCTGCGGCACGGCGGCACCGAGATAGCGGAGCCAACGAGGCCGAGCAGCGATGCATGCAGCCAAACCATGCATGCACACGGCCGAGCTTGATGGTGACCGAAGAAGCAGCCAGGCGGAGCATGGCGGCGCTGGGGCAAGGCATGGCTCGGCGGAGCTACGACGCCGAGAAAGCAAGGAGCTAGGCGTTGGTGGCTAGCAGTCGGAGCTGGGCCCAGAAGCCAAGTTTGGCGGGGCTGCGTGGAGGCGAGGCAGCGATGCGGCGTTGGGGGCTGGTGCAGCGCGGTGGAGCGGCTCCGGGGGGTGAGCGCACCGAGGCGACGGCCAAGCTCGGCACACTTGGACGGGAGAGAGAGAGAGCCGTCGGCTGGAGAGGAGAGATAAGGAAATGAGGAAGAGAAATGGGGAAGGAGGAGAAGGGAGAGGACTGCGCTGTCAGTGGGAGAAAAAAAGAGGAGAGAGAAAATAAAAAGAAAAGAAAAAACTGAGGTGGGTCCCACTGTCAAATTTTATTTATTTATTGGATTTATTTAAACTGAGAACTTTAAAAAGGTATAACCTATTCATTTAACTCCAAATTGAGTGAAACAAATTTCCAAATTTATCTAAATTCAACCTCTTTCCAATGGAACCAAAACCATAATTTTTGAAGCTCATTTGAATTTTTGTTAGAATTTGTTTGGTTTGCTAATTTTTATCCAAATTTTCGCGCAACGTAAAAATAGCATACAAAGCCCAAGAAGTAGAAGCCGAAGTTGAAGCAACCCTCGAAGATCAAGACCAAGACAACTGCGACCAAGGCATGTCAATACTGATCATATTGAACCTACATTTCGCAAATTACTTTTGTTTAAATTATCAAATTGCATGCAGTTATCTCATATGCAAATATATGTTTGTTTTAAGATCCTAGTTATATACCCATTAATTAACTTGTTAGAATTACACTCCTTTAGAACATTTGAATATATGAGCCTTGTCACCTTAGCAAAATTATAATGGTAAAACTTTCGAAAATAAGTCTATGATCATACGCCATGCTTAGTATTGCTTAAATACTTGAGGGCACCAAAATGCCCAAAGCATCACTTTTAATCATGAAAAATTGGTTTGGGAAGTCATGTTGGAAATGACTGATATATTTTGGTATGATTATGTTATGCTCCCAAAAACCTCAAAATGCTTAAATATCTGGGCGGATGGGTCGGGGGTATGGTGCAACGGTCACGAGAGTGTGGTTAGTGGTAGAATTACCCAGATAACCCTAAAGACTGAATCTTGTCATGACTTCCTGTGTAATACAAGTACAACCACAAGCCTGTAAAGTACAATTTGGCTTAGTAGATTTACTGAACCCTGAAAGTCATATCATCGGAGGAGGAGGTGAGGTAGTGCAAGTGGCTGTCTGTATGATGACTTGAATGGGACACTCGTTGAGGGTGAAGTTTACCGCGGCACGCCAGTCGGTGTGGGTAGCCAACTACTAGCCTCATAGGGGTAGAACATTCCACACAACTTATGGGACCTGCTGCAAGCGGGATAAGCCCATATGGGTGAGATGATGGAAGGGGCGAGGTATTTTGAGTAGTTACTGTGATGGTTTACTCAACCGCGCAACTAAGGTATAGTGTGGGGCAACGAGCGGACTATCTCTTATGGGTAAAGTGTGCAAACTCTACAGAGAGAAAACTATTCGAATAGCCGTACCCACGGTTAAGGGCGAACTTAACCAGATATAGTTCTATTTCAAAAACTTTATGAGTGGAATTGGAAAAGTGGAGGGCAGTGAAAGGCCCTGATTTGTGTTGCCCTGGGTGTCGCCCCAGTGATAATGTAAGCGATTATAATGCCGAAAGGTTAGCATATGGTGCAGATACCACGTAACGGTGGATAGAATCTGGATCGCTATTATTATTACATTCTTTCACATACTATGTTTTGGTTCAAACTGCTAGATCTCAAGAGATTTCTATGTATCATATTTTAAAAGCAATTTATGCCAAATAAAATAATTCGAGCCTTTTTTTGGATAAGCCATGCATGTTATCTACTTGCATCCTGTGTATTGGCTCGCGGAGCATAGTGGATTATGCTCACCCTCGCCCTCACAATTAATCCAAAATTAGGAGTCAGATCACTACGCTTCGGCATTACACCTGGACATGATGGTGAAGAAGATAAAGGTGTCAAGAACTAGGTCGCGTACCCCCAGTTGGCTGCCTGTGGGCACGTCCTAAGGGTCCCACCTGTGTGCTTTGTTTCCGCTGTTGTATTTTGTTGATTTCGGCCCACTCGGCCCATGAGTAAGTCTACTTTTATATTTACGCCTCCGCATAATATGTATTTTGATGTTCAGTACTGTATCTATGAGAACTATCTACTGATCCAGGGAATAGTGCGGTGGAATTACAGAAGATTCCGGATTATAAAATCTGGGTCCTACAAGTTCGTATGTGTGTGCACACATGGCATAGCCCTATCCTAGCCAAGAGGTAGCGCACGAAGGTGGCCAGCTTTAGTAGCGGTTGTGCAAGGGTGCCAGCGACCCTCGATATGACGTGTGCGGCATGACACATCCCTTCCGTCCTCCTCTCCCTTCGGCACAAGGTGATAGCGCACAAGGCTCCTCCTCACTTGTGTGTAGGGCGACAGTGGGAGCAGCAGTAGCCTCGATCCCCTCCCCTCGTGTGCTGCATGAGGAGGCGATGACAACGTGCACTTGCCCTATTCCGTCTGTGGCGAGGATGCGACGACAATGGCTTCGGCTCACCTATCAAGGTCAAGGGGCGCGGTGATGATGGTGTAGAGCCCGATCGGTGATGGCGGAGCCATGCAGGCAGCAATGCTATCCGATCAGTCGACGTAGTGCGCAGAGGCAACCATGACAATGATGTCCCTGATTGTCCGGTGAAAAGCATGAAGGTGGTGACGACATGATCTCGGTCTCCCCACCTGATGTGGCCACAAAGACGGTGTGCCAACATGGAGCGAGGGGGACGGCGACCATGGCACGGAGCAGTGGCGGACCTACAGGGTATGCCGGGTGGGCCACGGCATACCCTGGGGCCGGGCCTGCACGTAGAGCACGCTCTGGGCTGGAGGCCGGAGTTGTGGTAGTAGAAGTAGTTGTCCGACCTCTACCCCTCCGCGCCCGCCGCGCGCGTCGCCGACCTCCGCCTCGACCGCTTCCGCGTCAATCCGCCCCCCTTCCCCATGCTCGACCTCGACCTCGCACTCCGCCTCCGCGTCCGCAACCCCAGCCTCCTCCTCCCGATCCGCTACCGCGCGGTATCCGCCGCCATCTCCTATCGCGGCCACCTGCTCGGCTCCGCCGCCGCGCGCCCCAGATACGGCGAGCTTGCGGCCAGAGGGGTGATGTATGCCGACGCCGAGGTGTGGGTGGACGCCGGGAGGGTGCTGGATGGCGTGATCGAGCTGATCGGGGACCTCGCCGCGGGGTCTGTGCCGCTGGAGATCGTGACCGAGGTGGTCGGCGCGGTCAGGGCATTCCGTTACGACATCCCTGTGAAGGTAATTGCAACTTTTTGTGATAGATTGTTACGAGTTACATGACACCATTAGTGCTGATTTCCCCTGGATGGATGGGTATTATCGATACTGGTTGCAAAGATTGGGTTAGACAATTTGTAAGAGTTACTAAAAGCTGTATCAGGGGCAGGGTTAAAACTGTTCCTAGTTCTTACAGCATTCTAACTCTTGTGATTGAGTGGATAGTGAGATTGCCGAATTGTTGAACGGCCTCGTAAGACTACAGGAGCCTTGCTGCCTTAAGATGATAATTGTGAAATTGCTGAAGTTTTATGCTGCTTCTTAGTTTTTAGTGAGTGAATGTTTGTTGTGGTAGAATTTCGATTGAAAAGGAATTTGGATGATTAGTGATGTGAGAACTTTACTCCCATGTCTAAAAGTGATAGTTTGGATGTGGGAGGGATAATTAGAGAATAATTTCTTTATTCATTAGGATGTGCTATAGCATTTCATGGACGGCACTATCATACTTGGTGGTATGCGAATATGGAATAGGGTTTTGCTTGCCGCTTTACTTGCTAGTCATGGCTTGACTATGACTCAAATACATGGTCAAGATTATGATGGGGCTAGCAACATGAAAGGTTATGTATATTTGAGAATATTAGTATGGTGTTTGAATTATTTATATTGTAATTTGTGCAAGTTTCCAACTTAATCCTTGAATTTAAGACTTATCATATTATTTAGTGTCTGTATACCGAATTACGGTGCAAATTTTACAATTATTTACCGAATTAGTAAATGGTTTTACCGAACTGTATATGAAAATTTTGGTGCGGCATACCCTTTGGTAAAATCTTGGGTCCGCCACTGGCACGGAGGCACCGTGGTTTTCTAGTCGGACGTTGCGAAGGCGACAACATGGAGGCAATGCGCTTGTTGGCATGGTAACACGGCAGCGTGCACGCTGTGCGCTTATCCATTGGAGTAGTGGCACAGCTGGACACATGGAGGTGTGCGCATGCTCCCGCCGATGGGGGAAGAGCGAGAGCAGTGGCAAGGGAAAGAGAAACAAAAACGAATGTACTAAAACATTTCTCTACTTTAGCGGAAACCTCTACTTGAATAGAGTATCGTCTTTTTATTCAAGGAATGTTTCAGGGTTTAGCTGCCACTCAGACAGTAGTTCAATACAAAACAAACTCGGTGCGATAGTGCGCGGGAGAGAGGCATCTCTTCTATCTTAAGGACCCCTTGAAATGTGATCGTGGAATGATCAACATAATCGGGGTGCCGGTGATCTGATAAGAGTATATCGGAGTGCTTAGTGAAGGCTTAGTAAGCAAAACTCGTTCCCAAGGAGCAGGAATCGGGAACCTGAAAACCTCACGGCACAAACGTACACCACTAACGACCTGTATAGATCAGGCGAGAGGCGCTACTTCAACCAAGGATTCCCTCGTAACTGCAAATAACTAATGAGCTAGGTCAGAGTAACGTACCAAGTAGCCTTAGCGAGAGTGTTATAGTGCTGATAATATATTGTAACAGGATATAGTCCTCTCAACCTATCTCAATATTGCCCATAAGCGTTGTGTGTACAATAAGAGTCTCTCTGTCCCTCTATATTGAGAGAAGAGGTCCCTATTTGTGATAAGTTAAGAAATACATGAGTAAACTATAATGGGCAAGTGTCCATGGGTCGGTTTAAACTAAATGTTCATGCAATTAAGTATATGTTACACCACTATGTCTTGTGTCTGTTGTGATTATTTATACTTATTGTTTACCCACATGTAGGTTGACGACATTTGTTATTCAACAAAATAGACTTTTTCCACGAAATTAATAATACCCACGATAATAAAAAAAACGCGGATTCCCACGATGTTGTATCTGGGCTGTCTATTTGCCAACAAACGACCACCAAGACACCATGCCGTTGGAGCAAGATCCCGTCCCTCCGATGGTAATCGCCGTTCAGCATCTCTCCAAGCCGGCGAGGGTTTTTGGCTCCCACAGAAACTGCGAAACACCGCATGGCTTCCTACTCCCTGTCGCTTCTCCTCAGCCGCCACCGCACCATCCCTACCCCTTCCCTCCTCCTTCGCCTCCGCCCCTTCTCCTCCTCTCCCCCCTTCCCCTCACACGCCTCACCGGCGAGCGCTGCTTCCTCGAAGCCCCCCGCCCTCTCCGCCCGCCTCTCCTTCGTCTTCGACCAGCTCGACGCCCTCGACCGCTCCCGCTCCTCCGACCTCTCAGCCCGTGACGCAGCCCTCCGCCGCATCCAATCCTGGCGCCGCCCCGCCCCGCCCCCCGCCGCCCCGCCGCTGGAGGTGGAGCCGGAGCCGGAACCAGACGAGCCGAAGAAGGAAGCTGAGGCAGTGGCGGTGGCCGGAGGGGAGGTGGCGAGGATGAGCATGGGTGAGGTGCTGCGGAGGGATTTGGAGCTTGTGCACCCCTGGCCCGAGTGGATTGAGCTGATGGAGCGGCTCGCGCAGCAGAGGTACTTCGACGTCGGGGGGGCCGACGAGGGCTGCGTCGCCTCTGCGGTGCCGATGGACCTCTCGGAGGTCGCTGAGGAATTTGGTTTCGACTTCTCTAGGGACTGGACAACCGTCAATAATGCCTGCATGAACCTCGGCCGTGACCGGTTCGACATCCTCAAGTATGTTTGCTGCTTATTAGGCGCATTTCGTGGAGTGTTTATGTTGTGTGTTGTTAATTACAACATATGAATTTCAAATTCGTTGAGGGTGGATTGTTTTGGAAGAACCCTGTAGCATGAACAAAATGTGTTCTTTAGAGTTGTGAAGTGCATTCTGCAAAAAGTGGGCAATCTCGTAGATCATAGGCATCAGAAATGGTTTCTTCCTGCTGTTTTCTATAGTTTCATACAAAGAATTTCTCTGTGTTGTAATCTATTAAAATTAGGTGGATACTTCCACAAAAGTTTACATCTAGAATGCTGTCATTGCTGTAAGTGGAGAATGATGAAGTGCCCCCGGTGATTAGAAGTCTAATTTGGTACCCAAAAGACTGATAATAGATGTAAGGTATGGACAAATAATAATATACAAAGTTACTAAGACTCGTGTCAATGGTTCCCAATCTTATGCAGATCGTTGCCTAGGAAGGATCTTCAAATATTGGTTGGCCATGGGTGCCCCAGCATGGATCAAAAAGTTGTGTTTTCTGCAAAGCTAATAAGAAAACTTGTCCATCTTGATGAGGGTGATGTAAGTTTCAGCTAAACCCAAAGTTGTCCATATATGATTATATGTTATTTCTTGCTTTTAACAGTGCCATATGCACAATAATTGTCATACTTTGGAGTACATTCATAATACGTTTATTAAATCTACACATTGTTTACTTATCAAACCAAAAAATTGCATTGTTACATAACCAGCTGCTTGTTGCAACTATACTTATCTAATTGATTGCTGCAAATGATAACACAAGTTGTTTGCTTGTGCTGATTCCATTGAAGGTTAATGTAACCTTTGCTACATGGATTTGGTTGTGAATTTATAGCAGTAAAACTAAAATAACTTATAACTGCATTAGTATATGTATTTGATGTGCTCGCATGTGTTCACATATCAGAATCATGCCTCTTACATTTCTTGCTAATTTCTATTTGAATAATGGAGGTGGCTATGTTACATAGACCTTTTAGTTACAAAACATTTTTAAATTTTTCTTCCTTCAACATTTTTTCCTCTTCCCACCACTCCCACTTGTGGGATGATTAGTGGATCGTGAGAAAATGTATGTAAAATGTAGAAATTACATACACATGTACCATAGTCACTCTCTGTTTTGAGAATTGTTATTTTTGCTCACTATGTTATATCCTGAGCTCACTGGTGGTTGAAACCAGCGAACAACTCACAACTCATGAGCTGTCTTAGATAGAAAGAAGGAATCCGCCGGAAAGGGATTAGAGATAAGAAGAATTAGGGGATAAAACTTTAATTCTACTCTGTTATATGATGTCTCACAGGTATTTAACTTCTCATCAGCCCCTTACACTATCTCTGCACAATGCAACAACTTGTTTGATCGACTACACCCTCACAATGCACAATGCCGCATTTACCCTCACAAGTCACACAAGACTCAAATTTA
Organism: Dendrocalamus sinicus; assembly: GCA_036346575.1. Lineage (NCBI taxonomy): Eukaryota > Viridiplantae > Streptophyta > Magnoliopsida > Poales > Poaceae > Dendrocalamus > Dendrocalamus sinicus. The sequence goes on along the minus strand of CM070659.1, from coordinate 17,767,088 downwards.
TGCAAACGTGATACAAGCGCTTACTCTGTAAATTCCTTCATCCTTTTAATGTAGTATTCATCCTTCCTTGAAGTGTGGCTTATCCCCAAGCCGCTGCTGAAAAGTCATGGCAATCAAGACATAAGAATAAGAAGGTAGCTTGCATGAAGTAACAGTAGCTCAACTCATTACATTTGTACTGAAGAATCATCCATCCAGGTGTGAAGAACGAAACTAATTTTACATCATCAAAGGGATTAGTTCTTTGCTTGTACAGAAGTACAGAGCATTTGCACTTGTGTGGTGCAAATGATTAAAATTCCATCTAGTTCCACTAGGAATTGTTAAGGCAAATACAAGTATGAGGGCGTCCATCAGTATGAATGTCAACAGATGACCCATTTCTATGCTTCATAAAATTCTTTCATAACAGCCTGCCATGATGGAGGACTCAATGGCTTCGATATCGAGCTCTTTTGGCCTGAGTAGTGAGCACACTAGTGGTGGGAAACACCAAATTGTCTAAGATTTGCGAGTTAGCTGAGATAGAGAGAAAGGATCTGAAAGGGGACCAGAGCGAAATGAGACTTGAATTCTATTTTCTGCCTCTCACATTGAACTGGGACCAGATCTGCTAAACAAACTCCAATTGGCAAAAACATGATATAGGCTTAATCTATGCAGATTCCTTCATCCTTTCTATATAGCATACTAACTGTTTTTCTTGTCATTAGCTTTAGTCGGTTCATATTAATTATAATAAATATAGGTAAGGAATGTTCTAAAAACACTTGATGGGAGACTGTTCCACATCTAAGGTTTATTACTAAGATCTGTTAGGAAATTTGTAATAATACAATTGACCACCTATTTACAGGTGTAATTAACAGTGCCCTGAATGCTGCGAAAGCAGCTTGCCAGGATGGGGGCCAATTTAAAAAGTTTTTTAGGCATAACTTGTTTGCATTCACTACGCTCGTTATATTTTTGATAGATTACCAATAAATGTCCTTTATACTTGTTGAGTTGTTTTGTGCAACTGATTTTCATGATTAGGCCTTCTCATAAAAGGTCATGAATTTAGGATGGGAGTTTCAATTATGTTTTAGACCGACAATGCAAAATATGTATGTACTGTGATTCTCATAGGCCATGTTGATTTATGTTTTCCTAGATCAGCTAAACCTTACCGAATATTGAATATTTGAATACATGGATTTTCTGACATTTTGTTTGAAGGCATGTCTCCATCTTACCTATCTAATTCCACAATACCAGCCATTGTAGTTTTTTTTATATATATAAGCATTTTTCAAGGCAGGTGTGAAAGCCAAGCCATATAATTCGTTCAATTAGATAGTCCACTTTTAGATGCTAACCTTTAAATAAACATGAAAGATGAAAATGACGTGACCACGCCACAAACACATACGACAATAGCACCCAATATCAAGATTGAATCAAAGGTGAATTCGTTTCTTCAGCCTCAACATATTTTAAATGAGAATATGATGCTACCTAATGATGAAAATATATATTTTTACAGCACCACGTCACTTTTACACCAATTCAAGCAAGAGTTCAAGATGGACACGTTTTGGAATCCAATTCGGCCTCCAGATCAATTCGGATTCAACTTGACAGACCCAACTTCAAATGTGCATAACTTTCTCATATAAAGTCCGTTTGAGCTCCATGCGTACTTGTTGGAAAGCTTTTCTCATCCTCTTTCCAATGGATTTGGTATCACCTCTAAATTTGTTCTGTGCGCACGGCAATCATCAAAAGAGTCTGTGTTGGGCACGTACTGGAATCGGATTCGGACTGCTGCAATGGTGTAAATTTAAACGGACGTAACTTTCTCATACGGACTCCGTTTGGGACGTTCTTGGACTTGATGGAAAGCTTATCAAGTCTACTTTCTAAAGGATTCAACCCAATCTTCAAATTCTATCCAAGCCGGCCGCAATCGTCAAAAGAGTCCGCGTTGGGCACGTATTGGAATCGGATTCGGACTGCTGCAATGGTGCAAGTTTAAACGGACGTAACTTTCTCATACGGACTGCGTTTGGGACGTTTTTGGACTTGATGGAAAGCTTATCAAGTCTACTTTCTAAAGGATTCAACCCCATCTTCAAATTCTATCCGAGCCGGCCGCAATCGTCAAAAGAGTCCGCGTTGGTTTCTGAGTCTGAGTCAAAAGGGTGCTGCGCCACCTCCACTTGGGCCTTTGGGCCTTGTAACCCTAGGGGCGTGCACCTTGGCCGCCACCCCTGGTCGTTTTCTCTATATAAGAGCCGTTGTCTCCTCAGTTAGGACTGGGATTTCGTTGAGTTAAGGATTAGCCATTATGCAAACTTCTATTCTTCAGTTGTGTCGGACGACCACCTATCAAGACAGCCTTCGGAATCCCACATTTTGAATTCAATAGAAATATTTGCAATTTCAGATTGCTTGTTATCTTATTCTTGCGTGTTCTTCGGTTGCATGCAGGAATAGACCTTCGTGGTCAGGTCAACCGCGCTCTTGACACGGTTGATAACTACTTGGAGTGTGGTTCAGCGATTGCTAAGGCGCAAGCGACGTCGTACGGTTGTAGTCGGATCGCAAGGGTCATCTCCACCAAAATCGATAGTTATCATCCTATCGAAAGATCGGAACACCATTGCCTCATCAGAAAATACACTAGAAATCTGACCTTCTGTGTCATGTGCATGCTACGGTCTTGGATGTTGTGTGCAGTGGTACTGTAGCAGTGTATAGCAGATTGGATTTAATTTGTTAGCCCCTGCCCATTAGAGGTAAGAAGTGTTAGAGATAAGAGATGGTTTTAGCCTTTTAGGGATGAGTTGGTTTAGAGATAAGTTTTGTTGCTTAGAGAAGTGTTTGGTTAGACTCCGTTTTATCATTAGATTAAATTGTTAGGGACTCCTCTGTATAGGGAGAGGTGGTTTGTAATTCAGAATTATGGAAGAAGAAGAATCAGTCTCAAGTTCCTCTCCCTAGTCCCTAGTCTAGCTCCTCACTCTCTGCTCTAAGCGTCATCTTCCCTCAAAAGGTCACCTTCGGTCTCCTTTCTATGGTGTTTATTCTCGGTGCTCTAAGCGATATAATTTGATTAATTGGATAGTCCACACTTAAATGCTAACCTAGTAACATCTAAATAAAGGTGAAAGATGAAAATGTGCTAAAAACATCTGAGTGTCTGATTTCTTTATTTTTCTCCTGATTTGCAGGTATGTTGTTCTTGTAATTTACGAAATTTATGCTCGAGGGGGTATATCCTTACACGCAAAGAAGATGAAGCTCGGACTCTTGATGTTATGCGTATTTTATTGATCTATGGTTTTGATCATGTAAAGGGAACTGTAGAGAACAAACCACTTCTCAAACTGAAATCCGTGAAGACTGTTGTTCGGAAATTAATACATGAGATTGCCAAGCTGAGCGCTGTTCCTATTGATCCTAATCTTCCACCCCCTGTGATCAAGAAGCTGCCACCTAAGGTGAAGCAGCTGCCTCCACCACCAAAGAAACGAGTGGGACGTGATGATGTAGAGATGAAGAGAGGAGATTGGCTCTGCCCAAAGTACTATAACCGCTTTCACCTGTAATTTGTAGAATCTTACTAAGTAATGTTGTTCTTATTTTCTGGAGTATGGCTGCAGGTGTGACTTCATGAACTTCGCGAAAAACACTGTTTGCTTGCTATGTGATGCTAAGCGTCCCAAAAGGCAACTCCTCCCTGGAGAGTGGGAGTGTACTCGGTTAGCTTACAAGCCACAGCTTTTTTCTGGTCTATTTTTTGAAGTTATTCTGCAGTAGATGTGTGCAATACAAACTAGTAACTCCTAATACATTTTAACATTTCTTCCCACCCATGATTATTATCTGCCCAAAAACATGTTCGTGAATAAGAATGGGTTGGTATCTGAGATGTTCCATGTCCATATTTTTCTTTGCATAACTCAGGTTAATGTTTCGCTGTGATGTCATCAGTTTCTGAAGAGACAATTTTTTAATCATGAATGGAAAAAGGAAGGAAAAATGGAAAGAATGCACCATTCCAACAATTAATGAACAAGCCTGTGATTCTGTTATTATATTTGCTTATTTAGCTAATGTGTCAATCAAATTTCAGGTGCAATTTTTTGAACTACAGACGAAATATGTCATGCTTCCATTGTGAACACAAGCGCCCTCCAGATGAATACACCAACAGCCAAATGGAAGCAAATCAATCTACACCATGGAAACGATTGGAAAGACCAGCTCGCAAGTCTGATGTTTCTAATGCATGGAACTTGGATTTTGATGATAATGAATCAGATGGTGCTGATGTTGCAGCATTTGAGTATGCTGATTCATCTAAGGTCAGGGAGAGCTCATCTGTGGACAACATGTCATATAGAGGTGATGCTAAGGGCTCTGAGGATGAGGAATTTAGAATGGATGAAACAAGGAGCGAGGGAAGAGAGAGAAAGTTCTCAGAAAGAGACAGCTTGTACTCATCTAGAGTTGGTTTTGATGATTTTGACGATGAAGAGGACGATATTGACAGTTACGAGATCGATTTGTCGAAAGGTGGTCAGACAGGTGGAGTGCCAAGGATGAGTTATTCTGACCTTGAGGATGCTTCTGATTCAGATGACTTAAGTGAATTTGCTAACAGTAGAAATTCTAAGTACCCAGCAAAGGATGATATAACAGGGTCAGCTGATGATGATGAATTTGATGATCACCCTTCCCTGAGATCTAGTCATCTTGCTGATTCCTGGCAGAAAACCAGAGGTTGGAGTGGTTTGGACAACCGTAAAGGGGCATCTCTTGGCTCAGAGAGTGATGATGGGATCATTTCTGATTTGGATGAGGATATTGACAAAGGGTTTAGATGTAAACGAAGGAGTAACCAGGGAAATTCTGAAAGGATTGCTGTTAGGCACAGTGCAGTTGCCTGCGGTGATGATGAACCATTTCCTGATATGGACCCTGACATGGATGATCGGTTTCAATCAGAATTCAGATGGTAGGAGAAACAGGTCTTCAGCAAGCTTCAGTGATAACTCCCCTGCTGGAGGCTCTAACTCAAATGGTAGAACCTTTAGTGGGCACTGTTATGGTAGGACAAAACAGAATGAACAGTTCAAGAGTTTTGATATGCATGATGGTGGGCCGGCCTTCGATAGGAATCTCAGGGGGAGGGCTAATCAGCTAGATAATGGCTCAAGAGGTTCACAAAGAAATGTAAGAAGAAATAGACGTGATGACTTTGATGGCGATGATAGCCCACTCAGGCGTTTAAATAGAAGATAGGAATATGGCAATGCGAGTGGCAGCATTATCATCAAAAGAGCGCACAGTTAGTGCAAAATTCCTGGGTGCAGAACTGAATTGGTGGCATTGGATCCCAAGGCCCTGCTGATATGGTTGCTCTAGGAAATGTTCATATTTTTAGGCATTTCTCAAAGGTAGCCTACAAAGTTTTAGAACGTTCAGATTTTGTGAAAGAACTGTTTTGCATTTTTCATCATTTACTGTTCCATAATCATCACTGTAGCAACTCCATGTTTGTCTGTTAAAGATGTGTTGCATTTATTACTTTATCTCTAACATTGTATTCAAGTATAGGTCAGCAATGGAGTACAGCTGGTCACTTGTGATGAAACATAATAAAATGGTACTAGGATCACCTTTTGTTCTCCTTTTCAGTTTTTGGTATCAGTGGAATTTGGTTATCTCTTTCAGACCAATATTTTGGATGCTGGATCTGCTTCACGGTTTTGCTAACATTTGTAACGTCTGTCCGTGGATTTGCATGTTGACAGGTATGTCCTCTTCATCGTGTATTTAGTTGCACTCAAAGTGAACCATCGGCATCTTCCATGGTGTTAAGTATACCTCGCAAAATCTTTTGTGCTGTTTCATGGCTGTATTTTTTTTCTACTTCCAATTAAGCTTTATTTGTTCTGCTGCTGAATCTTTGAAACCTATTGTCCTTGTCGAGACGCATCAACATAATGTATGCGTCGTCTAAAAAGCAATGTCTCACAAGGTCTAACATGCTATATTGTATGTCAGTGAGATGCGTTAGTGCATTTGTTGCGGAGTTAGGTTATATATGGCTTTTGTACTGTACTGCTAGCATATGAAAGGCTACCATTTTGAATTGGAAAAACTACTACATGGAAACTAAAGGTTGAAATATTATTTTCAATGATCAATAGCATTAATCAAGTGATGATGGTGAAAAAAATCCATGAAATAAGCTACCCGGACATCAAACTTGAAAGCTTTGTCCCTTCAAATGATATTTCATCGTTTGCCAACAAGGTGATAGCATCTGATAGGTAATTGCAGGAGAACGACACATCTTTAACCTCTTTGTTTAATAAAATCGGTACCTTAGTGTAACATTCTAGTTTTCATAGTCTTTTTAAAGCTTTTAAAATAAAAATAAGCATTTAGATTTATTGAATTAATTAAGCTTAATTTGAATATCAGAAATTAAAAAGATTTAATGTGACTAAAATAAACTTTAATTAAATCACAACTTGCTTTTATTTGGGTTCCTTGTGTTACAAGAATTTTTTTGGTATTTTCTTAGATTTTTGGAGCATATTTACTATTTTTGGGAGCACAATTGAATTTGTTTCCTTTTCAGAAAATCAAAAAACCTTATAAAATCCTTAAAACCGTTTTTGGGTTGAAACCCAAATTTCTCGCCTTGGCCCACTTCTCCTGCACGCCAGCTCGCTTCGCCCATCGACTACCTCACCACGTGTTGCCCATCCGTACCATCCATGGCAACGTCGCTACTTAGATGGGACCCACCTGTCAGTTCCGTCTTCTCCGCCATGCTTGAGCTGGACTTTGCCTCTGCGCCAAAGCCCATCTCATCGCTGCCTTGGACTCCTGTGCCGTGCTCACCTCGTACGCCGCCTCTTCGAGTATAAAAGTTGTCACCTAGACCATCGTTTTCCGTATCTTCTTCGGAGTTGTCTTTGTCATTGGCAAGTTTGCCAAGTCATCACACCGCTTTGTCTTCTTTGTCATCGGAGTCCTGTGTCGTCGACTCTTCCTACTAGTAAGCCATCCATCCATCGTGCACCTTTCCGCTCTGTCGTTCCAATCTCCTCGCAGGCCATTCGCTTCGCACTGTGCCACCTCACTCCGCCTAACCGTGTCGAGACATTCCTTCGGTTTTCACTCGTTGCCTCGGTTCACTCACCGTGCTGACATCAGCGCTTGCATCACCCAAACCACGTCGCCACCTAGAGCTTCCGTAGACTTAGTCCATCATGAGCTGAGTCTCTACCATGTGCTCCCCACATGTCATCTACTGTGGTGTAGACCCTATCCACCGTAGACCATGAACTCTAGTCTGTGGATCATGACTCCACGTGTTAGTGACCTATATCAATTTCCTTTAGAAAAAAATAATTAGGCCAAAAGAAAAAAAAACCCTTGCTTAAGTCATAAATCCAATTTCCTTTACGAAAATAAATCTAGAAAAAGTCAAATAGTGTTTTCTTAGATTTAAACCTTCCCAGAGCTCGTTTTTCTCTGTCCTAACTCCTATTGACCCTATTCTTCTTCCTAAATTCATCTAAAATTGAGCTATCTTTTTGTTATAGTTTTATTGTTTTTGGATTTTATTTAAATTTATTTGTATTTCATTCACTTTCTCTCTTGTTTTTGGATCCAAGGTAAGTTGTGACCTTTGATCATGTTGAACATATTATTTCAAATCTATTTGTTATTATTTTATTTTAAATTATCATACACTGCTAATTTAATATAAACCCTTGTACTTGGTAGTTAGTAACCAATTTTGATTAATCTCTTATTTGATAATTTGATTGTCATGATTCCATTGTCACCTTAGGATAGTTAATTATTTAGTGATGCTATAGTAGTATCCATTTGGATTGTACGTTTAGTATGCTTACCATGCTTATTGTACGTTAGGCTCATCATCACATATTGATCAAATAATTAATCTTGACTTAATGAAATATTGAATCATGGTTGTAGCCATAGTTATGAAATTTGTGTACCACAATATGGGTGTGTAATTCGTCTTGGTTAAACTAAAATAGTTTTCACTTGGATAAATGATCGTGCAATAAAGTGTGTGCTAATAGTACATTGGGATATAGATGCTTCATATAGGTAGTATCTAAGGATTTAAGTTTATGCGTTATTAATCTGAGTCTTATCGTATAAACACATGTCTAGTATGGGATGTACTTGACTAATTAATTTGTGATGTTTCAACCTTGATTTCGTCATTGAGATATTTTGTTGGCGCAAGAAAGGGCTTTTACCGATAGGACTGTCAGCTTACTCGGCAACGAAACCTTAGCAGGTGAAATCAAATTAAAATTTAGCACTATAAAGATTTTGTTATGATCTTCTTGATTGGCACACCTAAGGAAGTGTGTTATACCGGTGACACTACAAGATGATCATATCATGTGATAAAATTGTGCAATCACTGCAAAGTGTAAAACTAGTCGAATAGCTGTCCTCAAGCATAGATAATGCTTGATGATTTTACATGAGGGATAGACTTTCTTAAAATATTGGGTTTGGTTGGTTAAGGAAGTGATTGGTCAGTTCACTTGTGGTTTATTTAGTTCCTTGAATTAATTATTTAATAATCATTTCCAACTAGTGAATTTCAATCTATTTATTGTATTTAATCTAAATTATTGTTTTTTACAAATAACCATTGAGTCATCATTTGATAAGGCTTGCATAATCATGGTTGTCACGGCGGAGTCGGCGACCACGGCGAGCGAGGGGTGCCTGGACGCCTAGGTGATGCCTAGGCGAGGGCACGGCGACGCCTAGGCGAAGGCACGGCGATGCAGTGATGCAGTCTCTCCGCAACGCTTCAGCTGGCGATGCAGTCTCCCCGCGACGCTTCAGCTCTCCTCGCGATGCAGGCGATGCAGTCTCCCCGCGACACTTCAGCTCTCCCGCGATGCAGGCGATGCAGTCTCCCCTGCGATGTAGTCTCCCCGTGATGCAGGCGATGCAGTCTCCCCTAAACCCTATCTCTCTCCCGACTCAAAGCTTCTCCCCGACGCCTCCCCGCCAGGTACGCCGTCGCCTCCCGCTCTCTCCCTGATGCCTCCCTCCCCTCTCCAGCGTTTCCTCCCCCGCGTGCTGCCTCCCCTCCCCTACCACGTCCTTCCCCGTGCGCCACCTTCTCCCCCTGGCGCCTCCCCTCCCCGATGCCTTCCCCCTGGCGCCGCCTCCCCTCCCCTCAGCGGCAGGAGCAAGCTGGAGAAGGAAGCCGGCGGCGCGGCGGGAGGGAGGAAGGCGGCGCGGCAGGAGGGAGAGAGGCGGCGCGGGTGGAGGGAGGCGGCACGGCCGGAGAGAAGAGGGGCGGACGGCCTAGAAGACCAAGGCGAGGCGAACTGTTGTGGCATCCGCGCAGTCCCGCCTGGACGCCTAGGCGACGCCGTAACATCCATGTGCATAATTATACTGCATCTTGTTACAAACGGCTTGTTGAGTCTCTATATACTTACGAGTGTGTCCATTATTGCTCAGTTGTTGAAGAACCATATCAGCTAGAGTTACTTGAAGGAGGATTCTTCAACGACTTCGCAGAATAGGGCTTCGCTTCCTAGTCGATTGCCTGTATCATGTCGAATGGCTACTACGTTTATTTCTGTTTTCCATTGCTAGTTAATTTTACTAAGTCCTTCAGACTATTATTTGTAAGCTTGGCCATAAGATCGATACTTTGATAATTAATAATATTTGTGTTTTTAGTTAATTATGATCATGATCGATATTTCATCTATATTTTAAATGTGTGCTCTAGCGCGATTCTAGACTGGTGTGAAATATATAGAGAGATCCAAATTTATATATTCGAGTCTCGGCACTTAGTGACCATGTTCAGTTCCTAGAGGCTAGGATCGAGCTGCAAGTTGCCAAAGATTATTGAAGGACAAACTACAATTCTTAGCCACTTCGCGTGTAAGCCTGAGCCCAATCCTATAGTGTCGTGTGCTAAAGATCTGGTCGGGCAGTCGTGGGAAGTGGGAGGACGAGGACCAGGTCCCCTAGGCCTACAGTACAGCGGTGCCGGGAAGGAGGTAGAGGGAGACATATTTTTCTTAATTCTTGCTTGATCAACACAAGCTTCCAAAGGCACTCGGCAGGCCCCTGGCAATCTCAACTAAAGGATAACTGATTAGGATATAAGCTCCCAAACTAATAGGAGATACATAGCAAACTAACAAATCATATCTAGTTGGCTTAAGGCCCAAGATAACTACTCGGCTGAACCCGAGTTAGTTGCTCCAGGAGTTGCTGGCTCAGGTTGTGCTAGCCGACGGCGGCGCTGATAATGTTGGCGGCACATGACATCACTCCCCCCATGGACGAGCAGCTCGTCCTCGAGCTGAAATACGGGATAGCGACGCTGAAACTCTGCCTCATCTTCCCCAAAATGTCTCTGCTGGTCCACCGTCCTGCCACTGGACCAAGATGTGGCGCACACCACGGTAAGCCGAGCCTTCTGAGCTTTCACCAGTGTTGCCACCACATGGCCATGGAAGATATCCGGAAGTGGACGAGGCGAACTAGGTGGATCACCATGGAAATCCTTCAGTGAGCTAGTGTGGAAGACATCATGGGTACGAGCGCGCGCCCCGGGAGCTCAAGACGATAAGCCATCGTGTCGATCTTGGCGATGATCTTGAACGGTTCAAAGTACCGTGGGGGCAAGTTTGCCATGGCGCCGGTGAGTGATGCAGCTGCTTGATGACGTTGAAGATGGAGCCAGACCCATTGCCCCAACTCGAAGGTCAACTCCCGCTATTGCTCATCATAGTATGCTTGCCTCGTTGCTGCGCTGGCAAGAGATGTTGATGCACCTCTTGTAGAAACTTGTCCCGCTCGAGGACAGAGCACTCCGCCTGTACGAGCGCCGAGCCCAGCTCAAAGGAGCGAAGCGAGGGGGGTCTCGCCCATACACCTGCCAGAATAGCGTGACTCAAAGGACCGTTGTAACAGCTTAATTTTGCTTCAAAAATAAACGTACATAATTTTTCATGAATTTCTAAAAATTTTAGTGCATTTTTAAAATTTTTCCCAAAATTTTTAAAATAACTTCCTTGGCCCAAAAATATGAATTCAAATTTTCTAAAAGTTAGTTGGATACTAAGGAATTTTTTCTAAAACTTTTGTGTGCAAATACCTCTTGAAATTCAAATTACAAAATCAAATTTAATTCAAAACCAAAATTAAAGTTTAAATCCTTAATTTTCCCTCCTTCCCCCTGGACCAAAAGCCTTCGGCCCATCCCATCTTTGCTTTTTCCCCTATAGACCTATTCGCTCGCGCCAGCCCAACTTCCCTGCACGGCCCAACCGAGCCAGCCCACATGCGCGCCAACCTCGCCGCCCTCTCTCTCTCTCTCTCACGTCACTAACGACCAGGCCAAACAATCCCACATATCAGTCGGTACTGTGCTTCTTCCTCCTCTCTTGCTCTCTCACATGCGCGTCCGAGCTCATACTAGCCCCTTCTTGCTCTCTCTCATGCTCTCTCGATCGATGCCCAAAGCCAATCATGGCGCATGTGCTCTCTCCCTCTTTGCCCTATTTAAGCCAACCCTTGTGTGTCATAACCTTCGCGCTCAACCACCCAGTGTCTTCCTCAAGTTTACACCCCCTGCCCCCATTGCCTTACGTTCCCTAGAGGCAGGGATTCCCAGATGACTTCGACTCGTATAGGAGTTGGAAGAAATCAAAGGCTAAGCACAAGGAGCGCATGAAAGAGGAGATTAGTGCAGAATTTTTCAGAAAGCTAGCACGTTTGGAGGAAAAGTTAGGGCAAGTGCTCAGCTAGTCGCAAGCCACCCCTGTTATTGTGGAAGCCAGTCTACATCATCACTGGAGTAGCTGCGCATCCACACACCAATCTAAGCAAAGTGACGCCCTACTTCCAATCGATTAAATCTAGGTAATGTATATCTATGGAATGCTCCAAAGATAGACATGTAGGTTGTCTTAGCTGATTGTGTATCGTTTTGTAAAGAGCCCACGCCTTACAAGCTCTAAGTGAGGCTGATTAGGTCCATTCCTATTGAGGCTGGGCAGAGGATGGCGTTTCTACGCCAGAAAGGAACAGTGTTGCACAGTGCCCAACTGGTGCAGGGTTACACCAAGGTTCAGGTGGACATGATACATATCCATTTCATGGTCATTCTGCAGGAGAAGCCCTCAAATGAAGGCACCATAACACTAAGGGATGCCGTGCACATTTTTGTTCAGTGACCCAAGAGGGACATCGCCCTAGACCCTACAGTGTCGTGATCTCCACATGACCATGCCTCTCCAATAGAACCCTCGATAACTCCACTTCAGAAGGTTGCTGTATCGGCTCACGTGGAGACGACGTCGAAGAAACAAGAAAAGCATGCCAAGTCATCTCCCAGGAAGAGCACACACAGGTGAGGCATTAAGGCCAAATTGAAGAAGATTAAGGCACCACGCGAGCGTAGATGTTCTCCCTCGGAATACCGTTGGTTCCCGACACACTATTACCCCGCCTTAAAATGGGTTGCAGGAGTTTACATGCCTGATACATGTGGAGGACCAACAAGCGGAGGACAAACTGGCCTACTGATTCACCATCAGATACATGAAGAGACATTTCCTGCACAACCTAGGCTTATTCATCATGAGCTTTGACGACTTATTCGAACTATTCAACCTTGACGCCCTTAGCGCATCACTTCTATGATATTGGACACTGTAAGTATGTACAATCAAGTTCTACATTCATGTAATAACGATAAATATCATAACTCATTGCTTATGTATATATACATGATGCAACAAGCCCGACAATTGTGAGAACTGGTGGGGTTCCTTGACCCAGAATTGATCTCTTAGCAATGCATCACCTAGACACATTCTCAGTCGAAAATTACATGACAACGAGATTGCTTGCTCAGGGCAACAAGGACTGCATACTTGTGCCCTACAACTACGGGTAAGTGCTTCACTAGTTGCTACACAAATTTCATTTGTACTTTATATGTAATACAAATTTAGATTTAATGACTATGACGACATATATGAGTAGGTTGCACTAGATCCTTAGTCATTGTACCAAAGTAAAAAAGGTAATATACATTGATTCTCTACTAAAGAATGGCTATGACTTCACCATTGTGCAACAAACACTTGGCATGTATGCTCAATTCCTCCATATATAACTCTATTATAGTCTTCCCGTCGTTTGCAATGGTTGAAGATAACATTTTGGAATCACGTAGGTCATTCAGTGCCTATGTTGCCAGGGGAGGGAGACACAAAGAATCGAGCGAGTGCCACACTACAACACAGGACATGATTTTTGGTACCTATTACAACACAATAATCCTTATATTACACTTCGTAATAATGTCACTCGAACTGGCTATACCTATGTATGTTATATTATTTTTGCAATGCCACCAGCAGTTACAATGCAACATATATGCATTCTACATTTGCCATCATATATAGAAAATAATGAGTGCTAAGACGAATGATCCAAAAGTTTGAAAATCTCGTAATAATTATTTTCTAATTATCAATTTTAATATATATGCTTACTACTTTACTCCTTTTAGGGACAAGGCATGGCAATCAAATTAAGTACATTCGATCTGAATGAACTCTCGGACGTTCGAGGACAGCTTTCCACCTTTTTGATGACAGAGGTCATTGACTCGAAAGGAGAATTCCACTCTGGCTACATCGATTAATACATGTTCAAATATTTGATTCAATTGTAATTCACTTTGAGTTGTAATTCAATTGTAACAATATATGAGCATTCTTTCAATTGTAACAATATATGAGCATTCTTTTGTAATTGATTTTAAATTATAATTCACTTGAATTGTAAATCACTTTGAGTTGTAATTCACTTATCTGTCATTCATTTGTAATCTGCCTGGTTGTTTTCAGAGGACATGGCTAGCATTTCTTGAAGGTAACCGAAAAATAGAAATGTTTTAGTTATACAAAGAACTATCACATATGGTTTCTAACACAAACCTGTCTGTGATACGGAGATCATCACAGATGATTTTTTGTATTAACCGTCTGTAATATGTCGGATATCATGGATGGTTATTATTAAAAAACCGTTTGTGTAGTGACTTACATAGACGGTTTATGAGTCATCTTTGATAACTACCTATTATCACTGATGTAATAAATCAGACGATTCAGAAGTCGTCTCTGATGAGAATTACAAACTGTCTATGATGAGCCAATGTGTGGCAGTGAACTAGTGATCACAAATAGCCTGCTCATATAAAGGTGTGCACCCTGTCATATGATTTGACTTTGTAAGGTAAAAATAATGTTCAGGGCACAACCTGCTCATCTGAAAGTTGTGATCATTGCATTGATATTTTGATTGTGTATATATGTCTGTGCATACGTTAACTTCAGACTGAAGCTCTATTCGCTTAAAATTATACAATCGCATCTTTCATCCAAGTGAAAATACTCTCAACGACTTGTGTTTTTCTCCTTGCAGTACCGCTGAAGACAGTTTGCCGTGCTGCTGTGATTGAGGACTTCACCTGCATCAAAGAGATGGACCCTTTAATAGAAGGCTTAATTTATGTGCTGTAGATTTTTGTTCAGAAAAATTTAATGAAATTTTGATGGGATCCATGTTTTACTTCGACAACAGATGTTCAATTATTGGGACGTGATGTATTCTGTGTGATTTGTTTAATTGTGGTGCTGTTTCTAAATTTTTTGATTTTTTTGAATGTCTAGGATTTTTATCATGTCCTTGCCAATGGGCGGAATATTTTCTTAGAAGGAATCAGGGGCGTAGCCAGCCCACTGCCAAACCTCGGGCCCAGCCCACTGGATGCAACCTGACTGAAGCCTGAAGGTGCCACTCGGGCAATTGCCTGACTAACTGAAACATGGCCTTTCTCAGCTGGGCCTCGGGCCATTGCCCGAGCAGCCCGAGGCCCAGCTCCGCCTCCGGAAGGAATATTTCCCATGGAGGTTGAGGGAGATTCCACCTACCCAACAAAATCTCTACAGGGATTTATTTCCCTGGTCCCCCTTGCATCCAACAAGCCCTATGAGGTGTGCTTCTTCCCTTGAGAGACGTTTGATTTATTCCGCTTTCGGAATGAATTGTCTTGGGATGTATATTGGTATGTGCACAACTAGGATATTAGTTTCTGATTGTTCACTTTGTGGTGCAAAATTTGGCTCACTGTTCGCAACAAGGTACATCTCAATATGCTTGTCAATCTGATTTTATGCTTGTCATGTCTTTTCTTTGTAACCAATCCCACAAACTGATTTCAGTCTTTCCATTTCAGGCATGTACCTGGCGTGTTCAATGGCATCTTGAGCTTGCTAGGCGAAAGAACTGCTGTGTTATGGGTCCTATCACTACGATAAAAAGAGTCATCATAGATTATTTAAAACCGTTATTACATATGGTTTCTAAATCGTTTGAATTTATGTGTCTGTAATACTAGGTGGTTATCATAGACGACTCTCAAATCATCTGTGATAATTACAACACAGACATTTTTTTGAAAAACCGTCTGCGATATATCAAGTATCACAAATGATTCTTAAACATAGCCGTCTGTGATACCTAAAATATCACAGACGGCTAATACCCAAAAACGTCTGTGATATGACATATATCATAGACAGATCTCAAACATAACCATCTGTGATATCTTAAATATCATAGACGGTTAATAACAAAAACTGTCCGTGATATTCATATATCACAAATGGTTTGGTATTACAAACCGTCTGTGATAGTTATTTGAATAGCTAAATTATATCATGTTTTTCAGCTAGCCTCAAGAAATGCTAGTCACACCCTCTGAAAACAAGCAAACAGATCACATATATAGCATACGACAATCGCTACACAGATATCACAAATGAATTAAACAACTGAATGAAGTACATTTGAATGAATTGTTTGATTAAACACAATTAAGTGATTACATTGTATCAAATGTTTCAACATCTAATCATCATCGCCGGGGTTGGACTCTTCATTCTTGTTTATGGCCTCTGATATCAAGAATTGAGAGAGATTTCCTTAAATTTCAGCGAGTTTGTCAAGATGGACTGTACTTTCGTCCAATTCCACGCGCTGTTGCTAGGAGTGTTAAAGTTATTAGCATACATACATATACATATACATACATACACACACATATATGTATATATATTGATAATCACAAAATAATTATTGGCAAGCTGATAAACCTCTGGATCATTCGTCTTAGTGGCCATGATTTCCTCTATATGGCGGGCTCTATATGGCAGCAAACGTAGAATCCATTTACGTTGCCCTGTAACTCCTGGTGGCACTGCAAAAATAGAATTACATACATAGACATTGTCAGTTCTAGAGACATTATTATGAAGTGTGATATAGGATTGTTGTGTTGTAGCGGGTAAGGAAAATCACGTCTTGTGTCGTAGTGTGGCACTAGATTGAAGAACAGATGATAACCTTGTGCATTGTGGCTTACAGTTTGAGAACAAAGGTTTCTCCAAGTCCTCCATTAAGCCCTCGAATTTACGAAACTCTCTCTCACTATAGTTTCCTTCTACATCGCGTAGCATTTGATCCAGATTGTCATCACACGACCTGTCCTCATCGAAAGCACAGTCTACAACCGTCATATCATTGTCTCCCTCGACGATGTTACATTCATATATATTCTTGTCTTCACCGTGACTTGTTGAACATTTATACACCTTTTTGAAACCTCTTCGAATAAAATGAGTTTCGATTTGCGCTGAGTTGGTAAACATCTTTAGATTATCGTAATCAATGCATGGACAGTGCATATATTCCATCCTCTTCTTTAATATATCCTGCTCGGCTGCTCTTCTAAAAGTAGACACGCCATTAATGTACTCTTCACTTACACGGTTCTCAACGTACATCCAGGTTTGATCCATTTACGCTATGCATGTAACAAATTAGTGTCAAATTAGATTATTAATGCTACTATAGCTAACTATAGCGTAATACGTACTTACACATAATTGTCATTCTCCTTATAATAAATTGTTCATATGTAAATTAAATAGCTAGTTACGTACTATTCATGAAGTAATATATATATCAACCAAGAATATATTGAAGTAAACTAGAAGTAATGTCTCATTCTTAAATTAGAGCAAACTACCAAATATATTAGGTAGATCTAAACCTAGTTATTATCTCTTTTTATTATAAGGCATGTAATTAGAAGCAAATACTAACCTCTAATCACTAAGAGCAAATCGATCTACAAACATCTAGATCTACAAGCGGAATACTTTCACCAATCTTCCTAAAGCCGGCCACCTCCTTTAACGCAGCACAATGAAGACAGATATATCGGAACCGGTCGGCTAGGTATTAATTAATAACGTGGCGTACCTCAGACACGTCCAACCACGAACCGTCTGTAATACATAATTATCACATATGGTTCGTATTAATAACTGTCTGTGAACTATCACAGACAGTTTGTATTAATAAATGGCTATGATATCTGCAACTATCGCAGACAGTTAATATTAATAACTGTCTATGAACTATCACAGACAGTTTTTAATTCAAAACGTCTATGATATCTGCAACTTGGTTAATATTAAAAACTGTCTGTGAACTATCACAGATGGTTATTTACACGAACCGTCTGTGATAGTTGAGTGTCACAGATGGTACATGGTCAAATTTGTAAAATCGTCTGTGATAATTATAGCATAGATAATTTTTCATGAACCTTTTATGATGAGACGTTTAATATAACCTATTTTGGTGTAGTTTGTTGGTCATGTACTTGAGCTACGTGCTCACAATGGTGTCCAAATGGTTGCTATGAGACTTGTACTCAACCCATTTCAGTCATGTGCTCTACGACTGACGAAACAATAAATAAGGTAAGTTCCTATGCACTTTCTTCACTAGTGCTTATGGGGCCTCTTCTCTTATAAGCATCTGTTTGCATCTAGCTTGCTCCCGATCGACAGGTGTTTTTGCAATATGCTAGGGAATGCAACGTGTGGTTGATGCTGCAAGTACTGACTAATGCACCTTGTGGATAATTATGCTGCTTGCATGTTGTACAAGACTTATAAGATTGTTTCATGAACGGATGGTTTCAGACTCCACGTGTATATAATAATATTGATGCCGTTATCTCACCAACCCTACTCTAGTCGCTTACTCGCTGGGACATGCCGTCCACATCAATAGGATGTTGAACAGCTATGCACAAAATAATAAAACAGAGCTCTGGAGTACTTATACAACGTAACCAATCGTTGACTCAAATTGTGGGAGCACGAAACTGATGGGGTTTGCACGATTGTATGCATTTGCTGTACTGCAAAACTTTTCCAGGTTTATACAATTGACTAGCGAGAAGATCCTATCGACGCCAGAGGACATATTTGGATGTATGTACCGTTCTCCTATCGACGTTGTCTGTCTTTGTCCTTCGAACTCTCCAAAAGATCTTGTAAGTCCACTTCAAAGGATATGGATCATCCATATCTCAAAAAAAAAAGTTTTCTTACTCAGCTCGTGCTCCAAAGTCCCCAACTAACATTCGAATTAAGCAGCTTGTGCCGTGCATATCACGCTGTTGGCGGGACTATTATATCGTGTCAGGATTTTGTAGGCTGGCGTAAATGCTTACACCATCGCGCGCACACCCTTATCTTCTTCACAGGGGCGGACCTACCAAAGGGTTTGGTAGGGCTGGAGTACTCCCACCGCCGGCTGCCACCCTGAGCCACATATCTAGGAGAGCCAATAGAGGGTGAAGGAGGAGAAGACTAGGTGCAAACTCGCGGCTAGGAAGAGCCAGCCAAAGAACAACCCCGGCACGTCAAAGTTGAGCATCGGCCCGAGGCTACTACCGATGTCAGACTGGGGCTCTCCTACGCTCGACACAGGAACACTACTGGGAGGTGGGAGCTACCGGAAGACGATGTTGAAGTCATTGTCGGAGAGGTTAGGGAGGAACACTCGGAGCTTCAGGCCAAGGCGCCTGGGCCAGCCAGCTGCGCGCACCGGCAGCGCATTGTGTCAATGGCCACAGATACTAGGAATAGCGTGTTGGCCCGACGAGCAGCCGAGGTTGGCGACGCTGATGCTGCGTGGTGTGCCCGCGGTTTCCCGTCACAAGTCTACCACAGCGGCATCCACGAGTGAGGCTAGCCTCTGGCCTCTGCTGTACGCATCTCTGCATGCTACGTCTTCGTACGTGCAAGAAATATTGAGCTTTTACTTTTTTTATCCTTCAACGATATGTGATAGTTTTATTATTTACAATTGATGATAACATATGTTGACTTTCTTTCATTAGCCCCTATAAATTTTCATTATGGTCCACCACTGCTTGTTCACACACTAACGTGCTGATCATTATGGTCCACCACTGCTTGTTCACACACTAACGTGCTGATCACGTCGAAACTCAAGAGGCACTGCAGGTGCGAACTTTCTTCCAACACTTGTACACTGACCGACAAGCCGGCCCCAATGACATAAAGCAGCATTCATTGAGCCCACCTATCAGTGCCTCATTCAAGTTAATAATTTCACATCTCCTAAAAGCCATTTTCATCATGTATGTGCAATGTCACAAAGCATCGTGTTACAATTATCGAAATGGTCCTGCACGTAGAAACAACTAACAAACGGTACAATACATACACACAGCATCGTACGGCCGGCAAGCACCGAAGCAGACAACACAGCGTATAAGATCAGCGGCTGCGGCGGTAGAGGGAATAGGCGTTGAGGATGGCGAGGAGGACGAGGACGATGGAGGCGACGAGGGAGAGGACGGTGGAGCTGCCGATGTGGCGGCAGAACGTGCCGTAGACGTTGCAGATCTTCACCCACCGGGTGTGCGAGTTCCCCTTCAACCCCACCCAGGCCACGGCGCCCGCCGTCCCGGTCGCTGACGCCATGATGCCCGCATAAAACTGCCATGCAACGCGCACAAGAGATATAAATACAATACGATTTGTTTTCAATTTTTCTTGAATGATGATTTGACTTTTCAAAAACTAAACCTTCCGGCTATAGCTGGGTCAAGTGACCTCGAAGTTTGGTGACAAACTTCGTCGTTTTTTTTTTCAAACTTGACTTTCCATGAATAAATATGAATTGAAATAATGTCTGAAACGGTTACTACCCTTGTTCTCAAACACTTGACAATTACTTTCTGGCCAATAGTATTTTTCCCTTAATACATTTGAGATTAGTCATAAATTGATGCACTTAGATACTATTTTACATCAGTTATAACTTTTTACAGATATATATTGCTCAAAAATTAATTGTCGAATTGAAGTCCGGAAGACTCTGAACAGTCAATACTCAACAGTGCCAGGTACATATTTGATAACAAAGGGAGTAGTTAATATTTGTGTTGTTAAAATTCTTGTAACGCGCTCACCACATCAAGCAGAATCAAGAGGAAGAGCGTCTTGGCGGAGGAAGCCGAGCTCGAGATAAACCTAAGCGAGCTGGCGGCCGTCAGCAAGCTATACAAGCACGTCACGCACAGCGCCACAAGCAGATATCTACGAGTAGAGCCATACCATACAAATCAATAAAGGTCAGACACCTAAACAAGCTTTAAAAGATATATATAACACAACTCAGGCAGCTTTGACGTTACTCACATGAGCGCCGGTGAGTCTTTGAACTTGGCGGCGACTGGCGCTAAGGCGAACGGCGGCGTAAACACTACGGGGACGATCTCGGTCTGCTTGGCGGTGACCAACACGACGAGCGCCGAGAGCGACACCGCGAACAGGAACACCCTCAGGACGAGGTCGGTGCAGAAGAAGTTGGCCGGAGGGGACGCTGGCGCGCCAGAGTAACCCCCTGACTCCGGCGCGGTCTTGCCGGAGTCCGTCGTGGCCTCAACGGTGGCCATGGCTTCAACGATTAGCTTCGCACTAGTTAGCTAGCTGGAGTTTGCAGCTTGAGCAAATGGGTCTCAAGGATATATGATGTTGTGGCACGGCTGTGGTTAAGTTATATAGCCGCCGGGTGGCATTAATTGTTTGATCAGGACGCAGGCGCAACGCAACTACGTAAGTACCCGGGAGTCTTGTTTGACCAATTAATTTAACTAACTAATTGGAGCTTTCATTCATTTGGCTTTCACCAGTGACTAGTCGATGGGCAGTAGAGTATTCTCGTACGCCAACTACCTTGGGTCTGTTATTTGTTCAAACCTGGGAAGTCTGGGCATGTGCTGATCGATCATCATGTTCATACAAACTCCTTCCCTAAGTTAACAAAAACAATCTACTTACTCGTCATAAAATATATGTGTCGGGTTTTACTTTTTCACAATTTTCAATGCAAAGATAACACATATTAGTAAAAAAATAAAAGTATATATTATTATAGAATTTTGCAAGAAAAATCTAATAATATTGTTTTTTCATGTGGTCAATTTATATACTGCATATATTTAATGGTCAAACCATCAAAAGTTTAAATACACGGAGCTCACGATACTAAATCAAATGTGTATAGTTAAACTTCCAAACCTTAGGGCCCGTAACAAAGCAAACTCAAAATACACGAATAGAAAAAAAAACACATAAACTGAATGTGGCCTCTCAGATCACAAGAGCTAAAAATGCAGAGAAACTTCAAAAGAGGTATTTGGATACACATGAAAAAGCACAGGATTGCAACACACAAAGGAAAGAAAAATGAGGTATGACCTTATGTAAATTTTCCTCCAAAATTCCTATAGAATATATATACTTACATTTATATTAATCAAAGGTTTAAAAGTTTAACTGCATATATCCACAATGACCTATAGTCACGGATCGAGTATATGGTTTTCCCTAAAAAACAAAATGTATGTAGTTAAACTTCTAAACCTTAGGGCCGTTAGGAAATGCAGGGATCACAAAACACACGAAGTGAATGTCATAGCCTCTCATATCCTCCAGGAACAAAAAATCCAAGAAAACATCAAAAGAGGTGTTTTTATGCAACGCAGGAAAAAGCACAGGATTGCCATGCATCAAGGAAAAAAACATGAGATATGACCTCATGTAAATTTTCCAGCAAAAAGAATTATTGGGTCTCAATTCTTTGTTCCAATGTTGTTCATAGGAATTTTGCCCTCTGATTCTAATCCTCCAAAATTCATATATTTTTCCTACATTCCAAAATATCCAAAATGGGTCATGACCATTGTATAAAAAAGTAATTAGGTCGAAAATATTGCTGACATATTTGGCATAGAAAGTACATTTATAATATCACTATAAAAATGAAGGGTGTTTCTAGATATTGGCTAGAATTTTCTTTTATGAAATTTAGTCATTTTCTAGGCCCTTGGATTGCCTTGAAATCGTGCAAGATCCTAACACACACCTACAACCCCACCCTCACCACACACACCCCCCAAACCCACCTTGCCCTCCCCTTCCCCTTGCCCCGCCGCCGAGCTTGTCGAGGTCATCCGCACTAAGCTTCGAGCTCCACCGTTGCAGAACTCACCAAGGTCCTCTGCATTGCTTCAAGCCCTGCCGCCATTGAGGTAATCTATGCCGAGATCTCTCCAGCAGGGTGCCCAGAGTTGAGGAGAGAGGGAGGTAGCAAGGGAGAGGGGAAGGCGGCGGCGTGGGAAAAGTGAGGGGAAGGCAGCGGTGCGGGAGGGCAGCGGCACAGGAGAAGAGAGAGGAGGGCAGCGACATACCTCGACTCGGCGGCGTATATTCGGTGACGGAGATGGCGGGGTGAACCCGATTCAGCAGCGGCGAGGTCGAATCGGCGGTGGACCGAACCCTAGCGTGTCGCGACGAATCCAAAATGTGGTGGGGGGTGTCGGGCACCGAATCCTCCAGTCTTTCTTATCTCCCGCCTCGAAGTTTGCCTCACGCTGCCCTGCCGAGCGCCTCCGAGCTCCGCCTAGGATCGGCTTTGACTGCCTAACCGGTCCTAGGCGGCCCTCTCGCCTAGACCGCCGCCTTAGGTGAAGTCGGTGCAGTGGCCCTCCACTTGCGGCACCTAGTCGACGCCTAGGTCTGATTTTTGTAACCCTCAGACAGAGTAGCTAACTAGCAATTAGGTGAAATGTATAGATATCATGCGTTACCCGCTATTACGGTGAATGACTGGAAATCACTATGATGTATTGGATCAAGTTTTGGTTCCACTGAATGATGACGTGCGTCACCTACAAAGTACGAAAGGTCATCAGATCCGCAATCACGAGCAGGGTCTGTAGCTGTCAAACTAAAAATAAAAATTTCTACACCGGTTTTGGCTAGTCAAACAAGCAAAACTAATGTTGATATGGCCAGCTGTTCCATAGGCCAAATGCATCCATCGCTTTTAATCACCGGTTGCTTCCACGATGGCTGCTTATCTAGTTTGAGCTGGTCCAGGTCGTCTCTACAATGAGATGTATGGTATGAATTGTTAGTGATATGCTCTAGGGATAATTATAGAGATAATTATATCACTTATATATTTATGAACTTTTGTATAATATGTTATTTTGTCTCTTAAATAAACTATCGTTTATATTGATTGGCAAAACTTATTTGTTGAACACTATATTTATATTTATGATGTTATTCTCAATATATCTAATCTTATATCATTATGTGAGACACTTATAATTTATATATCAGCACATGTATTGATTGATGGTCATGTTTCGCGAATCATGGATATGAAATATCAAATCAATAATATAGACATATATTAGAGAATATTATGTTGGATTGACCTATATTGAGATACTGTGGGAATTGTCATATGCTTAAGTTCATCAGTTAGTCTCATACAGTGTATATAGGATCCGTAGATCTGAGATAGTCAATTGTCTAAGGGGTTGTCAAACGCTACTACGTAACTAGATAGTATAAAGATAGCTTTCGGGTTTACTATAAAAACATATGGAGAAATATGAGTGATCAAGATGGAATTTGTCTCTTCTCTTTAACAAGAGAGATATCTCTGGGCCCTCGATGTGGTTAGATTAGGGAAGCGCATAGCCATGCTAAATGTGATTGAAGAGTCAACTGCGTCTAAGTAATCCACTAAAAGATCAAGTGAAGGATCAAACTATTATAAGATGCCATACATCTCGCCATGAGTTCAATCTGGTATCGTGAGGCAAAGGGATCAATCAGCACATGAGTAATATGATATGATTTTTATGTGTATTCGGGAGGTCGCTATCTCCTGCTAGAGGCCACTACTGACTTGTGGATAAGAAAGGGGTTTCCGTGTTGTTGTTGAGTATATATGAACCTACAGGGTCACACACTTAATGTGTTGAAACATACCGGTTTAGATACAATCCGTTCATGCAAGCTTTGTAACTTAATGGGCCTGTAGCATAGGGTTCTACTAAGGAGGCTCTATGTAAGGATAGGTGTAGGCTTTTGGGCATACATCACAATATCCACAAAACCCTAACCGCCAACCCCGCCTAAAGGTTTTACTATACACACTGATGCTAGCACATCGATGCATAGTGTTCCACCCCTGAACGTGTGCCACAGAGGTGCTACTACGATTGCTACAATGCTGGTGATCCACAATGCTTGTGACATCCTGTAACAATGCTGAAAAACTTATTTTATACTAGCGTAGCCTGCCCATATCCTGTAACATCCTAGTTTTTAGTGTTTTTTAAAGTTTTTAAAATAAAAATGACCATTTAGATTTTTTTAATTAATTAAAGCTTAAATTAATTTTTAGAAATTAAAATGATTTAATATGAATAAAGTAAACATCAATTAAATCAAAACAAGTTGGATTCCTTGTGTTGTAAGGAATTTTTCTGTATTTTCTTGGGTTGTTTGAAGTTTATTTACTATTTATTGGAGCTCAATTAAATCTACCTCAATTTTTGAAATTTGGAAATCATTTAAATTTTGGATTACATTCTAAGGTCGAATCTCTTTTCCTTCTGGTCCATTCCTTTCTGTCAGCCCGATCCACTTCTTCCTGCTGGCCCATTTCGTTTCTTTTCCTTCCTTCTTTCCGCGTCGCCCACTTCTGTCGGCCCAGCCTCGCCCGTGCAGTGCGCCATCTTCAACCCGGTCTTCTTCTCCGAAGCTGCTACGACGCCGCAGCCATGGCCGCCATGGACTCCCCTCAGCGTCTTCTCTCCTGTGCACAAAAGGCCGTGTCGAGCTCAGGAATCGCATCCTCAAGTTATCCGACCTCACCCTACTCTCGTCGATGCCTCATTTTCGCCACCACGAGCCAGAATTCGGGATCGAGTCACCGCCTTCACCACAACTCTAGCAAGTAACTGTGCCCACACTGGTGAGCTTCCGACATCGACGGCCACCGCCCAAGCTTCGCCTTGCTTTGCTCCTCCTTTTCTGCGTCTTGCCAAAGCCAGTGTGTTGCCGCTGACCTAATCTCATCGTGCACCCGCAGTTCGCCGCCACCTTTTCCTCACTGCCAATCATATCCGCTCGCGGGTTGTAACATCCTGAAAATTTGAAATTTGAAAAAGTGGAGCTTTTGAATTATTTTACAATATATTCTCTTGAAATTGAATCTTCATTGGTGTTTCCTAAATTTTTGTTGAGGTTTCAAAAATTGAAGAGAGTCATGAAAATAAAACCAATCTTAGTAAGACCATAAAGGATATATGCAAATGATAGAAACTTAAAAATTTTAAAAACGAATCTGAAAAGATGATCCGGTATAAAGAGGGAGAAATTTGAATTAGGATATAAGATATCTTTTTAGAGATAATAGCATAAATAGCAACAAGAGTAAATGAATAAAATGCAAACATAAATATGCATATACAAATTGTGCAAGGAGGAGTTTAGCAATATATATAAATATATATATATATATATATATATATATATATATATATATATATATATATATATATATATATATATATATATATATATATATATATATATATATATATATATATATATATATATATATATATATATAGCATAAATAGCAACAAGAGTAAATGAATAAAATGCAAACATAAATATGCATATACAAATTGTGCAAGGAGGAGTTTAGCAATATAGGAAATATATATATATATATATATATATATATATATATATATATATATATATATATATATATATATATATATATATATATATATATATATATATATATATATATATATATATATATATATATATATATATATATATATATATATATATATATATATATATGCAAAATTAAGTAAGCCCACTAAATAACAAGATGTGAAATTATAAATATATATACCTATAGCCTAAATAATAATAATAATAGACACTCTCATTCAATAGCTAAAAGTTTAAAGCTTGAATTCTAAATGTCATGCGAAAATCAGTAATCATAAACATGAAACAAAAAGGTTAAATTAAAAATCTGAAATTTCAAAACCAAGCCCAAACATTTCTTCTTCTCTTTTTCCCTCTACCATTTCTTTTTCCATACTCTCATTTACAGGTGGGGCCCATTCCCCTTTTTCTCTCTCCCTTCTCCCTGCCTCCCACCGCGCCTCTCCTCCCTGCCTCCCACCGCGCCCGAGTGCCTGGCTCAACCCCGCGCCTCTTCTCCCTCTTCTTTCTTCCCTTCCTTTCCCATGCGCTCGCCTCCTCTCTTCTTTTCTCATGGCTGTGAGCACTCCACGTCTCCCTCCCTCCCGGCGCCATCATGCGCCTGCCGCAGCCCTGCCTCCCTCTGACTTCGCTGCACGCTCGAGCCCCGTGCTTGGCTTGTCCCTTCGCCGCTCGTCCCGTCCCCTCCGCATGCCTGCCGTCTCGCTGCCCTGCACGCCTCCCACGCCGAGCCCCACGCCGGTCCTTGCCGTGCAGACCATCCCCGCCGCCTGGTCCACTGCCCCCGCGCCTACCCCGCCCCTTCTGCAGCTATAAGCGCCACTAGTTTCCCCTTTTCTCCTCCCCCCCCCGCGCTCCCTGGTCCTTCTCTCGCCAAGCACCGTGAACCCGCCGCCACTGCCTCATTGCCGATCCAGTGCTCTGGTGCGTCCCCTTCAATCCAAGCACGCCGACTGGTTCCCCCTAGCCTCTAGTCTCTTCCCTCCGGTTTAATTGAGAAACGTCGCACCGAGATTGCCGGGAGGCTTCTATTTCTCGCCGCCAGCCAAATGCGCCGCCACCGCCTCCATTCCTCCCTCAGAGCGCTTCTGTCCGATTCCTCGCCTTGAGGGCTGCTACTCGCCACCCTGAGGCCTTCCCAAGCGCTGGCCGTGGCTTTCCACCACCCCAGCTGCCGGCGACAATGACTTCTCCGCGCCACCGTAGGCACCTGGTGCTGGCTCACCTCGGTGCTTCCCCGGCTCGGCCCAGCGCATGGTAAGTCTCCCCCTGACCTCTGGTAGCTCGCGCGCGCCTCGCATTCGTCCTTCTTCTCTCCGGTCGCCGCCCCCCCTTTCCACCCCCGCCGCCGGGCGCATTGCATTGTCGCCCGCCCACCTCACCACCATTCCGACCAGCGCGCCGCCACCTCTATGTCATTTCCCCTCCGAGCAACCCATTTTGTGGTCGTCGCTTTCTCCCCGGCCACCGTCTGCTGCCGGCAAGGCCAACTCCCGGCGCCGCCGCCTTGCTCTGTTTTGAGTTCACCCCCTGCACTTGTTTCATCTAATACTCTCCCCTCTTTCGGTCACAAGTGGGCAGCCGCTCAACTGGCCAGCCGAGCCAAATGTTAAACACCAGGTCCCCGGTTCGAATCCCCCCTCTGCACCTTTTCTTTCATTTTGTTCTTAGTTTATCTACCCATTTCACTCAATAAATAAATCCAGAAAAATTAGGGAATAATCTAGGGAGTGTAATAAATTTAATTAGGATATAAGATCAGGTTACTTGAAATTTAATATTAGGTTAAATGTCATATATAAGTAACTAATGTTATAGATTTAAATCTAAGTTTTAAATTAAAGGTATTACCAAAAGGTGACTTTGATTAATTATTCAAAACTGCATAAAGATAGTGGATATCATACTTAGTTATAAAAGTAAGGCCTTAAATAAAAGAATACCCCTTGTAGTAATCAAAGGTAGTTAAAAATGTATGCATATGGGCGATTGAGTAATTTAGGAAAAACCCATAAAAGCCAATAAATTTGATTAGTATATAAAAGAACATGTGAATATTAAATATTTAATAATGGGCTAGTTATCATAGGTAAATACTTGAGATAGTTTAGATAATTATTTAAACATCTGGATGTTAACTAAGGGCAGTAACAAGAGAAAATGGCTTTGGTTAAATATTCAAAATTTCGTGAAGATCCTAATTGAAAAGAAGTTCTAAATAAAGTTAAAAGACTGGATACTATGTTTAGTTATGAAATCAAGGCTCTAAACTAAGGATTACCCTTAATCATAATTAAAATCCCTGCCCAATATTCATCATGCCACCATTAATAAAGCCTCAGTGACATATTTTAATATATTGGCCCTAGGTCATCAAGATTCGAAATAATTTCATAGGCATATACATACTTTAAAGTGAACCTGTAACCATTAACACGGAGTAATTAGGGTTACATAAAATGATACATACTTTATTGATAAGCTTTGCTCAGATAACTAAGTTTAAACTAAAATTAGGGGTAAAAATAAACCTAATGGTAGCTAAAAGTGTAAGCAGGGTAAAAATAGTGCCATTAGCTAAATCTTAACAATAGCTTTAGTATATAGTAATATTGAGCATAACTGTATATATAGCAAGCTAGGACTCGTATAAATAGACCCTAGTTCAAATTAAACTTAGCCTAGTAATAAATGGAGGTACATAAAATATCATACCACAAAATGCTCTAAACATAGCCCCCATAAGATTAACTCTGTAAGCTGAAATTTGCAAACGTTACTTATACACACCTATATCATATGCCCAAAACATTAGCACTCGACAAAATACACCGATTCATAGGTTTAACCTAACTCATGGAACTTCCTTGATAAATACAAAAATAATAAAAGAAATTGTTAATAAAGAGGTCAAGTCACGGTACCCTACCGCAGATCTTGCCTCAAATCACTCTAACCACCCATTAACTTATAATAAATCTAAATTGAGTTTATTCGGAGTTATTTGGATCTTTTGAGTTATTTGCTTTTATTTGGATTCAGTCGTTAGACACGTGATTAGAAACTGGAAATTCTGAAGATTCCACGGATCAAGTGTGGTCAGAGCAAGAGAAGATAAAGAATAGAAACTCAAGAGAAAGCATCGTGTGAGCTCAAGACCGCGGTAAACCGCACACTTTGATCATGTTGAACCTACATTTTCTGCAAATTACTTTGTTTTAAATTATCAAACTGCATGCTGTTATTTTATGTGCAAATACATGTTTAATTTAAGATTCTAGCTATATGCCCAATTGCTTGCCTTGAATAATATTACACATCCTTTGGATTACTTGATTATGTGAACTTTGTCGCCCTAGCAAAAATTACAATAGTAACCTTTCGAAAATATATTGTAACCTTTCGAAAATAAGTCCGTAATTTATATGCCATGCTCAGTATTGTTTAGGTACTCATGGGCGCGAGAGCGCCCAAGCATCACTTTTAATCCTGAGAAAAATTGGTTGGTCAGTCATGGTGGTAATGACTGGTGTATGTTGGATATGGTTAATTTTATATTCCCAAAAACCTCAAATTGCTTATTTATCTGGGCGGATGGTTCGGGGGTACGGTGCAGGTGTGCACGAGAGTGTGGTTTTGTGGTAGAACCGCCCAGATAACCCTAAAGACCGAATCTTGTCATGACCTCCTGTGTAAAACAAGTACAAACACAAGTTTGTAAAGTACAACTTGGCCTAGTAAATTTACCGGACCCTGAAAATCACCGTCATCGGTGGAGGAGGTGAGGTAGTGCAAGTGGCGGTCTGGGTGACGGCTTGAATGGGGCACCCACAGAGGGTGAAGTTCTTCTGTGGTGGGCTAGTATTGTGGGTAGCCAGCTACTAGACGCATAGGAGGGGAACCCCCGCACAACCTATGAGACCTGCCGCAAGCGGGACAAGCTCATAGGGGTGAGATGATGGAAGGGGCGAGGTACTTTGAACGGTTACTGTGATGGTTTGCTCAACTGCACGGCTAAGGAATCGTGTGGGGAAACGAGTGAACTGTCTCTTGTGGGTAAAGTGTGCAAACTCTGCTGAGTCAAAACTATTTGAATAGCCGTGCCCACGGTCAAGGGCGGACATGGGAACTTAACCAGATATAGTTCTATTTCAAAAACTTTGTGGGTGGAAATGAAAAAGTGGAGGGCAGTGGAAAGCTCTGATTTGAATGGTCCTGGGTGTCGTCCCAGTGGTAATGTAAGTGGTTATAACGCTGAAATGTTAGCATATGGTGCGGATGCCATGTAATGGTGGATGGAATCTGGATCGCTATTATTATTGCATTCCTTTACACATTATGTTTTTGTGCAAATCTGCTAGGTCTCAGGAAATTTTTATGTATTGTATTTTTAAATAATGATGGCACTTTTCACGAAATAAAATGTCAGGAAATATAGATGGAGTCGTAAGAAAAGAAGATGATTGTTAGGTTAACCACACAAAGTTGTTGGTGGATTCATGTCAATTAGAGTGGTGAAAATGATAGTGTGAATTCTGGGAGAAATAAATTGGTGGAGCCTAAATGAATATATAGGCTAGATAGATGATTGAAATGATTTTTGGAGATTTAGGGAGTGCAAAGGTAATTGCTGGATTACTACACTGATGATTAATATAAATTCTTGGAAGATATTGGCGATAATGAGAATTAATAGGATTGGATTAAATACTACATGGATGAATTGAAATCCTGAGAATATTGGAGGATTCATAACAATTAGTGTATTATAATCTTGATAAAGTGTATTCTCGGTGGATGTATACTAGTGAGTCGTAGATTTGATCATTGATGTTTTTGGTGGAGGTATAGTTGTGGATTAGTTAGTGATAGATAATGGAAAATGAGATTGATTATTGGAAGAATGAATTATGGTTCTGAATCAATAACAAAAGGATTGAATACGAATGATTTCGGTGGATTTAAAAGCAATGGTGTTAGTTAATCACTGGAATTTAGAAATGAAGAGTAGATGATTAATAGCCACAAGATTGGATGGTTAGGAATTTAAAATACAAAAGATATTGGCAGATCTAAAATAAAGGATGACACTCACTGCTTGGAGTCTTAGGCAGCAATTGATTGGTGGATTGTATAATGGATGATATATGTTTGCTTGGAGCTTTGACAAGATGAATATAGAAAGTGTGGGTTCGTGGATCAATTAAATGATGTCACTCCCTGTTAGAATCTTAGATAGCAATCAATATAGAAAGAGTAAGATCGGTGGACTAGTCAAATGATGTCACTCGCTGTTTAGAGTTTTAGACAGCAGTCAATAAAGAAAGTGCATTTTCGGTGGATTAAGTCAATTATGGCAATTGTTGTGTGGAGGTTTAGGTAGCAATAATAACACTATGGTTAAATAACAATAATGCTGCGAAAAGCGATTTTTGGCAAATAAAATAACCCGAGCCTCTCATTTGACAAGCCATGCATAATATTTATTTGCATTCTGTGTATTGGCTCGCAGAGCACGGTGGTTTGTGCTCACACTCGCTTTCGCGACAAATTCAGAATCAGAATCGATCACCTCGCCAAAGAACACGATTGGACATGCGGGCAGAGAAGATGAAGATGTCAAGGGCTAGGTCGCGAACCTCCGCTTGGTCGCTCGTGGGCATGTCCTCAAGGTCCCACCGTGTGCTTCATTCCGCTGCAATTTATTGATTTCGGCCTAATCAGCCCATGAGTAAGTCTATTAATTTACTTTAGCTTCCGCATGATATGAAATTTGATATCCATTACTGTAACTGTGAGCGATATCTACTGATCCAGGGAATAGTGCGGTGGAATCACAGAGGAATCCGAATTGAAAAATCTGGGTGCCTGACACGGGTGACCACGCCGTCTTCACCACCGTGTTTGCCATGCTCCACTAGCCTAGATCCACCCGTTGGCTTCGCTGGAGAATCCCTAGTTCACCGTTGCAAAGTTCACCGGAGTAGCCCAGCTACAGTGCTCCACCGATGAGGTGTGAGGTCTATGTCAGCGTATTGTCCGACGTGGAAGCCACGCCAGTGCCACGCAGCTGCCACATAAGACCCAGTCTACCACCTCACCCATTTCAACATCGAACCATGCCATCAACCACACAGGATGCCACGGCACAGCCACATAGGCGCCACCTCATCGCTTGTCGCATATGTGTCCGCCATGTCACCTTGCCATGTTTGACCTAGCCACAACCTCGGTGCACCAAGTCCACTGTAGACAATGTCAACCCCGTGGACTCAGTCCATGACTCATGGCCTGACATTGATATTTCATCTATATTGCTATTGTGTGCGTTAGTGTAATTCTAAACTGGTGCAGAATACATAGTCCGAATTTGTATATTTAAGTCTTGATATGTACCAACACGAATGAACAATGGTTGCGTGAAGTTATAAAAGCACTAGTGTATCTTAATTGCAATACTAATAGTCTGCACTCGAACGGGACCGACTAAGTAGCACGTTGAAACCTTGTAGCAGCAAAGTGCAGGGATCGGAGAGAGTGTGGCATTCCTTTCAGTGTGATTTTTTCATTTCAAAATTTTCAAATAGGCATACTTTAAATCAAACATCTGATTCATAATCAATTTGAACCATTATATTCCTTGTGATGAGATCAATGAAACAAGAACCCTGTTGCATATACTTTATCTTTATTTGATAGTAGTTTTGTTAAACAAATCAAAATTGGAGATATTCATGAACAAATGAAACATACTACCGAAACAATTAAGTTTTGAAATATATTACCAGAACAAAATTAATCATACCAATGAAATAAAATCAAACATAATATCACAACAAATCAAATTGTTGCAAGCATGGAATTAAATTGTTTCACGGTGAAATTGAATTGTTCCGAACGAATTTTTGTAGAACCGGTGTTGGCAATCAGAGAGAGAGAGAGAGAGTGAATGATTGTATCAAAATTTTCCCATCAGACACATCAAAACTTTCACTCTGATAGCTATGTGCAGCTACAATGATTATATTCTCAGCGGAGTGCTACAGCGGCTGAATGGCCGGTTTGACTGCCACTTGGGACCAGTCGACCACCTACTGATCTGACCGCATGAGTATGGCAGTCTAACCGCTGACCGGTTTGATCAGAGGGTAATGGCGGTTTGATCGCTACCCTATGTCCAGAACAGAAAATAGCCAAAACCAAAATACTAATCCATGGAACTTTTAGACGAAAGCTCCAAATGACTTGAAACTTTGAACACACCTTTTGTAAGGACTTAGAAGCTGGATCAAGGCAAGAAACACGAGGTTCTTCAGGCTGGTTTCACTAACTTGAAGAAAATCGATCCAGGACTCAAGAACACCTAAAAAAATCCTAAAACCCAAATTACTTCTTGTTCATGGAGATCTAAGACACAATCTTTCAAATCTACTCCCACATGTCCTAGCAAGAAATCCAAGACAAAAGATTTGTGCAAAATGGTCCAAGATCATGATTTTGTATTTCTTGCTCAAAAACATGAAAAACCAAACAAAGAACAAGTGAAGTACTAAGAATGGATCAAAGATTTGATCTAGTACTAGTAAAGTGGGTGATTCACGAGTACATGGATGGTTACAAGATGCTCCCATAAGATTTCTCACATAGGGAGGAAGAGAAGAAACTACTCAAGACTTAGACAGTCTCTATGTCTCTCTCACCACCTCAACTCTAGTATAACCAGCACCACTTAATGGGTCTCAACTAGGGCTTTGCACCTGTACACTGAACCAAAAAACCCAAATCACACCATTAACTCGGTTTGACCGGTATTCAGTTCAGGATCTAGAAATTAGGTTTTTCTGCTGTTCGATTTTTCTAGTAAAAACCGGCTTAAAATAAAAAATCCCCAAAGTACTGAACTACCTAGTCGTTGGTCCATCTCACTTTCTCAGGGAGTCAGCCCAAGACCCTAACCCAGTAGTGCGGCCCACAAAGACCCTAACCCAGTAGCGCAGCCCACACTAAGCATGCTCTCCTTGTTGAAATGCTGAGCAGAGCACACGCATGCACAACACTCTCATTCTCAACTCTTCACTGACTCAGTCTTCAAACCTAGGCGCAGGCGGCTCCGGTTAGGCCCTAGCCATGCCAACGATGCCGTCGATGCTCCCAGTCCCAGGCTCAATCGACAGCCGCTCAGGGTTCCCTCTCCCACTGCCATTTCACCACGATCAGTCAGCCGCTTGGTCCTCAGGGTTCCCTCTCCCAAGACGCCGGCGCCAAGCCCTTAATGCGCCGAGCCACCGATAGCATCGTCGGCACCAAGCTGCCAACTACCAGGTCTTCTCCATTCTCCACCTCTAGATGTAAATGCTCCGGTAGTCCTCGTCCTAAGTACTAACTTCTAATTCCTAAACCTCTAGATCTACCAAATTTGTGGGGAATGCAACCTTGAAGCTAGATTGGTTAATGGTGATTGACTGATATAGTGATATCTACGACTACAACAATAGGAGTTACGGAGTCAATAGGATCTTGTGAAGTATTTTCTTTCTCTGTTTCATTTGGCAAATACTAATTGCTAGAATGCCAGTTGCCTAGTTTATTGTAGTGTTGTTGCATACTTGTATTGGTTAATGGTTATCTATCTTTGTATTTTTGGATTATTAGATGTCAAAGTCAGATGATATAGCAAATATTCATGTTGCTACTGCTAGGTTAGTGGGTGTGAATGTGGGCAGCGATGAAGCTGTTGGGCCTAATGAAGTTCAAGACGGAAAGAAACAAATGAATCCCAAATCAGAGATATGGAACAATTACACACGACTATCAGATGACCGGAATAAGGCTAAATACAGGTATTGTTCTCGGATCCTTGCCTACGATTCGTAAAAGAATGGTACCTCCTCACTAGTCTCTCATGCAAAATGTTGTAAGAAGCATCCTGATAGGAACAACAATCAAACTCAACTAAGCTTCCAACGAAGTGTAGATGGCCAAAGTAGTTGCATAGTACCTTGATAATACAATGTGGAAGAGGTTAGGGCAACATTTACTTGCATGATAATAGCTTTTATCTTCTCAGAACATGAAGTTCTAGGGACTTCATGCCGAAAGTTTATCCTCGGTTCAATCTACCATCTAGGAAAACAATGTAAGAGACATTATTCACCTTTATGAAGCTAAGAAAAGAAGGCTAAAAAAATCTTTTGAAGGATTCTTGTCAAATAGTTACTCTTACAATCGACACATGGACTTCTTCAACCCTTCAAAATTACATTGTTCTCACTACACATTACGTTGATAGCAATTGGTGACTTAAAAAAATCCTTAACATCTATTTGGTAGACAATCATAAAGGGGAAGACATTGGGAAAGCACTAGATAAATGCTTGCTTGAGTGGGGCATTGAGAATGTGTACACTATTACTATAGATAATGCAAGTTCAAATGATTGAGTTATAGGCTACATGAGGAGTGTTTTGAAAAATCGTGGTGGTACATTTGTGAAAGGTAATCATCTTCACATGAGATACGTAGCTCACATTATTAATCTTATGGTTCAAGATGAGTTGAAGACAATGGCTCCTGCTATTTCCTGTATTCATAATGCTATCAAATATGTGAAAAGCTCCACTTCAAGAATGAATACCTTTAAAAAGTGTGTGCAAATAAGCAAGGTAGAAGAAAAAGGTTTGGTGTCTCTTGATGTGTGCACTAGATGGAACTCGACTTATCTTATGTTAGAGATCGCCGTGGGTTTTGAGAAGGCATTTGAGCGGCTTGAACTTCAGAACCCCTCCTATAAGGCTGAGTTGGGTGTAGATAGGGTTCTAACATATGATGATTGGGTGTATGCAGAAGACTTCAAAGAGTTCCCGAAACATTTCTTTGACCTTACAAAAAAGTTTCTAGCACTCAATATATAACTTTCAACACTTTCTTCGAAGATATTACTGGTGTAAATTATTTGTTGTCTAATTGGAGTCAACGTGATGATGGTGATGACACTACCTTCAAAGACATAGCTGTTAAGTTGAAGGAAAATTTTGATAAATATTAGGGGGGATCCTGAGAAGATGAACAACTTAATTTTTATTGCTGCAATTCTTGATCCTAGGTACAAGTAAGTTTTTATCTTTATTACTGCATTTTTTTTATCAATGGATGGATGTTTTTGTTAACCAATGGTCACTCACTTTGTTTTTTTTAATGTTTGTGCAAGGACTAAGCAATCTGATTTCTTGAAGTACACGAATACCTCGACTTATGGGCAGATTAAAGGTGCAAAGATCTGGGATAAGGTAAATAGGGCATTCTTAGATCTTCTTGAAGAATTCAAGAAGATGTACTTTCATGATGAAAACCAAGGTGATAGACAAGAAATATTACATACACAAAATGCTAGTGGTACTGAGCATTCAGGTGCATCTACAAATATTATGAGGTCTTTATACAATAAGAGAATGAAAGTTTCTAGTAGAGGTGGTGGCAAATCTGAATTAGATAGGTACCTTATTGAAGATATAAAAGGTGATGATCGTGGCTTTAATATTCTCTCTTGGTGGAGATACAACTCACCTCATTTTCCAATCCTCTCACGGATGGCCCATGATATATTAGCAATCCCCATATCAACTATTGCTAATACCTTATTGAAGATATAAAAGGTGATGTTGTGGCTTTAATATTCTCTCTTGGTGGAGATACAACTCACCTCATTTTCCAATCCTCTCACGGATGGCCCGTGATATATTAGCAATCCCCATATCAACTATTGCTTCTGAATCAGATTTTAGTACTAGTGGTCATGTTCTTGATGATTTTAGAAGATCCTTGACTCCATTAATACTCCAATGCTTGATATGTGCACAAGATTGGTTGCATTCTTCAAAGTGCATCAATGTGGAAGCCAATTTAGCGGATTTATCTAAATTTGAAGAATGTACTATAATATATGCAATATATTTCTATTTGTAAGTGATGGCAATTGACAGATGCTTCAACTAATTAGCTTATTTTTCATGTCATGAAGGCACTGAAATGTCAGGCCTAGATCCAACTCCAACAACAAATGTGTACTTCACGGATAGAGTTTGATGCTTTAGATTGAGGATATATTGGGGCTTTTGTTATTATTTCAAAATTGGACTGCTGGCATGAATGCGTAATATTTTGTTATTGTGGGACTTGGACTGTGTCTGTTGGTCACTTGGTCTGCTGCCTGTTGTGCTGGACACTTGGACTCTTCTATTTGCTAGTGCCTAGTTGCTACTGTTGACTATTGTAGTCTTGTAGATAATACTCAGTGACTTGTGTTGTTGCCTTGTTGGTTGTTGCCTTGTTATTGTTGGACACTGGACTATTGCTACTTAAGTACTTATATTATTATGATGTTATTATTAATTAGGCTTCCTAGACTGCTTGATGAAAGCCTGAAAATCTAAAATGCCGAGTTGCTGACTTGTTGTTGTCTTGTCTTACTTCTTACTTGTGTAGGATTGTAACTTTGTAAGTTGTGTTTGTGCACTTGTGTGGCCTGTGCAGCTATTTAGGCTGTGCTAGTGTAATGCTGGCTGCTAAGTGCTGCAAACATACAGAACTCAGGTCTTAGGAGAGTAGTACTATAGTAGACTAGTGGATACTCATATTGGTGGTCGACCAACCGGTCATCATGGTGGTCGTCTGGTTGACGACTTAAATGTTTAGCAATTCACGCAAGCTTTGGTAAAATTGGTATTTCTGATACCGCACCAAAACAAGATGGTATTTACCGATACCGAATCATATCTTATAAAATACCGTATTTCCCAAACTAAAAAAACCATATTTACCGAGCAAACTGTATTTACCGCCGTACGATCCAAAAAATCAAACAAACAGTCCTAGTCTCAACACACTAAGTAATTCGGGAAACCCATCAACCCCACTGACACATGTTTTATACACTCACACATGCTTCTCAAAGTATTTACAAGATTTAACCCACTAAACCATTAACAATTGATCCACTTAGTAATTTCAGCTCTCCTTAATCTAAACCACTTCTCCTTTGCACCTCTCCGCGCCGCGGTTTTGATCAAGGCACTAACCCGATATTTGGCCAACTGCTAAAATACACCTGACGAAGCTTCCGGGCACCTTCCCTTGACTCTGTCTTCTCCTTCGCATCAAAGCATGTCCTCATGCTTTGACACGTAGCCCATAGTGCCCAATGACTAGTCGTCACGTTTTCACGCATTCGGTCTCCCCCCGAATCGTCTCTACGTGCATCAGCCTCGTCACTTGGCGCACCACATGTATCAACTCACCTCTTCACGATCTTTGTCTTCTATGTGCTTCGCACTTGAGCCAAGTAGCTTCACTCGGACTTACTTAACTGTACGGATCTTAGCTCTCCCACCATGTCCCGGTCCCTTACCGTCGACTGCTAACATTCTCCAAGCCACTTGCACATCTAAAGGCTAAACAACCATATTGAGCATAAATTCCATGCACTTAACTCACGTTAGTCAAAACAATGTATCATGCAACTCAACACAAGCAAACACGGCACTCATGCCGTGCTCACACTCAAACCATCTCAATACCCATTTTCATCACCACCCCATATATAGTCTTAGGTACCCTAAACATGTCTTGCCTCTCAAGAAACTCTCTAGGCACTCCAGACATGTTAGGGTGCTGCCCTAGACATGTCTGCCCTCAAGAAGCCGGTCCGACTATCATGCCATGGCCGGTCAAACCATCCAGCGCCAGTCTGGCCGCTCTCCATATTGTGGTTAGATCACCATGGTTAGACTGCTAACTACTGGCCGATATGACCACACAAGCTCAATTTCAAAACACACTCTCCGAAAAAAAGCAACCACTAACTAGAATCTAGTCACACTGCCCCGACGGTTCGACTGCCAACTAGATTTTGTTCATACTGAACCGACGGTCAAACCGTCAACCACCGACTGGTTGGACCGCCCTGGTGAATATCGGTCTAATCGCAGTTGCATGTCGGTCAGACCGCTTTTAATAGATAGCAAAGCTGAATTTTGCCAACTTTTGAAAAGTCAAAATCCAACTCAATAAATTTTCTAATTGTTAATCACCGATCGACCATGGATCTTCTCACATGGTGCTTTAGTTTCAAATCGGGCATTCGGTTCGGAAGATATCGAGGGTGTTTGATTTGATAACAAATTTGCCCCACCAAGCTGAAACGACCCACGTCATTAATTAACCTTAAGCAATGAATTACAACGTTAAGCGTGATTAATTATGTAATTAAGAATCTAAAAATATGAGGGAATTTAAAATTTTCTACGTAGTCGTATAAATTGAAATCAACGAGCAATAAGATAATACGTTGTTTTTACCATTTCATAGACGTGGGTGAATATTAAACTATTTATAGACTAAAGCGAGAAAGAAAATTCAATTGCGCGGCAGGTAGAAGTATTCAAGTCAATTAAAATATATATAACAGTCCGTAGTACAACAGTAATTTATTACAATCCGTAGATGGTAAAATCAATCACATCCATTGAGTGACAACCAGAACTTATATCAGGTTAAATAAAAATATTACAAATTACATTACATAATAGCGACAATATGAATTACAACAAATATGCAATTTTGTGTCTTAACCAAATAACTAACTCAAAAATGAAGCAATTACAATAGAGAGCATCAATTACAACTAGAGATCCATCTCATACAAAATTATGACAATAGGGAAATAAAGAATAGAAATTACATTATTTTGTATACATCAATAGTAAGAGAAAGCCGAATTACAATTTAGGCCATTTCATACATTAGAAGATGTCGTCGAGCTGCCACCACATCGTTGTTCCATTTGTGAGCGAATCAGTAATTATAATACCGAAAAAGACCGAACAAAAGAATAAATAAAAATAAACATAGGAAAAAGGGGAGAATTGCCGTTAGAGCCCTAGAGGTTAACTTCAGGCGGGGTAATCCGTTCAGGGAGATACCTGACCGTCTGGGGGCCAGTCAGCACCTCTCACAACCATAGATTCATCACTCAGCAAAAACAAACATGATTTAATATAGCAACCGGCCAAAACATCTCTCAAGCCAAAACAGTAACCGGAGGCATAGCAAGACCACAATAGCCGAAACCGCCAGCATGCCATCGAGCAAACCCACTCGGCCAGATAGCACCTGGCCAGATCAATTCTCCCGAGAAAGCATAGTCAGTCCAGAAGCCTCGCACGGCCTGCACACATCCCAGTCAACCAGAGAAAAGAGAGCAAGGAGACAGAACACTGCACTACAAACCTTTCCCCAAACTCTCCAAATATCTCAAACCCACAGAGAAGCCAGCCACCGAGTGGAACCCTCAGGCCAGGAGACGAAGGCAAGAAGAGCCGACTGGGAGCAAGGGGCCAACAGCGGCAGGGGACCCGCCCGCAAGCCGAACCTGTCAATCCTAGGAGAGAGACATCATCAGGCGACCTCCACCCCACCGCAAGAAGGCGACAGACACACAGTCAAGCCGACGACAACCACCAGCACACTATCATCCCTTCCCACCGCAAGCCAATCAGCAACCGGCAAAGGTAAACCCCAATAGCTCACAATAGTAACCTCCATTCATCCTTGGTAAACAATACCGAACTAGAGACAATGATCCACTAAGCACTAGTAGATCACCATAGCAACAGTATAGAGTATGCCAACCGGGGGCAAAGAAGGAGAGGAGAAATAGGTTTAACCTAGATGCAGGCGGCTGCGTGCTACCACCGGTGTAGCCCCACCAAACCATCACCATGCACTCCCCCGGCGTGCAGGCGACTTTAGCCGGCCGAGACCACACCGGGGCAACACACCTCCCTGTCTGCCATCACATGAGCAAAACCTATTCAAATCAAAGCGAAATAGCAACAAACCGAAGTCAAATCAGATCGGATCAGGGGGCCGAAACACCAGATCTGGGCCCTAGGCCACGGATCTGGCCGTGGTTTGCCGGGTGGCACAAAGCGGCAAGGCGGAGGCGGCCAGGCAGCATGGCATGGCACCGCTGGCGGCGCTTTGGGGGCGGCGCGTCGGGGAGCCGTCGGGGTAGCGGCGAGGGGTGGCGCTTGAGACCGGTAGGGGAGCGCAGAGGCCTGGGGCCGAGGCGGGCACGGTGGTGGAGCAGCGCGGAAACCGGCTGGAGGCGGCACACCGGTGGAGCGGAGCGGAGGCGCCGGCCGGAGGCGGTGCATCGGGGAGCGGCACAGAGGCGCCGAGAGGTGGCGCCGGGGTGTGGAGAAATCGGAGGAGAGAGAGAGGCGGCGAAAGAAATAAGGAGGCAGGGGAGGAGGAAGCTGAGGCAACGGCAGAGAGCAAGAAAAAGGGGACCGGGCTGAAGAAATGAAGAAAAGAAAAGAAATAGGGAAAGAAGGAAGGAAGGAAGAGAGAGATAAGGAAAAATAGGAAAAATAGGAAATGTAGAAAGGGTAAATTTACTAAAATTGGGAATGTTCATACAATGTAATAACCTTGCTATAATAGATTTGTTAAAATTAAGGAAATTAGATGCATATGTTTTTAAGAATTTAGTAGTGGACTATTGCCGTAGCATCGCAATAGAATTTCTTTTAAGAATTAAATAGAAACTTAGAAGAACCCGTACACATACTCAGTAACATTCGCTTAATTAATTTAACCATACTATATTGCGAAGCCCTAGATTAGTTCGTAGTATAATTTTCAGGCAAAAGGTTGTCAATAGATTAACAATATGGAGCGTATCGAGTGAAATGGTATAATGCCGTTCAAATCAGTTGACATCCTAATCAAATAATTACTTAACCATGTTGGTAGTATAAACTCATGAGACATTAATAATAAATAATAAATATTCATGATCATTATAAATAAACCAAAAACGGCAATGAACTAAAACAGGTCCGCATAAATATTGGAACTGGTGTATTGTTATTTAGACTACTAAACGGTATAATTAATTACTTAGACAACTTGGTTAGTAATATTTAAATTATGGAAATCCACCTCTAATTACTCTAGAAAATGAGGACAAAGTAATGATGGTCCAACAGTTTAAAAGATGCAAGTCGACTAAGCTTATACGTATACGAATTAAATTAAAGTACTTTAGTCTAAGACCATTTTGTTGTAGGTTTGGATACACAGATAAATTGGTTAAGTCATCTAAGCAGTAGAATACCATTAATCAGTAATTATAATGAGTCAAATAAATGAATTGCCGTCAATAGACTAGAGTATATGGCCTACTGATTAAACTAGTACATTGTTATTGCAACCATGGTTAGTTGTATTAAATTGCAGAACCTTCCTAGTAAATATTATATTTATAGCTATAAATTAGGTAATGTCTAGGAGCAAATTTAATATGAACATAAAACCTAGAGATCGTACGAAGACGCTTTAGTATAATTTAATTAATATGTAATTAGGAGTTAATTTCATTAGGGTAGATAATTAAGCACGCGCGTACAAGTTACGAGAAAGGACCAGTACCAAGAAGGAAAGAATTTATTTAAATAACCCTAAAACCTAAAATGAATTAGAAAGGTATATATATACATACGCACATATGAGGAATGAAATTGACATAATTGCATGTGCGAGATCGGTTAGGATTAATGTGCACTAATAATTGTACGTGTATATATATTTATTAGTATCGCAATGATAGATAGTTAGAAATCAACAAAAGGTGGAGTTTAGCTTTTAAGCAAACAACCCAGCTCGTGCTAGGAAAATAAAGTAAAGTAACGAGTATAAAATACGAGCTAACTAGGACTAATGCAATCGGATTAAAATGAGCAAAGTTTGATGCTAGGAGCACAAGCACATCGACACCTTGTACTTTATTATACTTCAGTAAATTAAATCGTAGACAACGTACTTTAATTGCAGACAATGATCCCGATTACCGGAGTGATGTCACCTGATCCTACGTGAATATGAAAATATGGTTGAAATCCAGGCAAGCATTCCTTTGATCAAAGCTTCTGAGTATATTCCGTAAAACAAGTATTTTTGGTATTAATCTAATATCACCCTGCATGAAAGAATTAAAAGATATTTAAACCGAACAGTTGGAAACAAGAGACATGAGAAAGGAAAGATAGGGCAACTGAAGGAGCAGTTGGCCAGTTCAGTTATGTAAGAAGGTGGGCAGAGGTTGCCAGGGTAGGTGATAAGTGGGCAGGTGTGGGACCTCTGCACAAGAATAGAATATAAGGGATTACAAACTTCATCCGTATGAACAGACCGTACCAACTCGTATCAACCAACATTCCGTTTTTCACGGACAGTCTGTACTCTATTGAAGTGTTATATTCTCCACATGGGTAAGTATTAATTATGGGAGGAACCCGAGTTTGGACGTGACCAGCAGTGAGGGATCCACAGCCGCGCAGAACCCGAGTCTGGACGTGACCAGCAGTGGGGGAGGCGGATCGCAAGAACCCGGGTCTGGACGTGACCAGCAGTGGGGTACGCGATGGGCGATATATTACGCCGTGGGGTGTTGAAAGATGGTTAGAAACTGCCCCAGCCAACAGTTATTATCGCTTTCGGTGGGTCTGCGTGAGAGTGGTACACCGCTCTAGGCTGCCGCTTGTGAGTAACTGGGTGGAGATATAATTACTGAGATAGAGGTATCAGCACTGTACTCTGGTCTGGGTGTCGCATCAAAGGAATTGCGGAGATCCGGGAGCCAACATGAGCAGAGTGATGATGGGTAAAGTGATATAAGCTTGAACAATGCTATTAAAATCATGAATTCATGCCTGTCTCCGGGAAAGGAGAATTACGGAAACTTATGGGGGTTTTTTTGCTGTTCATGCGTATGTTCAGTAGTTTTCTAAATTAATAAATTGGAATCCTTTCAAAACCAACAAACCTTATTTTCTGTAAGTCCTGGAAAGGAAATTGAGAATGAAAAAGAGTGTCAAAAATGAGCAAGAGATTGAGAATAGGAATTGTTATTCCTAGAAGTGTAATTAATGAGCATGCTGTGTATTTTTGCTAATAACACTTGCTGAGTACTTCTGTACTCACTCTTGCTATTATCTCCCCTTGCTTAGGAGCATGTCAGTTCGGAGGATAGCTAAGGTCAGGAGAAAACTACCTGGATGGAATACT
This sequence comes from Dendrocalamus sinicus, assembly GCA_036346575.1. Lineage (NCBI taxonomy): Eukaryota > Viridiplantae > Streptophyta > Magnoliopsida > Poales > Poaceae > Dendrocalamus > Dendrocalamus sinicus. The sequence continues at coordinate 17,722,815 of CM070659.1, read as the reverse complement.
ATAGACTCGGAACACAGTGGGTACAAGGTGGACACTCCGTGTGGAATTGTTTTTAAATAGAAAGTAGTTAGAATATTTGCTGTTGTAAGTTTGTATTATTCAAGCCTTTCAGGCATTGTAATCAACTGTAGCCCTGCATGGCGATATTTTTGTAATATCGTGTTTTGTCTCTAATTATTGTTCTGCTGCAACACCCTGATAGACTTATTATTCGTTAGAGCGATGTTCTATCGGTTAAAACGAATAATAATCCGTTGACTAGCGTTATTACCCCATGGAAATAATGCGGGTCGTCACACAAGCCCTACCAAATTTTGGCATCAGCAAATTGGCTACTAATATTTTCACCAAATTAGCCAAAGAACTAGAGACTAGAGAGCCAAAGAAGATAATTTTGCCAAAGTTTAGTAGCAAACTAAATACTTACCAAATTCGATCAATGCTACCAAATTTTGCTAAGGGCAAGCATCGGCAGGAGCAAACCAAACGGCCCCATGATCCTTTGGATCGTGGAAACGAAACCGAGTTACTAATTTTGGCTGCCGCCATCACCATGACATTTGTTTTTTGCCGGTTGAGGAAACTGGGCACGACAGCGCTCGACGGCGCGCGCTCCTAGTCATTTCCCGCTCGAACAGGTGACTAGGTATAATCTTAATACTTGCGAAAAATGAAAGAGAGAAAATAAAAGCCAACTTCGCCGTCCCCTTCTATACTAGTCTAATTTCGGCCCTAGGTATTATGTCGGAGCAAGATCCTGGCACCATCAACCCATAGTATTTATTCCCTCCGTTGCGCGATATATGGCCTTTTTGGAGCCACGAATTGCAATATTTGTATAGTGTGTGCTGCTCTGTACCAAACTTTGTGGTCTGTGTCAAGATCATGTTGTCCCAGGATTGCTACTTGTTATCAGGCCATCCGCAATGTGCGTTTAAGCAAGTTCAAAAGGAGGTGAGAGAAGCAAGTGAATCGGCTTGATACATTGCAGCAGCGGTCGATGCTAGGAAATCCCTGGAACCGAACCAACCTGAGGAATCCATGCGAAGCAAATAAATAATTCGAGTGCTCCCACCTGTCAGCCGTTCTCCATTTCACGACTGCATCGAGACGCTGGGCAGATCGTGCGCTCCCCCGCCTCGGCCGCCGACAAAGAACCGCCGCAACTCCCGCCGGATCCCATCCTCACCGTAGCCTCCGCCTTGTTCCCGCCGCCATCGCCGTCGCCTCGGTCTCATCCCCACCGCCTGTTGATAATCTAGCTTGGTTTCAGAGTTTGCTTTCCGTTTTTTTCAGAGTTGGTTTCTTTTCCGGTTTGTAAAGTCCAGATCCTGTTCGTATCTGTTTGGGTCTCGGACACGGCTTTGTACTCCGTTTTATGGTCTTGTTTGTCTCCTATTTAAAGCAATACAAACATTAGAAAAGCTGCATCCGGGCAGCACCAAAATCTCTTTGAAGTTCATTGAGTTTTATTGAGTGCGTGTGCTAAGTTTTCATCAACATCGGCAAGGGAAGCCGGAGGTGAAAACGACATTTGGTATCAGAGCCGGATCGGCCCCAGGAGCGTGATCAAGCGAGCGTGTAAGCCAACATGCCGCGCCATCGATCGGCTTAGGCAGTCTCGGGAGGAGACACCGCCGCCATCGGGGAGCGGTGGCGGCAGCGGCGGAACGGAGCGCGGTCTGGTGATCCATCGGGTCACCAAGGAGGTCGGCAGCAGCGGGGCGTTCCCGACGCTCACGAAGACCAACTACTTCGACTGGGCGGCGCTCATGCGCGTGATGCTGCAGGCGCGCGGCCTGTGGAACGCGGTGAGCGTCGGCACCGTTGACTACGTCGAGGATCGTATGGCGCTGGAGGTCATCGCCAAGGCAGTCTCGGCGGAGTTGATGGGAACCATCGCCAGCAAGGCGACCGCCAAGATCGCGTGGGACGCGATCAGCACCATGCATGTCGGCGTGGAGCGCGTACGCAAGGCGAAAGCCAACACACTCCGGCGCGAGTTTGACGGGCTCAAGTTCCGCGACGGTGAGACTGTGGACGAGTTCGGTGTCCGCATCAACATGATCGCACATCAACTCGCGGTCCTTAACGACTCCTGCGCGGAGGAAGAGATCGTCCGCAAATTCCTCCAGGCACTCCTGCCAAGGTACGCACAAATCGCCATGGCGATCGAGACCCTCCTCGACCTGAGCGAGATCTCCGTCGAGGAGCTCATCGGCCAGCTCAAGTCTACGGAGGAGCGACATGGTCTTGGCGGTGGCTCCATCGCTAGCTTGAATCTCACCGAGGACGAGCTGATCGCACGCATGGCGGCGAAGATGCAGCTCTCCGGCGAGGGGCCTTCAAGACAGCCCAAGGGGCGTCGTCGTACCAGAGAAGAGGACGTGGCCCGGGGCGTGGCAAGGAAGATGGCTCGCGCGCAGGTTCCAGGCCACCCAAAGCTCCAGGCAGCAGCGGCAATGGCGCCAACTCAATCGGCAGGGATCAATGCCGATATTGTGGGAAGACCGGACATTGGGCCCATGAATGTCGAAAGAAGAAACGAGACGAGGCGGCCCACGCGGTCCAAGTCGAGGAGAAGACAGAGCCCACCTTATTGGTGGCAACGGCGACAGCATCGCCGGCGGAACCCACCTTAATCCACCTTGAGGAAGAAGAGTTGTTCGTCCAGCTCGGCGGGGAGGGCGTCGGTGACTGCACCCGGTGGATTCTCGACACCGGTTCGCCACTTGCGTCCACATCGCCGGCTGACTCTTCCTTGATCCACCTCGAGGAAGAGAAGCTGTTTGTCCAGCTCGGCGAGAAGGGCGTCGACGACTGCACCCGGTGGATTCTCGACACCGGCGCGACGAATCATATGACGGGGGTGAAATCCGCCCGCCGAGCTTGACACGGGATCCGCGATCGCTCGATTCGGGATGGCTCGTCGTCGGCATCGAAGGGCGTGGCACGGTGCTCCTCAACTGCAAGAACGGAGAGCACCAAGAGCTCGGCGGCATCTACCACATCCCCAAGTTGACGGCGAATATAGTCAGCCTTGGTCAACTGGATGAGGACAGCTTCAAGATTCTGATCGAGGACGGATTCTCGGGATCGGGACCAACGGCGCGCCGATGGCGAAGGTGCAGCTTCGCCAAGTCGGCTCTACGTCCTCGACCTTGACATCAGCAAGCCGGTGTGCCTCACCGCACGGAGCAGCGAAGCGGCCTGGCAATGGCATGCCAGGTACGGCCACCTCGGCTTTCAGGGGCTCAAGCAGCTCGTGCAGGGGGAGCTGGTGCGCGGGCTCCCGCAGATCGACCACATCGACCAGATCTGCGAGAGCTGTCTCGCCGGCAAGCAAAGGAGGCACCCGTTCCCGGCGGCAAGCGTGTACCGAGCCAAGAACCTGCTGGAGTTGGTTCACGCCGACTTGTGCGGGCCCATCACCCCGAAGACACCCGGCGGCAAACAGCTCTTCCTTCTCGTTGTCGATGATAAAAGCAGGTTCATGTGGATCGTGCTACTGGTGTCAAAGGATGAGGCCGCGGCGGCGATAATTCGTCTTCAAACTCGAGAGAAGCAGAAGCAGGAAAGAAGATGGGCACGCTCTGCACAGATCGCGGCGGCGAGTTCACGGCACGGACGTTCGGTGACTATTGCGCCGAGCAGGGCATCCAGCGCCATCTCACCGCGCCGTATACTCCGCAGCAAAACGGCGTGGTGGAGCGGCGCAACCAGACCGTGCTGGGCATGGCGCGAAGCATGCTCAAGGCAATGCGCATGCCCGGCTGGTTTTGGGGGGAGGCGGTCACGACGGCCGTTTTCATCCTGAACCGCGCGCCGACGAGGAGCGTCGAGGGGATGACGCCATTCGAAGCATGGTACGGTCACAAGCCACCCGTGCATTTCTTCCGCACATTTGGCTGCGTCGCACATGTGAAGAACGTTGGCGGCCATCAGCGCAAGCTCGACGATCGCAGTACGCCGATGGTGTTCATCGGGTACGAGCCGGGCTCCAAGGCGTACAGGTTCTACAATCCGAACACCGAACGTGTGATCATATCACGCGATGCGGTGTTTGATGAAGCAAGGGCCTGGGACTGGAGCAACCACGGCGAGGGTTCAAGCACGGTGGACTCGGAACCGTTTTACGTCGACGATCTCATCATCACGGGATCACGCTCGTAGGACATCGACACGTTCAAGGGCGAGATGCGTGGACTCTTCCGCATGAGCGACCTGGGGTTGCTCTCATACTACCTCGGGATCGAGGTGAAGCAGAGCCGGGACGCCGTCACGCTGTGCCCGGCAGCATATGCACGCAAGCTGCTTGAAAAAGCGCAGCTTGAGGGCTGCAACGCGTGCCAGACGCCCATGGAGGTGCGTCTGAAGTTGTCCAAGAACAGTGCTACGCCGGAGGTGGACGCAACGATGTATCGCAGCTTGGTGGGAAGTTTGCGGTACCTGGTGCATACACGGCCCGACATTGCTTTTGCCGTGGGCTACGTGAGTAGATTCATGGAGAAGCCCCAGCAGGAGCACCTCGTCGTCGTCAAGCATTTGCTCCGGTACATCTCCGGCATGATCTACTACGGTGTCATTTACTCCAAGCGCTCGAACGGTGACATTCACCTGACGGGCTATAGTGACAGCGATTTGGGGGGAGATGTGGATGACAGGAAGAGCACCACCGGGATCATCTTCTTCCTCGGTGAGATGCCAATTTCTTGGCAATCCCAGAAGCAAAAGGTGGTAGCGCTCTCCTCCTGCAAAGCGGAATACATCGCGGGCGCGGCGGCAGCATGCCAAGCGGTGTGGCTCTCGCGGCTACTGGGCGACGTGATCGGCACCAAGCTCCAGCCGCCACAATTGAAGATGGATAATATGTCTGCGATCGCCTTAAGCAAGAATCCTATCCTTCACGACAGAAGCAAGCATATCGATACTAAATTCCACTTCATCCGTGAATGTCTGGACAGCGGGAAGATATGCTTGGATTTCGCGAGCTCTCAGGAACAGCTCGCTGACATTTTGACTAAGTCACTCGGACGCGCCAAATTCTGTGAAATGCGTGAGAAGATTGGCGTCGTTAAGGTCAAGTGAACCGAGCAAGAATTAGGGGGAGATTGTTGATAATCTAGCTCGGTTTCAGAGTTTGCTTTCCGTTTTTTTCAGAGTTGGTTTCTTTTCCGGTTTGTAAAGTCCAGATCCTGTTCGTATCTGTTTGGGTCTCGGACACGGCTTTGTACTCCGTTTTATGGTCTTGTTTGTCTCCTATTTAAAGCAATACAAACATTAGAAAAGCTGCATCCGGGCAGCACCAAAATCTCTTTGAAGTTCATTGAGTTTTATTGAGTGCGTGTGCTAAGTTTTCATCAACATCGGCAAGGGAAGCCGGAGGTGAAAACGACACCGCCGTCATCGAGAGCCTCCGCAGCTCGCCGGCGTCGCCAGATCTAGTCTCACCCTCGCTGCCACGGCTTCTTGACGGCGAGATTGGCCGGCGCTGCGAATCGGCCAGCGGCTGCATGGGAGCGAAAGAGATCGGATGGGTGAAGGGGATGCATGTGACTATGTGAGAAGGAAGGGGAAGGGGATCGGAGGCCCCTGCAGGGCGGGGCCGGGGCTAGAGCGTCGGCTGTATGAGAATTTTTTTTATTCATGCCGTGCGTCCCACCTAAAGATCGAGAAGTCCTCCGAGTATACCTCCAAAAAATGCACTTGCTTCGGAGGAATGCACTTTAGTCAGGACGGTCATATCGACATTTGTTTATAGTTTTTACTGTATTTTATATTTTTGTTAAAATTAAATAGTAATATGAAAGAAGTTATTTTTTGAAGGAGGAAATAAGCAAAGCAAAAATGAGAGAGATGCATACGCGTGACGAGAGTTAGACGGTAGGGTGGGTGATGCGCCCGTGATCCTCTGTCTTATCTCCAAAACGAGACAATAGCGAGAGGAACAAAGAAGCCGCTTCAAGAAGCTGGATATTTTTATTGACTTTTACCTTTTCTAAATATGATCTGATGTCCTCTAGACGACAGTAGGGCATTGCTGCATTATATAAGTTATTATATTTCTTTATTCAAACAATATGCTGAGTATTCAATAGTGTCAGGGTGTACATTATGAAAATTCTCGTCATTTTCCTACGTAAGTTGGGCCAACAAAATTCTTTACACTGCTCAGGGGAGAAAAGTATTGAAACATCCTAGACCATGTTATGTAAGGAAAATTGAGTATATGCCACCTCAAAGATTGTTATTCTAAGATTTACCGGTCCAAAGATTATAAGCAATTATTTACCTCTTCAAAAAAAAAACTGGTGTTTCATCACACTGAAATCCTTGTTTCCTCATGTGCTTGTGTTGGTTGGATGGCACACACACCTGTCCAAGACGCCAGATCACTTCCGAGTCACTACAAGATGTGATTGCTCTCAAGGCAGGAAAGCAATGTGGTTTTTTTTTGTCATGTAGCTTCATTGATTTTTGTACCAACGTTCTTATTATTTAAACTAAGTTAAATTTTTGTACAAAATTTTGCTTTAGGTAAATCATTACTTTGATTCTAAATTTATAATCTTATTTGAAAATTATACTTATTTTGTTTCCATGTGTATCTCAACTTGCTTTTAAATTTATATTGACTTGCACCCAAATTTATGCTGACTTTGTTTCCAAATTTAAACTGATTTGAATTTTTGGACAAAATTTGCTTTAGGTAAATCATGACTCTGAATCCAAATTTATGACCTTGCTTGCAAATTATACTTATTTTGTTTCTATATGTATCCAAGTTGTTTTCAAATTTATAATGACTTGCTCCCAAATTTAAAATTCATGCCGACTTTGTCCCCAAATTTAAACTAATTTGAATTTTGTACAAAATTTGATTTTGGCAAATCATGACTTTGATTCCAAATTTATTACCTTACTTAAAATTTATACTCATTTTGCTTCTATGTGTATCTCAACTTGTTTTTGAATTTATACCGACTTGCTCACTAGGGGGAATTAAGAGTGTGCAACATAACAATATAACATACACGTAACAAGGAGTCAATATATAGAACCAATTATGCATGTAGCAATATATCGAATAGTGTGCGTAACCAAGGCGAGCACGCACGAAGTGTAGTGGAGTCCTTCATCATATGCCTCCTCTTGTGACCATTTTGCTATTCTTCTTCCTCCAACTTCTCTTCTTTTTGATCCCTACCGGTCATGGCCATGGCGACATAGCCACCCACTGCACATATAGGACAAGCACTCAGCACGGTTGTAGCCTCATTGGCTCAAGCCCCACCTCCATTGGCGAAGAGCTCAGCAGAGGTCACTACTATATAAAAAAAAGCCTATACTAGATAGCTCATTACAAACGGCTCTGGGAACCGTTAGTGTTGTAATTATCACAGACGATTTTACAAGTATGATCGTCTATGTTACCAACAATAGCTAGAACCGTCTGCGATATTATCATAGATGGTTCGGATTAAAAATCGTCTATGATGTCTGCAATTATCACAGATAGTTTTTAATCCGAACCTTCTGTGAATTATCACAGACAGTTCGGATTAAAAACCATATGTGATAATTGCAGACATCACAAACGGTTTTTAATCCAAACGTCTGCTATAATATCACAGACGGTTGTTAACAAGAACCATATATGATAATTTCATACATCACAGACGGTTTTTAATCCGAACTGTCTATGATAATGCTATGTCATCGATCTGTGACATCTCTCCTAGGATCCCGATCTCACCTGCCTATTCTCTTCGCATTGAACGGTAGGCATCGATCTACTCCTACCTCTCACCCCTTATTACTCTCCCTTTCCTTTTCTCCCAATTTCACTCCAAGAACCAACAATGATGAGGACATCCTTGTTGCTTCTAGTTCATCTACTCCTTTACAAAAAAGCTCCAACTCCTCCAATCGAACTAACAGGGTCGATTACATATACACGAGCAAAGAAACTACAACAATAGGTGAACTTATTCTTAAAGAGTATACTTTTGATAAGAATTTGCTAATACCTAATTCTAGCGCCTTGTGTGAACTTACGTATGAAGAGGTGGCTACACGCCAAGGCCCATTCAGCTATTCAACGGGTCCGAAAATTTCGAAGGCCGTTTTGAGACCTTAAACGATGTTTTTTTTTGGAGATTTCACTTTTCTAGACCCTTGCGAATAAATTAGAGCTGTCCTTATAGATTTTCGCATGTAACGTTTCATTAGCTTTCAAACGAGTCCAAAAACGTCGAAAGCAAAGTCCATATGCAAAAGTTATTGCTGTTTTATTAAGTATCGCTTTCAATTGATTTGTGAAACGGATGTGTTTGTTTCTTAAATGAATGTGAATTAGATATATATGTGTGTGTGTATATATATATATATATATATATATATATATATATATATATATATATATATATATATATATATATATATAAAAATAGTTCAAACTAATTAAACTGAAGTTGAATTTAAATTTTTGAGTTTGACATCTCAAATATACTTTTTATGGGTATATGAAGATACCCACATCAAATGCGAATGCAAATACGGTATTGATATTGATGCCTGTGTGTGTCTATATATATATATATATATGTGTGTGTGTGTGTGTGTGTGTGTGTGTGTGTGTGTGTGTGTGTGTGTGTGTGTACTTGTTGTATTTTCGCTTGTTTCAGAGGGTATGATTATCATTTCATAAGATTAGCCATAAACACAAATAGATTTATCAATACAAAAGAATATTACGGACGATTCATAGGATAAATCGTCTGTGATATATAACTGTCTGTGATAGTCCGGTTCTGAGTTAATTACCATCTGTGATAGTCTGCATCATAGACGGTTCAAAAACTGTTTATGATGACCTCATGTCATTACTGACTCATAAAGTCAGACGGCTTACGAAACTATCTGTGATGATATTTTTAAATTGTATATGATAATCTTTTGGTGGGTAGAGGGGAAGCAGCGGGCGCGCTATGGCTGCAGGTTCAACGGGACGGTGGCTGGGGGTGCACAGGCTAACATCGACAGTGGAGGGCGCTGAGGAGTGAGGACATGGGCGGCGGGGTGGACTCAACGCGGTAGGAGATCTCGGATGGGATGTGGAGCAGCCACCGGGCCATGGCGGGAAGAAAGAATGGGTAGTAGTGCAGGAGCAAGGAGCAGCCATGGCCGATGAGAGCAGGAGGAAGAAGCCGGGTAAAATGGTGATAAGTGCTAACATAGTACGGGCAAATGGTCACAAATGGTGCATATAATGAAGCATCTAATCCTTGGAGTAGCAAATAATTAATTACTAGCTGAATGCCCATGCGTTGCTACGGATTTAAAAAAAATAGAACACATTTGTATGCACGTTCCAACAAAGTTTACCACCCGTTAGTTTTAGAACATGTAGTATGATAAATTTTAAAATCTGTAGCAACGCACGGGCATTCAGCTAGTATTATGGTGCAGAGAGAGTAGCATTGGAATTGATCTGTCATCATTTTTGTTCTCACTTAACAAAACAGAAGAAAAACACCGCCATTAATGAAACGATAACTTCACTAATCTGAATAATCATCCTCTCATCTCACTATCTTTTACAAACGAAAACCGGGGCCGAGCCGGCCTGGACCAATGCCCCTGGGTCCACGCCGTCGCACGCACCGCACCGACTCCGGCCAACTCCAAGCGCCAAAGCACGGAGCCAGCCAGCCCCCCACCGCATCCGCTTGCTGTTCTGCTGTTTCCATCCCGCCGATCCCCTTCTGCTCCGCTCCCCCACCCTGCCGAACTCCACCAACCCACCACGCGACGCCCCGCTCTCTGCTTCTCGCTTCCGCTCCATGCCACGCCGCTCAATCGCCCGCCCACCTAACCTCCTCCTGCGATCTTGTCTCGCCTAGCGAGGCCCAGATCTGGTGGCCCCTTGCTCGCGCGCGAGGTTGGCCGGTCGATGGTGTCCGCCGCGGCGTAGGCGGGCGTACTCGCGGCCTGCGTGGTGCTGTTTGTCCCCATGGGGCTCGCGGGCTGGCACCTCAGCCGCAACAAGGTGCTCTTCTTCTCTGGCACGCTCTTCGTCTCCCTTGCCGTCGGCGTCCACCTCTCCTCGTACCTCCCCTCCCTGCCCCACCTCCTCGCCTCCTCCTTCCTCCCCCACCCCGCGCCGTCATCCTCGTCGTGCATCCCATTCCTGCACCGCGTGTCGTGGGCGGACGCCGGCGCCGGGGGAGCAAAGGCAGCAGCGCGGTAGGAGGGGCAGGGGGCATGGGGAGGTGAAGTGGAGAGGGAGCGGAAGCAAGCGGAGCAGGAGGGGAGGGAGGCGAGAGAGGCCGGGTAGAAGAGGAGGTGGGAGATGGTAACTGTTGGTGGTAGTGGAGAGGAGGGGTAGTTAGATATGAGAAAAAAGCAGAGGGATGTTAGATAGATGGTCAAGATTTCAGTATTCAGATCGGACAGTTGAGAAGAGAGGAAGGAGAATGCACCAACCACTAACTCAAACTTATTAAATAGTAAAGATAATTTTTAGAGTGGTAAATTTTAAAACACCAACCTTTGAAGCAGCGTATACTCAATTTTCTTTTTCATTTACCAGGATTGAAACACAACTGCTGGTTTCCTTTATTGGAACCAAAAGTTCTTACAATGAGATCGTACATCATGTGTGAAGTCATGCTACTGAAAAAAAATAACAGGGATATGCCAAGGTCTAGAAGTTCAGACTTGATAGCTAGATATATACCTCTGGGAAGCAGGAAAGACACAGCAACATTTGCTCCACTCAAAATTCATTTTCCCCCCTAGTCTGCATCCTCGTAATAAATTGGAATACCTCTAAGCAAGAGTAAATTGGAACACGTAGAAAATCTTTAGGCTCAAGCCTGGCATCCTGTTGACATTTTCATCAAAAACTTATGGAATATTCACTCACCGATTCATTTGAGAAGTCGATATAGAATATGTAGAAAGCTCGTCTCAGAATATGTTATCGATTCTGGTTCAAACTCTAGAATTTTTTGTACGGATAATCTATTTTTTATTCGAAATTACAGAAATATACCTGCGGGAAATTTTTTTTACAAAAATAGGCTCCAGTCGCCTAATGATTGAGCGACTGGAGCCTTTCGCCCAACCCAGCGGCGACAGCTAGAGAATCTACCAACGGTTCGGCGATTAATTGCAGTCGCCCCACCGTTGGGCGACTGCAATTAATCGCCAAACCGTTTGGCGATTGAGAGGAAAGAGTCCATCTTTGCCGAAAATTTTGCATCAAACCTTCGCCAAAAATAGTGAAAATTGGTGGAACTGTTCTTTATACATCCAAAAGCGTCCAGAAAAAAATTTGAGTAATTTTGGTCACGGGATCAAAAGTTATAGCAGTTTCAGTCCGTTTCCGACACACCTTCAGTAAAACGGGCATAACTTTTGCATACGGTGTCCGTTTTCGACGTTCTTGTACTCGTTGGAAAGCTAACGACGAGCCCAATCCAAAAAAAATGACTGGCTTATGCCTGTCACCCTCCAAGACCCCGAAAATCGGCCATCTTTGGACCTAAACCTGCGTCGCAAATTTTTGGTTTCTGTTTTTGCCTTTTCTCTTGGTCTTCCTTTTGGAATTTGGATTTTGCTTCAACTGAAAAGTTGTAGATCTCATCGAAACCTTTCAAATGAGTATATATAAGCCATATAAAATTTTGCTATTTTATATTTTAAGACTAATTTATATTGTATCGGTATATAAAACTTGTGATAGAGAGTATTACAGACGGTTTGTATGTAGAACCGTCTATGATAATCTGACTACTGGGCCCGTCGATCCTCCTCAACCCAATCTTAGCCCAGAGACACGAATTCTCAGTAACATCAAAATATTACTTACCATCGTATGTACCGATCGTTCTACGGTCAATCATTCCTAAAAAAAATTCCCAAAAGTTTTTACACACCTACAACATACAATGAACATAAACTTTTATTACAACTCCAGCAGATTTTTTACCAGTTTAAAACTACAAAATTGAAAAATTTTAAAACATTCACGGGGAACCTGAGTGCAGTCGCCCAACTATTGGGTGACTGCATGAAAGTCGCCCAATGGGAGGGCGAATGCATGAAAGTCGCCTAATGGGAGGGCGACTGAATACAGTCGCCGAGGGTAGAGCGACAGAGACACTGTCGCTGCTGGGTTGGGCGAAAGGCTCCAGTCGCCTAGCCATTGGGCGACTGGAGCCTATTTTTGTAAAAAAAAATTTCCCGCGGGTATATTTCTGTAATTTCGAATAAAAAATGGATTATCCATACAAAAAATTCTCAAACTCTACAACTGACAGAATACGCATCTAACGGTGGATTATTTGAGACTGTAGCTTATGACTTTATTTAAAAATTTTCAATTCTAGCATTCGTGAAAGAGAGTACGAAGAGATATACCCGTGTGTGATTTTAACCGATACAGATGAAGTCAGAATAGTGTCTACTACAAAATAACTTGTAGACTCCACCTTAAAAAACACTCTGTTTGAAAGTTAGGTATTGTAGAAAATCAAACTATAAGCCCAAAAAAACCCATCCTACAACTCGTGGGATATGAGGGTAACTCCTTGGCCATGAGAGATAAAATAATCACATTAATCCATAAAAAAGAAAAATCCTATAAATTCTTTTATTAATTGAGAGAAAAAGATAATGATGATAAAGATCTACATCACGTAATTTGGTGAGGCTAGATTATAATAGTGCGGAGTAATTAGATATAGATATTATAATTGTTACAAATGTATATAACAAATACAGTGTGTTGCAGTATCCAATCGCACAATTACAACATCAAATATTGAGCAGAAACTAGTACCAAAAAAATTAAATGTAAAAGTAACACTACACATAATTATTTGATCATGTTCACATTGGTTCATACAAATCTTTTAGTACAATAAGGCCCTTTTGGAAGAGGGGGATTGCTCTATGAATTTTTAGGATTTAGTCCAAATCCTCCCTTTTCAAACAAGCCCTTAAAAGTTCCACGCGCATATTCGACTACCACATCCTGGTTGCTCAACTGCTGTATGGAACAATGGATTTTCACAAATGATCGTATTCTTATGACTTCTAAGCCACAATTCTTTCAATTTTGGAGATTGGGTCATTCCAACATATTTATCAGTAGTTAGTACAAAATAACAGAATTATCTTAAGTTTGCCATGCTGGCCACGCAATTCAAACAAGCTAGAGGGTGTACAACGAGAAATTCATTCACACAACATCCTCCTTTTTAATACAGTTCATTCCTCTCTTCATCAGATGTAAAAACATGTTATTTATTTTGTCTAGCAATGAGCTATCAGCAACACCCTTCTTTTAATATAATTATTTTCACAGTAGAGTAGGGCAGCTCTCAACTGTTCTCAGAACAAGGATCATGATGGGGACCAGCTTCGTAGCCTCATTTGCCAACATAGTTTACGAATTCCAACATATCAAAACCAAATGTTTTTACATCTATCTGATTAACTCCACAGTTATTTCGGTTTGAACTTCTGACTTATTTTTCACCATTCATAAATTTTATCTTTTTCTGAATTTTTAGCTTTTTTGTCAGTTCCTTTTTTCCCGTATTCGTTTGCGTTGTCTGTGATGGACTAACATATTTTTCTATTTTTAAAAATTTTTAAATTTAATTACACCAAATAAACCACCTTCAGCTATAGTGCAATTTCAATTAACTATAGTATACTTTCAATCATAAGTCACTATTTTTCAACCCAACCGAGTAAGGTTAGAAACCAATCGATATTCTTTGGACTAGTCGTAATTTCTTTTGCACCATTTTATGGAATTGCTTGAACCATACGAAAATATGAATGGCCTCAAAGAGTACAGGAAACAATAAGACAGCTTTCGTGAGTACCTTCTTTTGTCATCTGAGAAGGATAATTGTGCTTTGTCCAAACGAAGACGAAAAAACTCATGCAACGCATAACAAAATCAGAAACACTAAAGCTGGACATTACCAGGTAAGGCAAAGAAATAAACAGGATTAAAACACACATGTTTATCAATCTTTTGATACGCGAGCAAGCAAACCAGTGGGCGTTTGAACTGTTTTTATGTGACCAGATCCAATCAAATCGCGAAGGTGGAACCGCACATCAAGAGGTGAGAACCTTAATCTAGTCTTCTCCAGTGAAGAGAGCGGCATTTCCTTGTACTTCCTACGGCTCAACAACGAAAGAATTTCCTTCCTTCCCTGCTCAACATTACCAACTCAAATAGTCAAAAATCTCCATATACTTTGTTTGCCATGTACAACTTCAGCAAAGCGAAATTGTAATTGTAAACATCCAGTTAGTTGCCATATAGAAGAATTCAGCATGTCAAATTCAAAAGAAAACAAACTCCCTACACACTAAAGGAATCTCCATTGATTGCAGCACTCGACTTCAGCTTGTGTTGTTCCAAAGAACATACTTGAATAGAACTATAATTATGTGAGAATAAACTAAAAAGGACCTGTGCATGCAATATGAAGCAAAGTTCAATGCAAAGGGTGTGGCATCTTAGTGGGTACATGCATAAAGGAAGAAAAAGTGAATAAGTACATATGCGGCAACCAAGAACAATATGATAACTCTTTCGCCCAAATATTATGTATTTATGTTTGTATAAGCAATGGAAGTTAAAACAGTCCCGAAGACATGACATGACATGGTGTCACTCTACTGGCAGGAAATTTAAATCAGTCAGGAGATTAGAGTGATATTCATTATTAATTTATTACCGCCATCTTTAAAATTGATTGAAAGAGTCAAGTACAAACCTGCGATAGGCCTTTTAAGATAGGACCAATACTTGGAATAGCAAACCAATACATGTTTGGATCAATTAGTTGGCGAGTCTGAAAAAAAAGGAACACAGCACAAACAGTAACCATGATTGGTCAAGAAAATCTAATCTTTATGTTATCAAATTAGGTGTAGTAATCAGTTAACTAATAAACATCATACTAGTGAAAACAATCACATGGTATTCTTTCAGCGTTTGGAGTTCTGAACATAACTTTCTTGAAATTGCCATTTCTATAGTAGCACCATGCTACCCATCATAATGATCTTAAAACAATACTTACAAAAGTACTTACTAGGAAACCAGCATTCATCAATAATGTGATATGTTTATCTGTCACGTCACCACCATGTGATAACAGTGAACACTGCAATGAAAAACAAAAGATATTAGATATCTTCGATGTTTGTTTTTTAGTATAACTTCGATGTGAAAAGCATTACTAGAGCCATTCTACATCAGTATATCTTGATTCATCACCTAGTTTTATTTAACAAAATGTCAGATCAAGAATCGCAAAATTCCAACCGAAAAATCCCCATCATACATATTAAAACTTGGATTTAGGTTAGATATTCTCAATGATAAATGGTAATGTGTCATGTGGGGACCAGCATTATAGTAGGCATCTTCGGCCAGGATTAGCACCGATGCAGCAAGGTTCTTAGTTGGCTTGATTTCTTGTTAGGAAAGTAATGTTATAGCAAGCTTCTTAGTTCAAGTAAAAGTAGGGGTCTAGGGGATAAGAGATATATATTAGGAGATGAGAGCTTGAGATAAGAGACTATTGTTAGGAAGACCGATCCTATATAAAGGATACGGCAGAGTGCTAATAAATCAGGCCAGAGTTATCAATCTATTTCTCCCTAGCTTATTATCCTCTTCTTGCCCTAGCGCAACCCCTCCCCCTTGCACACAGTGGTGGATGCACTCACAGAGCTGTGGTTTTTGAGTAATTACCTTGAAAATAAAAATCAGATAAACACAAATTTCAATGAAAATTAGTAGGGTTAGACTCCACACGTTTTCAGCCCAATCAACATGCAGGGTCAACAAATGAGCAATACTTCTGGAGAGAATTTTTGTACAGAGTTGCTGATATTTTTACTTCAAGAGCTCAATGATTGCTTTGGAGAGGGCAGCACCGGCTTACTCCTTGTAATGGCCTGTTTGATTACTGTTGATTCATTCTCTAACTATGACAGGGAAAAGTTAGTGTAGATGGCTCGTTTGTATCCAGATGATTTGATAGCGCAACCAAGATTGAGCAACTTAGCTGCCAACTTGATAAGTTTGTTGAGACCATCCGTGATGATTCAAAATTCTTTGATTTGAAAGGGATCGGTGAGCTCACTCGGAAACTTGTTAAAACAAAGAACTGTATTACTTTTCCCCTTGTCTTCTTATTATTGAAGCTAGCATTGACTCTGCCGGTCGCCACAGCAACCGTTGAAAGGGCTTTTTCTGCAATGAGGTACATCAAGTCTGATTTGTGCAATAGAATAGGGAATGAATTCTTGTATCATTGTATGATTACCTATGTTGAAAGAGATGTTTTTAAGGCTATTACAAATGATGCTATCATAGATCGCTTTCAACGCTTGAAAGACCACAAGGGTCAAATGTTATAAAATGTATGCTATGTTATGAACATTTTATGAATGTACTCTTTAAAATCGTGTGAAGTCAGACCCCACAGGTTACAAATCCTGGCTCCGCCACTGCTTGCGCATGCTTCTGCTGCTACCCTAATCTATCCTCAACACGGCTCCTGGTTGAGGACCAGGGCATAAACAGCCAGTTTTCACAATTACGCATTGCACTCCAGCATGGGACGTGACATAATGACCTATACTAATGAAAAAGTTACGATAGAACCCTGCACAAAAGTAACTAACACTGATTGAAACTTACCAGCTCTAGGTGATCTATGCTAACATCCAGTTTTGAATGGACAACATATCTCTCAAACCACTCAAACACTTCACTACCAACTTGGTCGTTACCCCTTGACCTGTTAACAGCAAATGCCATCTGCATATGTTGTAAGAAAGAAACAGATTAACTAAAAAAATTAGTATGAAAATGGTTAAGTAAATATGATGAATTATTTGTTTATTGAAGTTGAACAGATTAGCTAAAAAAATTGTATGAAAAAGGTCAAGTAAATATGATGAATTATTGTTTATTGATTTTGAACAAATTCTTTCAGACAAGCCAATAAAAAACAAGGCTTTAAAATTATCACAAGCATGCACCACTGAAGCCTGAAGGAATGCAGCACAATAGAATCTCTAAACAAATATGAAACTGATATCCATAAATATAAAGATAAGGCCATCTTTTCTGTATCTGTACTTCCTTTATCATTTCATGTGGCACCTAGTAATGCAGAAAAAATAACAGGATTTCACAGGTCCAGGCATCTCAAAAGCTAGAAATAAGCTTAAATAGCATAGGGCTACAATCTGAGCAAGTCATTAGCTAGACAAGACCCTTTTTTTTACATCTTTAGGATGACAAGACTTACAACTAACGACCATAACTACACTCACATGGCTACAATACCAGGTCAAAATTTTTCAATGAACCAAGCTTCTCCAGAGCGTACAAATATTTGGCATAGTAACACATACTCAATGGTTGTACTACTCAGGCTCTAAAAACCTATTTTTCTCCTAACACGCTGGAAAAGGGAAATGTTCACTTCTTCCCTTTCTTATGAAGAAGTGTCTCTAGGCAATTGTTGACATGTCTTTTCATTTCTTTTCTTTTTTTAGGGGAATTGTTCACATGTCTATGATGGTACATTTGCAGTTCAATTACTGCCATCTAGTGAAACTATTTAATGCCAAACCAGGAAACAAGAGACACCTGTTTCAGATAATCATCCATGAACATGATTGCATGATCATCCTGCCCAGTACTAAGTTTGAATACACGCAATACTTTGTCTTTCTTCAGTGACTGCATAAAAAGAAAGAAATTTCATGTCTCAATCACCTGATGATCCAAAGAAAAAGATCTCTGCTGCAGTTTGAGGTTAGTTTATTGTTATTGTCTGAGTCTTTGATTAGTCAACAATAAACATTAACAATTTAACATGAGAACTGCTAGAAAACAATAGAAAGGCAAAATACAAGCCAACAAATGAATCATTGAATATTAGACAGGGATGTCCTAGTAAACAGTGATAGCATAAGTTCAAAACAAAACCTCCAAGTCTCTATCAACTTGTGTCCTGTTCTTCACGCTACTATACAACTGGGACTGCAAAATGAATGGCTGTGTCACAACCTGCAAGTGAAGGTAAAATAGGATGTAATAGTGTATAGAAATGATATTCAAAGCCCATAAAAAAACAATGGAATAAGTAGCACCCAATGTATTACAAATTTACAATAGAGTTTATGATAACCTTCTTTGTTCTTTTATAATACATCCTACCTTTCATTATATGTAACCATTTTATTGGGAATTGTTGTCTTACAATATCTGTCCATTGATTAAATCAAAAGTGTAGTTATTGCATCTTTTTTCTATGTGCCCATGATTTTAAAACTCTGAGAGTGGTTGACATATTTCATTTAATACGGGTAATAACAGTCCAAACAGTGCAGTCAAAGGCACACGACATACCTAGGCTGCTAGGCACAAAGCAAGGCGCACGAAGGCAAAGGTGCTTCAAGCTGCACAAGGTGCAGTACCCTATGTCATGAGGTGCATGATTTTAGTAGCAAGGCACAAGGAAATAAGACACCAAGGAGCATGCCTCTAGCATAAGAGAGTTTAAGACAGAAAATGTGACAAAACAAAATATTAAAAGGTCTAAATACCAATACAAAGCCCAATTAGACACTATGGTGGTCTTCATTCGTTAACTGCCTTGTATGTGATATTTATGATATAAATATTGTGAATGTTGGTAAAAAGAAGGTGCTGTGCAAGCTATCTCTTTTTAGTGGATTAGTTATTTCTAATACCTAGGAGTACCAAGAACACAACTTTTGTCTAAGTTTGATTGAAATTGGTATGTAACTATTGACTTAAAAGGATTTTTTTTGTGCCTGATATTTCTCAGGCTCATGCTTTTTTTGCACCTTGCGCATAAAGCAAAATAAGGACCTAGCGCTTCAAGTGAGCCTGTCCTTTTGACTGCCTCGAGTCTATCTTTATCAATTATTTATTGATTTTATCATTCCATGGTTTATGTGCATCGGATGGTTGGACAAACATTGTGCTTACTGCTTAACAATACTTCAATTACAATAAAGCTCAGAACATATGAAATAAAACATGTTCTTTACCAGGTTAAATTGACACATCATACATACACATTGTGGATACTGGATAAGATTCACATAATTGCAGAAAATAAGTGTGTAGGCAGTTAATGTATTTAACCAACAGTTCCAATTGGACAAGTTCACCAAGCGCAATAAAAACATGTTTTTATGAAATTATGTTCTCCAAGTTCTAACAAAATTGTAAAGAAGAAATTATATTTACAAAGAGTGCATCCAAATACCTTCTCTAGCTTTGGGAACTGTGTGCGCATCAATTGCAGAGCTATCAAGGTATCACTAAATGTAAGATTGTCCTCTGCATCATCAAAATTGTTAGATACTATAACAACTTCAGTTTTTTTTGTAACAAAAGATCTAGAACAATAATTGTTATCCAGTGCAATATTTTCCACATATAATTCGAGCATCATGTTAACATAATAATACACAAGATTATTAAGGTGTTGCTTAGGCGACGCTTAAGTGGTAAGGCGGTTCCGGGGTGGCAAGGCGTCGCCCCGCCTTGCGTGTGTGACTAAGGCGGTGGCAAAACCAAGGAGAGAAGGGCGGCGGCGGCAAAACTAGAGAGAGCAGGGCGAAGACTCACCTAGAATCCTAGGCGGCGACGCCTCCATCTCACCGCTCCCATCTCGGTGTCCTCTCCAGCCATCCCCGTCGCCCAGCGAGCATCCTCTCTATCTCGGTGGCAGCAGCAGAGGGACAGGGAAGGCTAGGCGTGGCCGAGGGGGCGGCGGCGTTGGGCGACGGCGGCGTGCACGAGTTGGGACGGCAGCGTGTGCAGAAGGCAGGGGAAGGGAGGCGCTGGGCGGTAGCGTGCGTAGAAGGTAGGGGAAAGGAGGCGCGAGTTGGGGCGGCGGCGCGTGCAGAAGGCAGGGGAAGGGAGGCGCCTCATAGTGGCGGCGCTGGGCAGCAGCGTGCGTAAAAGGTAGGGGAAGGGAGGCGCGAGTTGGGGCGGCGACATGCGCAGAAGGCAGGGGAAGGGAGGCACGAGTTGGGGCGGCGACGGATAGGGGTGGGGGGAGAGGATAACCCTGGCTGCCTCCTTATGTGAGGAGTGGAGTGGGCTGGGTTGGGCTGAAGCCGGCCCACTCCCTCCTCACTGGTCACTGGTATCACACTCAAGATACATATTTAGGTACAAAATATAAATTTACTCTCACTGGTATCACTGCTCACTGGTATCACCTAAATATTTAGAATCTCTTAGCGCCTTAGGATGTGTGTAAGGCGTCGCCTCGCCTCACGCCTTACCGCTTAAAAGGTGTGAGGGGGTGAGTCGCCTCATCTCGCCTTACCGTCTTAATAACCTTGATAATACATGTGTTTGGTAGTGCATTAGTGCTTGTGTAATGCAAGAGCTAAAAGTGATATAAAACAGGGGATTAAATTGGAGGAAGAGAGTAGCACACCAAGGCTTGTGCAGATTTGGGTTCTATCTAGTGGATGTTCATCATTGTCATTAGGAGAGCGTGGTCGCTTCTTTCTCCCACCAGAGGGTGATGAATATGATGGCGATGGTTCTGCCATCTCACTTTATTGATTCTTCCTTCCAATTAAGTAGATGGCATGACACGAATAAAACAAATGGTGTATAATGGCAGCAGGAAGATCCTCTATTTTTGCCTCTGCTTCATGGAGCTTCCTTCCACACTACAAATTTAATGCAATAGGATGTCATATTGACAAAACTGTTATGATTGATGACTTGAAAGTTGCTGTACTTTAAAAAAGATAAATTCCAATAAAATATTGAATTAATCCAATATTTTGTGTTTATTTTTCTTTTTGTTTTTATATCTGGATTTTTCAAGGTTTTATTGGAATTTATAATGGCTGAGGCAAGCATTAGGCGGAATAGAAGGAATTTCCTCCAAACTATTCAATAGAAAAATCGAAATAATCTAGAAAGATTCAGAAAAGTATGAATATGATTAAATTAAAAAACGAGATATAAATATTAGAATACTCAACATACAAGAAAATGAAAGTGAAAAAAAAACAAGGGTGGACAAAATATAATAATCATGCATGTTAGCCTCTTTTTCTAAGATTCGTCACAAGAGCAATATAATGAGATACTATAGCTTAGCTTGTTTTGGGGCACAGTTTTGGGCATGTTTCATCCTGTTCTGAACTTATGAAGTTCAATTCAATGGTATACTTCCATTCTATACATAACGTTCTCCATGGAGATCGACAGCTAGCCGATTACTCAAGCCTATGAACCTTCATGCAGCAATAAAGTTTTAACCTCCCAAATACAGTCTACAACAAGCTCCCAAATCCACAAGCCCCAATCACTGCATCACCTTCATCCAGCACTAAGATATACCAAACCCTTACTACAGTCTATAACTAGCTTCCAAAATCCAAAAGGCCCAATCTCCGCTTCCAATGGCAGAGCCACAAAACGTGCACGCCCAGGGCTGAAATCTGATGCCTAAAACTAACACCCAATTGCCCACACTAAGCCACAACAGAAGTTTATTTAGAGAAATAGAACATTTTCAAGCTAATAAGCGATGCCCCAGTTGCAACCAACCACTAACTACACTGATCTCCAAAAACACATTACCAAACCGACCACAATATTTGTCTGCCCGTCAAATACAAAACAAAATAACACATGTGTTTTTCTTCAGCTTTCTACAGAAGCACCAACAGCATCAGATATTCAGATTGAAGTACAGCTTGGAATTCCCAGGATCATGTGTACACCATAGAGACGTCAATAATCTTCATAGTTATATTAATTGAAAAGGCCCCTTCGGCTCTCTCCAAATGTCCAGCGAAGAGACCCTCAGACCCATAGATTACATAACAAATGAAAAATTGCCAATTGGTGCTCACCGTCACCTGATCAGCTCAACGCCGTCGACATCGAGACGAGGCGACCGGCAGGTGGCGGCGAGCTTCCACAGCCGGGTGCGGCCCGGCGGCGGCTGGACGGCGAGGCTGCGGTGCGAGCCAGAGCCCAGCGGCGTCAGGACGGAGAGGCACGCCGGCAAGGGCCGACGGGCGAGCGGCTTTGGGATCGTGCGTCCGGCTGGTGGTAGGAGATGGTAGGGCTTTCGCTGAGGGAAGGGAAGGGAAGGGAAGGGGAGGGCTGCTCGGTCTGGGTGGTTGGGCTGGAGGTAGACCGTACGGGCGGATGCAGATGCAGTAGCCCTCAAAACAGGGCCCTACATTTTATTTGAAGGTTCTCTCTATTTTTGATGGCTCTGTTTTTTGGCTACACTCCAACAGGAATCCTCAAAACAAGACCCTCAAATTCATTCTTAGAGGGGATGACACAAAGGACCCACCCTCATCCTCATCCTACTTTTGAGGGCCAAGAGACAAAAAAACTCACTTCAGCAGGGCCCCTACTGAGCCCTCAAAAGTAGGGGCTCCTCCAGACCCCAGGAATGAGGGCTCAAGGGGAGATTTGAGGGCCTTCCAGACCCCAGGAATGAGGGCTCAAGGGGGAGATTTGAGGGCCCCCTACTTTTGAGGGCTCAAGTAGGGGCCCTGGTGGAGTGAGTTTTTTGACCCTCGGCCCTCAAAAGTAGGATGAGAGCTCAAGTAGGGGCCCTGCTGGAGTTGCTCTTAGGACTCGGTACTGCGGAGGTGCCACTGGCCGAAATCTGACCGTCCATTTTCCATCCAAAATGGACTGCTCAGATTTTTTTTCTCCCATGATTTGTATTACACAAAGCAAACTCCGCCTATATAGTTTTCTAGGTATCCTATGTAGTTTTCTATGTAGCATGTCCTAAGCCAGAAAAAAGAAGGAATGTTGTGTTAGGCTTGGCAAGTCAACGTAAAAATCATGCCATCCTTTCATGAAATGAAACCCAAATTAAAAGTTTTGTTGGGCGTAACCCTCTTAGCAACGCGCTATATCGGAACCCGAGTGTGGTGGTAAATGAGCAAGGGTTGGGACGTCACTCCCTTAGTGATGCGCTACGTCGGCGCCCGGATGTAGTGGAAAATGAGCCTCTTCGCACTTTACTCGACGAGTGCGAGGGACAAGGAAGCTAGTCGAGGAGAGTAGAATTCGTATGGATAGTTGGAATGTAGGGTTCTTAACAAGTAAGTTAAGAGAAATAGTTGATACAACAATTAGAAGATGTATATATATCTTGTGCGTTGAAGGCAAAGGAGGTAGAGCATATTGGATTCAAACTGTGGTATACTGAAACAGAATGAAATAAGAATGGAGTGGGCATCTTAGAGCAACTCCAAGAGAAGAGCTAAATCATTTTCTAAAGGTAAATTTGGCTATTATTGGAGAAAAAATGTCTCCAATAGACTCTGTAAATGACTCTCCAAATTTAGTAGCTCTCCATCCCTCCTCCTTCGCTCTCTATTTTTGGATAGCCTACCTCGCTCACCATCCAACCTCTTGGCGCGGTCGGCGTTTCCTTCCCGCACGTTGCGCCCCATTCCCGCGCGTACATGACCCACCGCGCGCCCTCTAGTTTAGATAGCCTGTTGGAGTAGTCTTGTTTTTTTAGGTGAGATTCATTTTAGAGAATACCTAAATCACTAAATTTAGATACTTCTTTTGGCTAATCTCTTGGAGTTGCTCTTAATCAATAAGCGCCTCAAGAGTGGAGTTGTCGATGTGAGGAGGCAGGGGATGGATTATCCCAGTCAAGCTAATCTTTGGTGACTTGGTTTTGAATGTTGTTAGTGCATATGCTCCACAAGTAGGGTTAGATGAGACCGCTAAGAGGCAATTTTTGGGAAGACCTAGATGACATGGTTAGAAGTGCGCCTATCAATGAAAAGATTTTCTTAGGAGACGATTTCAATGGTCATGTCGGTACAAATAGTGGAGGGTTTCAAAGGGTGCATGGGGGTTTTGGTTATTGTGATAGAAATCAAGAGGGAGAAGATATCTTAAACTTTGTCGTAGCCTATGATCTTATGATAGCTAACACTTTCTTTAGAAAGAGACATTCTCATTTAGTTACTTTTAGCAGTGGTCAACACTCTAGCCAAATCGATTTTGTTCTTGTTAGGAGGGAGGACAAACGAACCTGCATAGATTGTTAGGTTATACCTAGAGAGTGTGTTGTCCAGCAATATAAGTTGGTAGTCTCTGACTTTCGTTTTAAGTTACGGGTCCGACAAACTAAGATCGCCAGAGTCACGAGGACGAAGTGGTGGAAACTCAAAGAAGATACAGCACAGGCGTTTAAGGAGAGGATGGTCACGGAAGGGATGTGGACGTAGGAGAAGCGAATAGAGAAGCGAAGAGTATGTGGACAGAGATGGCAACTCGCATTAGAAAGGTGGCTACGAAGGTGCTTAGAGTGACCCAAGGGACAAGAGGAGAAGCAAAAAACACATGGTGGTGGAATGAGGGAGTGCAAAAGGCTATTAAGGAGAAGAAGATATGCTACAAGCACGTGTATCATGATAAGAGCGATGACAACGTACAGAAATACAAAGCAGCAAAAAAGAATGCGAAGAAAACGGTGACTGAGGCACGAGGCAAGGCATATGAGGAAATTTATCAGAAGCTAAGTACAAAGGATGGAGAGAAGGATGTATATAAGATGGCTAAAATTCGAGAAAGGAAGACAAGAGATTTCAACCAAGTTAAATGCATCAAAGACGACACTAATAAACTTTTGGTGAAAGACGAGGATATCAAGAATAGGAGGAGAGATTACTTTGACAAGTTGTTCAATCACGATAATGATTATAGTATGATTGAACTGGATAATGTTTTTGACGACACCGATAAGTGGTTTGTTCGAAGAATTCAGGAGTCGGAAGTAAGAGAGGCCTTAAAAAGGATGAAAGTGGGTAAGGCGTTGGGGCCTGATAACATCCCTATTGAGGTGTGGAAATGCCTATGAGAAGTGGCGATTATTTGGCTAACTAAGTTGTTCAATAGCATTTTTATGTTAAACAAAATGCCAAATGAGTGGCGGAGGAGCACATTAGTACAATTTTCAAAACTAAAGGAAACATTCAAAGTTGTACTAATTATA
The DNA here is from genome assembly GCA_036346575.1 of Dendrocalamus sinicus. NCBI lineage: Eukaryota > Viridiplantae > Streptophyta > Magnoliopsida > Poales > Poaceae > Dendrocalamus > Dendrocalamus sinicus. The sequence goes on along the minus strand of CM070659.1, from coordinate 17,697,676 downwards.
GAGGAATTAAGCTCATGAGCCACACAATGAAGCTCTGAGAACGAGTGATTGAGTGTCGTTTAAGAAAAGTGACTAGTGTGACAACAAACCAATTTGGTTTTATGCCTGAGAGGTTGACCACGGAGGCAATTTTCTCGCTACGACAGTTGATGGAGAGGTATAGGGAGCAAAAGAAGGACCTTCACATGATATTTATTGACTTGGAGAAAACATATGACAAAGTGCCAAGAAATGTCATGTGGTGGGCGTTTCAAAAGAAAAGAGTCCCAACAAAATATATTACCCTAATTAAGGACATGTACGAAAATGTTGTGACTAATGTCAGAACGTGTGGTAGTGTTACTAACGACTTTCCCATTAAGATAGGACTACACCAAGAGTCAGCGTTGAGTCCATAATTTTTGCTCTAGTGATGGACGAGGTCACACGAGACATACAAGGAGATATCTCTTGGTATATGGTTTTCGTTGATGATGTGGTGCTGGTTGATGAGAGTAGGATATGTGTTGATAGGAAGTTCGAGTTATGGATGAAGACCTTAGCATTGAAGGGCTGTAGACTTAGTAGGACTAAAACTAAGTATATGAGGTGTGATTTCAGTGGTGCTAGGGTAGATGATGGAGATGTTAGATTGGATGGACAAGTAGTGCCTAAGAAGGACACGTTTTATTATTTGGGATCGATGCTACAGTGGGACGGTGAGATTGATGAAGACGTGAGCCACAGGATAAGAGCGGGGTGAGTAAAATGGCACCAAGCATCTAGTGTCCTATATGACAAAAAAGTCACTCAAAAGTTAAAGGGTAAGTTCTATAGGATGACGATCAGACCCATAATGCTATATGGAGTAGAATGTTGGGTGACTAAAAGACAACATATACCAAAAATGGTTGTAGCAGAGATGAGGATGCTGCGGTGGATCTGTGGTCATACAAGGTGGGATCGTATCCACAATGATGATATACGTGATAGGGTGGGGGTAGCACCAATTGAAGAGAAATTTGTCCAACATCGCTTGAGATGGTTCAGACATCTCCAACGACGGCCTCCTGAGGCATCGGTACGTAGTGGAATTTTAAGACGTACTGAAAATGTAAGAAGAGGTAGATGTCGACCAAAACTGACGTGGGAGGAAGCAGTTAAAAGAGACTTGAGGGATTGGAATGTATCTAAACAATTAGTTTTGGATAGGAGCGCATGGAAGTTAGTGATACACATACTGGAACCATAAGAAAGTTAGGGGCAGTGTTTTAGACTCTTGGCTCAGATAGCAGGTTGCACGGCTTAGGGTTTTAGCATTAGCATTGTAAGGTTTTATTTTAAGGCTCATATCTATTTGATTTTGAGAAGGTTTCATTTCTAGTCTACCTTAACTTGTTTGGGACAAAAGGTTTTGTTGTTATTGTTTGTCAGACCCATATTTTTCAATCCGGAATCTACTGTGTTTCACTGCACTAATCCCTAGATCAGTAGTTAGTGCACACAGGTACCTTGCTGAATCATGACATACATCGCATAATAATATTACAGAGTCTGAAATACACCACATCGGGTGAATGTTTACAAAAGGGCCGCTTTGGCCAAATGTTTTCATTACATAAATGCAGCGGAGATAGTAGCAAAAGTAAACCCAAAATTCACAGGCAAGCGACCTGTAGGGTAATGTGTACAGCATATGTCTCCGGAGAACTGGTAACATATGTGTACACAAAGCCAGGAGTTCACTTGTCTATGTCTAACCATCGTGGCCTATGCCTTAGTTATCGCCTTTGCTTCCGCCAACGTTGGTAGGGGCCTCCTCATAGGCGTAATGTCCTTGAGTTCTTGTTTCTGAATTTTGTCGCAAAAGCGAGTGTGAGCACTCCAACCCCGTGCTCGCGAGCCAACACACAGAATGCAATATTTAACATGTATGGCTTGTCAAAGGATGGCTCGGGTTTATTTTATTTTTGCAAAGAGTGCTTTTGAATACAATTACTTAAAATTCTTAAGACCTAGCAATTTTAAACTCAAGACTTATATTGGTAAGTAAGTTGATCTTATAATCGACACAGATTCCATCCACCATTTCATGGCATCTGTATCATATACATATTTCAGCGTTATAATCGCTTAACTTACCACTGGGACGACACCCAGGACAATTCCAAATCATTTCCATTATCACCCACCAAGACTTTTGAAATAGAACTATATCTAGTTAGGTTCCCATGTCTGCCCTTGACCGTGGGCACGGCTATTCGAATAGTTTTGACTCTGCAGAGTTTGTACACTTTCACCACAAGAGACAATCAACTTGTTGCCCCACACGATTCCTTAGAAGTGTGGTTGAGCAGACCATCACAGTGACTTTTCAAAATATCTAATCCCTTCTCTCATCTCACCTTATGGGTAGCCGCCCACTTGCGGTGGGTCCCATCTATGCGCGGGATGTTTCCCACAGCCACTAACACAGCCGGGCTCTTACTTCCCGCAACGTTAGGACAGCTGGGAAACTTCACCCTCCACTGGTGTCCCTTAGGGCCTCCCTTGCCCGTGCGTATCCACTTCTATCCACTACCAGTGAGATGAGTCCGCGGTTTCGTTAAGTTTACTTAGCCAAGTTGTATTTTACAGACTTGTGGTTGTACTGTTTTACACGGGTTGACATGACAAGATTCAGTCCTTAAGGTTACCCGGATGGTTCTACCACATTTCACATTTTGTGCAACCACTGCACCACATACCAGCCCCCAAACCATCCATCCAGGTATTTAAGCATTTTTAGGATTTTTCAGAGATAGAAAATATTGTGTCCACTTACTATAGTCATTCCATCCATGACTGTCCCCAAAACATATCATACTTTGCAAGTGTTATTTTTGGGGCAGCTATGTACCCCCGTTTTATCTAGCAATACTAAGCACCGCAATATTTATTTGGACTTACTGATAAAAGCTATGATAACATAAACTTTTGCTAAGGCGACAAGGTTCACATGTCCAACATTTCAGCTGATCATTATTAGCAAGCATTATATTAGGTGTATAACTACCATTTCTGGAAACGGACATATTTTACCACATAAAATAACAGCATGCATGTTGATAATTTAAAAGAAATTAACTTTGCAAAATCATAGGTTCAAAATGATCAAAGTGTTAACTAGCCTGGTTCACGGGGTTCTTGATCTTGGTCTTCAGAAGCTTCTAAGCTGGCTGCCTCAACCTCTTCTTCTTGAGCCTCGTATGCTATTTAATCGTGCGAGATACCCAAATAAAAGAAAAGCAACCAATCATTCAAAATATCACCAAAAATTCAAATGAACTCCAAAAATTATGGTTCTAGTTCCATTGGATAGACCTTGAATTTAGATGAATTTAGAAATTTTCTCACTTGATTGGAGTTAAAATGAATAAGTTATGTTCATTTAAAGTTCTCAGTCCGGTGAAATTCCAGAAAATGGAAAAATCCTGACATGTGGGTCCACTGGTTATTTTTAATTCATTATCTTTTTATTTTATTTCCTTACGTAATGTGTCTCTGACATGTGGGTCCAGCTCTTGCTCGATGGGGTCCACATGTCGATGGGTTCTGTGTAAATGTTCCACTGACCAGTGGGGCCCAGTGGTCGATGGTCGCTCGGCATGCTGCGGGCGACAGTGGGGCCCACTGTCGGCCGGGAATAATAGAGAAATCTCAACCTAGCGCTGCGGAGCCGAAGGCTTGAACGCGCGCGGCCGGGGAGTAGGGGGAAAAGTGAGCGCGCTAGCCAAGTGAGCGGGGAGGCGTTGCCTACCCATAAAGGGTAGATAACCCTTTTGAGGGGTACCTGCTAGAGGGACCGGGCAGCAGTGGACGGAGGCGATGGTGGAGCTGCGGTGCCGGCGGCGAGGTATGGTCGTGGAGGTCCGGGGGAGGGGCAAAATGCGTTCCTCGTGCTTCGGGGATGCCGGTGGCGAGGTCGGCGGGGGCCGAGGGTGCACGGTGGCGGCCGGCGTCGTGCAGTGGCGGCGGTTCGGGGAGGCTCTCGGCGAGGTACGGGCGTCGGGAGGTGCGGGTGAGACTGGGGATAGCTTTGCGATGCTCCGGAGATGGTTCAAGAGCGGGGAATCGGGCTCTGGTGCAGTGGAACGGCGGGGAGCTAGGTCGCCGGAGTTGGGAACGAAGGTGGCTTGCCGGCGATTGGGGGTGTTCGGGCTTAACTTACCGGGTCAGGAGGGGAGTACGGGGTGTGGCGAAGTAAGCGGAGGGGTGCAGTGGCTTTATAGGCGACGGGGAAGCGCGGGCAACAATCGCTCCCGTTCAGTCACTTCGGGGCAGCGGTGGCAGGCGGCGATGGCAGGTGGCGGGATTCCTGGTGCGCGTGCTCCTCCCGGGCAGCTTTTGCGCCGCGCACGCGAGAGGACGCGTCAGGTAGCGGGCTACCGCTCCCGGCGCATGCGTGCCACGGGGAAGAAAGGGGCTACCCCCGCGCAGAGAGAGAAGGGGACGGGGGAAGAAGGAGACGACTCTGACCAAGCGGGTCCACCGGCCAGCGGGAGAGGGGAGGGGGAAGCGCGACGGCGCGGATGAAGCCGCGTGGCGGGGAGGCTGATCGGGCGGCGGGCGCGGTTAAGTGAGGTGGATGGGCCAGATGGGCCGGGGCGCGGGGAAGGGGCATCGCGGCCGACCACATGGCGAGCAGGGGAAGGGGAAAGGCGGGATCGCTCGGGCGACGTGGGCTGATCCTGGCCGTCCAGGTGGCGGCCGGAGGGTGAGTTGAGTTTTTAAATTTTTCCTGATTTTGATTTTAGCTTTTAGAAATTGCCAGGAAATCCCAATAAGCTCAGAAAAATATGAAATTACATCCAAAATTTCCAAAAAATTCACAGAAGCTCCTGATGACATTATGGACTTAATAAAAATATTTCCAACTAATGTTGGTATTTACTTTACTTGCTCCCATTGTTTTTCATGCCATTATTTTCAAAAATAATATTTTATGTTCTAAATCAATTTTCTTTCTTACTGTTATGGATCATCTTTTCATATTCTTATTTAAATTTTAAATTTTCTGTTATTTAAATATGCTTGTTTCCTCTCGGTCCTTTTAACTGTTTGGAACCTTCACCATTCAATTAAATCCCAAAAACTCCAAATTCAAATAAACCTCATGTGCAAAAAGAAATTCAAAAACTTTATACTTTCAAATTCAAATTTTCAGGATGTTACATTGTTATTGTATTTGTGTTGTAGGGATGACCCCCACCTAAGCCCAGCAGGCCTATTAGAAGGTTGTAAGGCCCAAAATGGGACATGTATAATGACATAAGTGCCCCTGAGGGGGATACTCAAATGTAAGGGTACTATTGTAAAAGCACTCCCCATGTGGACATATATATACGATACAGGCCATGGGGGAAACCCTAAGCACTTGCTCACCTAACTCTCCACTACCATACTCTCTCTCTCTCTCTGTTTAGTCTGTAGCCACAATAGTTGGCGCCGTCCGTGGGGAGGAGAAGAGAAAGCCTCAAGATCTGAAAAAGGATGGCACCAAAGAAAGCTTTATCGTCGGCGCCAAAGAAGAAGAAGGCGGGCGCGACGGAACCTCGCGTCAACACCAGGGCTTCGGCGTCGGCAGTGATGCAGGCGCGACGATCGCGAACATCGGCGTTCACGGCACAACGCTCGGCCCCGCCACCACCGCTGCGACGACCAACCCCACCACCACTGCTGCGACGACCGACCCCACCACAACCGCTGCGATGACCGACCCACCACCACCGCCACGACAACCGACCCCGCCACCGCCGCCACAACGGTCGAAACCGCCCCGCGCGTGGCAGGTAACCCCGCCGCGAATACCGCGACAATCACTGGCAGCGCCGATCGGGTGGCGGGGGTGACAGTGCCGGTGCCCACGCTGGCACGGCAACCGCACCCTCACCCGACGCAGGAGCGGTGGGCGGTTTCAGTGGCAACGCGCGCCTCGTCACTGACTCTGGAGTCCATCACGACATCGCGGCAAGCAATCCAGGAGCGCAGGTCGTGATCGCCGCTGTTCCGGCTGTGCAGCCAGGTGCACCGATTGCCCCGGCCACACCTGCAATGGAGAACGTCCTGCTGGCAGCCCTCAACGCATTCCAGCGAGAGTTAGCGGATCTCTGCAGGGCCGTGCGGGATATGCAAGAGGCTCGGAGCCAGCAAACTTTGCCGGTATCGCACCGGAACCCACGCCGGAGCGGGCGGACAGCCGCGACGCCCCCACGTCCAACCGCGTCCCACTGCGACGCATGGACACGGAGTCCCCACTCTCCGTAGGCTTGCAGCAGGCGGCATGGCCGGAGGACTTCAAGTTCCCGAGCGCCATCGAGTCGTACAAAGGCGACACGGACCCGTGGGAGTTCGTGCATGTGTATGAGACCGCCATTGAAGCCGCCGGCGGAGACGACACCACGAAGGCAAAAGGGCTCCCCCTCGCACTGCAGGGGGTGGCGCTCTCGTGGTTCTTCACTATCGAACCAAATTCCGTCTATGCGTGGGAGCAGATCTGCGACCGGCTCTACAATAATTTCCAGGGAAACTACGTCGAGCGCGTCGACGCGGATCAACTCTTCGCAGTCAAGCAGAAACCCTCGGAGAAGCTCCGGGACTACTTCAAGCGCTTCGCGAAGGTACGCTGCCAGGTCAAGGTTGTAAATGAAACAACCATCATCAATGCAGCAATACAGGGTCTTCGTCCAGGGCCCCTGGCCGAATACAATGCGCGGAAGCCAATCAAGATGGTGGCTAAGCTCTTCAACAAGATGGAAGAGTACGCCAGAGCGGAAGAGGACGCGCGGCGGTGATAGGGTGACGACTCCGACACCAATCAGGCGGAGGGCTCGCCGAAGGAAGCCCCCCTAAAGGTAAGCGTAAGTCGGAGCCGTTGAAGGACGCCTCCGAGCGCAAGGATGCCCAGCACAAGGACTCGTCGGGCGAAAGTCCAAACGTGGCCAGCAGAAGTCTCGGAGAGGCTGTTACGTCTTCGACATCGAGGGCGGCTCCGAAGATAACACCCCCGCCGGCCGCGGTGGCAGGGGACGCCGGGGGGGCGAGGGCGTGATCGAGGCTACGATGATAAAGCCCGCGGAGAATACAACGACCAGCACCACGGGAAGTGGTGCGAGCTCCATGGTCGTGGCAGCCATGATACGCATGCGTGCACCACCATTGCAGCGCTTCAGCAAAGCGTCGCCAGGGACAAAAACCTTGAGGCGCGCCCACCCGTCGTGGCTCACGTACAGCAACCCCTGGAAGACCTCATGTAGGTCCAGGAGCAAGGGATGCAGCCCCAGGAGGGCCACCTGCGGATCCAGGCGCATATACAGCAACCTCGGGAGGATCTCCTGCAGCTGCAAGCCCCGGAGGGAGCCCAACGCAGGGTCATAAACGTCATTTCCGGGGGCTCCTCGCTGGAGTTCGCCTCAGCCCGGCAGCAGAAGGCATATGTAAGGAGGCTACACCACGTGGCAGCATACCCGACGCAGGCACTGCCAGAGTGGGCGCAACATGAGATCACCTTCACGCCCGCTTACACTGAGGGCGTGGAGTTCCCCCACCAAGATCCCCTGGTCGTCCAGGTCACCATCGCAGGATGCGACGTTAGGCGCGTCCTGGTCGATGGAGGAAGCTCCACGAACATCTTGTTCGCGGCGGCTTTCGACCAGATGGGCATCCCCCGAAGCCGGTTGGGCCCCTCGGGGATCCCACTCTAGGGCTTCGGAGGTCAGCCTCTACGGGCGCTGGGCCAGATATGCCTGCAGGTCTCCTTTGGTCGAGATGACAACGCGAGGAGTGAGGATGTCACCTTCGACATCGTCGATATCTCGTACCCCTACAAGGCCATATTGGGGCGGCCAACCCTAAACTCCTTCAGGGCAGTCCCACACCACGGCTTCTTATGTATGAAGCTCCCTGGACCGCAGGCCATCATCACCATCCACGGCGACCAGGACATGGCTCGGCGCATAGAGCTTGGCACCAGAGGTCCGCACCGTAACGCCCAACGGAACGCCTAGGCCGGGAATGCAACCGCGAGGGTCCTCGGCGGCTTCGAGAAGTACCTCACCAGGCCCCCACATGGGTTGCTCCAGCAACAGAGGCTCCTACTGTGCACCGCCTTGTCGCCTGGGTAACAACAGTCGCGACCGTTCTCGACCTTGAGCGATCAGTGGTCAGTACCTCGTCTTTTGTAATCTCTCACCCGCGCAAATGGGGATTCAATAAAGTTCGTCGTTTGCAAACTTGTCTGGCTTCCCACAAAGACACGCGTTCGCGCGCGCACTCTCTATGAACAAAAACACGGGTATGAGTATAAACAAAGACACGCGTTCGCGCGCGCACTCTCTGTGAACAAAAACACGAGTATGAGTATAAACAAAGACACGCGTTCACGCGCGCACTCTCCGTGAACAAAAACACGGGTATGAGTATAAACAAAATCACGTGTTCGCGCGCGCACTCTCTGTGAACAAAAACACGGGAATGAGCATAAATTAAGACGCGCGGGGGGACGCCTCTACACGCACTCTACGGAGTATAAATAAGACATAGCGTCGAGGTCTGCCTCCACACGCACTCTATGGAGTATAAATAAGACGTAGCGTCGAGTTCCGCCTCCGCACGCACTCTACGGAGTATAAATAAGATGTAGCGTCGAGGTCCGCCTCCGCACGCACTCTGCGGAGTATAAATAAGACGTAGCGTTGAGGTCCGCCTCCGCACGCACTCTGCGGAGTATAAATAAGACGTAGCGTCGATGTCCGCCCCCGCACGCACTCTGCGGAGTATAAATAAGATGTAGCGTCGAGGTCCGCCCCCGCACGCACTCTACGGAGTATAAATAAGACGTAGCGTCGAGGTCCGCCTCCGCACGCACTTTGCGGAGTATAAATAAGACGTAGCGTCGAGGTCCGCCCCCGCACGCACTCTGCGGAGTATAAATAAGACGTAGCATCGAGGTCCGCCTCCGCACGCACTTTGCGGAGTATAAATAAGACGTAGCGTTGAGGTCCGCCTCCGTACGCACTCTGAGTATAAATAAGACGCAGCGTTGAGACATACCTCCGTGCGTACTCTACTGAGTATAAACAAGACACGGATGTCCTCGCATACGTGCGGGCATTGCCCTAGTGCGTACTCTACGGAGTATAAATAAGACGTGGCTGATGTTCCCACGCGCCTCGAGTCTTAATAAGACACAGCAGAGGCTTGCCCCCGCGCGCACCCCGCAGAGCGCGCAAAAGGTGCGACAGAGACTTGCCCACACCTCGGAACACAAGCTAGGCGCGCGGCCGTGGTCCTATCGTGCGCCCCACGGTAGCGAGTATGGTAGCTGCCACCCCTTCGAGCGGTATGGGACAGAGCGCTCGTGCGTCTACTTCGACTAGATGCTGGCTCCGCCGTCACCCCTTCGAAAGGTAGGGGACGGAGCGCTCATGCGTCTACCTCGACTAGGCGCTGGCTCCGCTGCCACCCCTTCGAGCGGTATGGGACGGAGCGCTCGCGCTCTACTTCGACTAGGCGCCAGCTCCACCGCCACCCCTTCGAAAGGTAGGGGATGGAGCGCTCGCGTGTCTACCTCGACTAGGCGCCATCTCTGCCACCACCCCTTCGAGCGGTATGGGACGGAGCGCTCGCGCGTCTACCTCGACTAGGCGCTAGCTCCGCTGCCACCTCTTTGAAAGGTAGGGGACGGAGCGCTCGCGCGTCTACCTCGACTAGGCGCCGGCTTCGCCGCCACCCCTTCGAGCGGTATGGGATGGAGTGCTCGCACGTCTACTTCGACTAGGCGTCGGCTCCGCCGCCACCATTTTGAAAGGTTGGGGACGAAGTGCTCATGCGTCTACTTCGATTAGGCGCCAGCTCCGTGGCCACCTCTTCAAAAGGTAGAGGACGGAGCGCTCGCGCATCTACCTCGACTGGGCGCCAGCTCTGTCGCCACCCCTTCGAGCGGTATGGGACGGAGCGCTCGCGCGCCTACTTCGACTAGGCGCCGGCTCCACCGCCACCCCTTTGAAAGGTAGGGGATGGAGCGCTCGTGCGTCTACTTCGACTAGGCGCCAACTCCGCTGCCACCCCTTCGAGCAGTAGGGGACGGAGCGCTCGCGCGTCTACCTTGACCAGGCACCGGCTCCGCTGCCACCCCTTTGAGTGGTAGGGGACAGAGCGCTCGCGCGTCTACTTCGACTAGGTACCAGCTCCACCCACGCTACCTCGAAAGGGGATGGAGCACGTGGAGGCCTACTTAGCGTATAGGCGAGGCGAACGCGAAGTACAGTTTCACGAGTCTACTGCGGAATAGCGCAGTCATAGGGAATGGCAAGATGTATTCATCACAAGATGTTTACAATGAGGCGCAGTGAGAGTATACAAGCATCCTTGGATGCGCGCGGCAGCTACCCGGCAGCTCCTCCTTAACGCGCTACCACGTCGAAACTTCGCCCGAAGAAGCCCAGCCCGCCCAAAAATCCAACGACTCCTCGGCCCTCCGCCAACATCGAAGACGCAGTCGGGTCATAAGGTCAGAAACTAGCAGCCAGTCCCGATCGGGTAACTGCTCGGGACACGGGGCACACAAGTCAGAACACAGGGGGGCAAATTTTACTTTATTCATAAGAAAAAGGCATGTGTTACAACGCACGCCAACACACGACAACCCCGGCGTCACACCTGTGGGTTCGCGTCGCCACCCGACGCTTCGGTACCACCTTCGCCACGCCGCGGGACTTCATCCAGCCACCAGCCGAGGTTCCCCTCATTGCACCTGGTTCGCCAAAGCTCGACCTTCGCTGCGGCCTCCCCGATGTACTCCCAATCCTCTCGTGGAAAACCCGCACAGCGCATACGGCGACGGACATCACTCCGGCCCCGGTCGGCATTTCCAGTTGAGGGTCGGCCAGCCCGTCAACGTGTTGGCAGCCGCGGAGCCGCAGGAGCGCGCACACCAAGCACGACGTCACATACGAGCAATGGTTGACGAACGACGTCGTGGCGGTGCGTGCAAGGTTGGCCGCATCCCCGATCCGCCGAAGCTCCTCGGGTTCAAGGCGCGGGGCGACACCTCGACGATAAGATCTTCGAGGGTGCCTTCCAGGGCCAGCATGGCATCCCACGCAGCCACCGAGGCATCGCCCAGAGTCTGGTCCTGCTCCGCAGGAGACACGGTGAGTTGGCCCTTCTCCTTCTCTAGTGCAACGATTTGCTGGAGTAGGCCGTCCCGCTCCTCTGCACCGTCTTGTCGCGCCGCCTCGGTGGCCGACAACCGCACCGCTGCCACGAGCGTTTCGGCGTGCGACATCGTCTTCACGCACTTTGCTTCTAAGCAGTAGATGTGGTCATCCTTGGCAGAGTGCGCCCCCTCGATTGCGCGCAGAGCCTCTTCGGCGGCTCGCAACCGCCCCTCTAGCGCCCCCTGCTCGTGGGTGTGAGTCGCCTGCAATGCCTGGGCCAGGACGAGGGTCTGTGCACACAAAAAAATGGTCAGCAAACTTCTGAAGACCACACATAGTTGCAAGGTCAGATACCTGCTCGTACTCCTGACACCTCCAACGTGTCTCCAAGACGCTCCGCCCTGTAGCTTAGCAGCGCCTGCTGATCAATACTTGCGGCCGCATCACTCGCGACCCCGCGCCATGCTCCCAGCACCTCCGGTTGAGGGGCGAAGTTCGCTAAGCTTGGGCGCGTCGCGACCGCGACGGCACCCTCGGGAGCGTCGAACGCCCCTCTCAAAGGAACGCCCCTGCGCCTTGAAGATTGCCCGTCCTCCGGGATGAGTGCCTCTGAAAGGAGGCATACCGGTTAATCTCACGAGAGCAATGCAAAGCTATACCACACTGCATCCAAGATAACCTACCCTCGGTGGCAACCGGTGGACTCCGCCTGGTCGTCCCCCCAGCCTCGGACGGGACAACAGGGACGCCAGCAACCCCGGATGATGTCGGCCCTCGGGGCCGGGGAGTCTCCGTGTCGGAGTCTAACACCAGCGCCCCCGCCACCGTGGCCCGGGATGGGGCCGGGGGGATGCTGGACCCGGGGGCTTCGGCGTCAAAGTCGGAGTCCCACAAGCTACCAACACTGGCCGCCACGGTGAACCCCCTCGAAGTCCAATGAGGAGGGGATCGTAGGCGTGGCCGCTTCGCCTTGGGAGAAGAAGGCAAGGACCCCACCTCAGCAATGGCCGCAGGAGGGGGCTCCACAGCAGCAACGCTTGCGGGCGGGGGCCCCATTCTAGTAACCTCCGCGGGGAGCAGCTCCACCTCGGGAACCAGCGTGGGCGTAAACTCTGCTCTACTATCCCCCGTGAGGGCCAGCTCCAACATTGTCGGCGCCGCAGGTAAGGACTCCGCCCCGGTGTCGCCAGCGGATGTCAGCCCCATCTCAGCAACCGCCGCGGGCGACGAAGCTTCCCCCTCCCGATCGTCCATGGAGCATTCTCGGTCCCCGACGCCACCAAGGGACCCGCCGCGCCGTCATCGCGCCGTCTTCAGTCCGACCGGCGCCGCCGGCGATCGGACTCGGCGTCTGCCGATCGAGGAGCGACGACGGCCAAAGACGCTGGCGCGGCGCGAAGCTCGAGTCTTCCCGCGAGACGGCACCCTTTTCCCTTTGGCATCATCCTCCGGGTGTCGAGGCTGGCTCGGGGCCGAAGGGGCGCGCTCCGGCACGCGAATACCTAGGGCTTTGCACACACGATTTATTCGCCCCAGCTTCGCCTCCGCGGTTGCAGCTGCGCGCAGCTCGTGCTCCCTGGCTGTATACGGCCCAAGGAACACGTTCACCGTCCGCTCCGCAACCTCCAAGCGAATTCCTATACGCGACAACACTCAAGGTTAAATACGGCGCAACGGGCAGAAACGGCAGACAGGACGTGGCCGAGACTTACGAGGGCCGGAGGTCGCCGGTAGCGAAGTCACGGACAGACGAACGTTGTCGTCTTGAAGTTTCATAGTCAGGAGGCACCACTCATAGGCAAGTGGCGCCACACCGTACATAATGAACTCCTCGGTGAGGTCGCGCATGTTGAAGCGGGCGGCGATTCCCATGAGCCTTCGTGCCCTTCGCTTGTCCTCGGCGTCGATTGGTACGCCGGGCGTGGTGTTAAACGCCATTGGCCCGTCAGAGCATTCTAGGCCGTTACCGCTCGCCACGCGGTGGTAAAACCACTGCCTCATCCAGTTCGGCTCCCACTTCGCCCAGGTTGAGTTGGCGGGGAAGATCTTCCCGCACGATGACCGCAGGACGAAGTTGACGCTGCCGATGGAGAACGTCCCGTCTTTCCGCTCTTTTAGCTGGCACCGCGCATTGTGGAGGAATGCGAACATCGACGCACTGGGTCAACAAGCCTCCGTACGTAGAACCCAGCTGTATACAGCAAGGCGAGCCAGCGTGTTCAGAGTCAACTGTGCCAACTCCAGTCCGAAGGTCCGCAGAACATCACCGACGATCATGGCAACCGGGATACAGAGACCGGCTTCAAAGTAGACGACGAAGAGGACCGCTTCCGACTTCCTTGGCCGCGGCTCGGTCTCGTCGGCAGGCAGGCAGTCGCACCTCCCGACGGTCGGACAGCTTCCCCTCACGTAGCAGCGTGCGGATGGTCTCCTCCGTCACAAGCGTGGGGCCCAAGATGCGTGAGCTCGGACCCTCCATCTTATCCATCGCCACCCACCATTTGTTTACCGCCGTCGAACCACGCTTCTCGAGCGCGTACTCCACCTCGCGTGGTGAGGACCAGTGGGAGACGACGATGTCACCAACCACCTGGGCGAGTTCTTCACCGTGCGCCATCGCTATCCGGGACCTGGGAAACCGCGGGGGCAGCGCGGCAACAAAGAAGCCAGGAAGAGCAGGAGATGGGAAGGACTAGGAAGCGTACGAAGGAGGAGCAGAGGTGGTGCCATAGGGGGTATTTAAAGCCTTTTCACCTCCAGCACCGCCGGTAAGCATAACCGACGGGAGGCGAACCGCCCGCCTCCCCACGATCGAAGCCGAAGCGTCGTGGTCGTCCCACGACCGCAGTCGTGCAAGGGCCTGACACCGCACGACGCACCAATAGCGTCCCGCCACGTGTCTGTTCCCTCAAAGGAGTAAATACAGGCCGCATGGCGTGGCGCATCCTCTGGCACGTGTCGGCGCGATTCTCGGGGCCATTAGTGCAGCAGCGGCAGGCCAAGAGACAGTCAGCTTTAGCAGCAACTTCGACGGAGTCTCCGCTTCAACAGGAAGACTCCGGCTCCGCACCCGCGAATGGGCACCTCGCTACGCCACCACAGGTCTGTGCGGCAAGCCCGAAGACCACCCCGATGACCGCAACCTCGGCGTAGTCACCGCCTCTGCAGAGTGACCCTGGCTCCGATTTCAGCCCCGCCCTTGCGAAGAAGAACCCCGTTGCGCCTTCAAGTCTACACGACAAGCCCGTAGACCACCTCGACCTCGGTCGCCCGGGTCGACCCTGACACCTGCACCGGCCCATATTCCAAAGGTCTAGCCGGGCCTCTGACTCGGCGTTGCGCATGGCGGACGCGTCTGTCATTTCGCCCTTGCAGGCCGCCCCGGGCGGTCGGAGCCCGGAGACGTACAAACGTTGGGTTAACACTCAACACCAACACGGTCCCGCCCCCGTGCTGCGGGACACAAGGTGGCCCTCCGACTCCTAGCCTGAGCAAGGATCCCGGGAGCGGCTCCGATCGAACCCGTGGAGCAGCACCGGCGGCTACCATGGCTTCGAAGTTCGGGCGACAACTTCGTAGCCCTAGTCGGCACGCGAAGGCCGACTTGTGACAAGATTTGACTTGTTCTCATAAATAGGCCACCTTCAGTCCATCAACATTCTTTGACGGTAGCGCCGATCAGCGCGATCAAAGAATGCGGATGAACCCAAGCAGGCCCACTTACGAGAACAGGTCAAACCTTGTCGCCATTCGCAGGAGCACAGCACAATCGGTGGACAAAAGCCCTCGTTGGCAGCTCGAAGATAAGTTGCCCAAACTCAAAAATAGGCATCCATCAGTTCATCAACATTCTATGACCGCCTCAATCAGTGCTAACCCTGCCATAAAACAGTGCTTTCAAAGAATGCAGATGAACCGAGGCAGCCTATTTTCGAGACCAAGGTTATTCCCACCGCACCAAGCCGTGGCACAACGAAGGACGACGCCGGAGGGTGACACACATATATACTCGTCGCACCCCACATCGGGAAGCGCAACCGGCGCAAGCCTAAAAGGCAGCAGCGTAACCACCGGGAGGGCAACCGGCAGGAAACGCAACCGGCGGAACCCGAACCATCGTTGTCGCGCACCACTACCCGGCGCGATTCCCGGGGATCGCTGGCAGTCCAAGACGTGCCAATCGCGCCCCGCCGCGTGTGCCTTCACATCGGGACAACGCGTACGGCTGCAACAGCCCGCCCCTGACAATTCAGGGGTCGACGTGATTCTCGCTATCATTAAAGGCGAAAGCTCCAGAACACGAAACCATCGGGCCACATCAGCATCATACTGGGCGGAGCCCCTTCCCACCCGCTAGGCCCTCCAGAGATACCTCGCAGCGGGAACCTTGCCTGCCTCAAGCCCAGGGGTGCCCGTACCATGGGCCTGTCTCCGCCCTGGCTTCGACTTCGTCGGCATCTTCGACTCCGCCGGCATCTTTGACTCCGTCGGCATCTTCGACCCCTCTTGCATCACAGCTCCGCGGCTAGATAGGTCCAAGGCAAAAAACACCTCCCGCTGCAAGTCCGGCCCCATATCATCAGTGCAAAGGCAGGCTACACCAGCAAGAAACGGTCCTATTTAAGATCATTCAGTGCCACAGGCCGCAGGGACGGAGGGGGCCAAAGGGCTCAGCAACATGGCTTCGGCCTGTGAAGCCCTTCACCATGAGAGGCTCCTGTTGTAGGGATGGCCCCCACCTAAGCCCAGCAGGTCTGTTAGAAGATTGTAAGGCCCAAAATGGGACATGTATAATGACATAAGTGCCCCTGAGGGGGATACTCAAATGTAAGGGTACTATTGTAAAAGCACTCCTCATGTGGATATATATATATATATATATATATATATATATATATATATATATATATATATATATATATATATATATATATATATATATATATATATATACGATACATGCTATGGGGGCATACTCTCTCTATCTGTTTGGTCTGTAGCCACAACAATTTGTATTACACAAAGCAACATTGATGTATTCCTTCCCTGTTCTGAAGGAACTCCAGCAAGAGCCTATCTCCCATTGACGACACCTTTGAGCTTGACAACACCGCAACCGCTGCGGTTCCATTCCACCAGCGACCTTGACCGCAGCGGCTCCTCCCCACTGCCAACTAGCATTGCCACCATAATTTGGTGGAGAGCCGAAGGGGAGTCAGCCAAACCGGAATCGCATAAGAGATAAGGGCCAGGCCAAATGAAAAAAAGGCTGGATCGGTTAAATATGATCGGCTAGGAAATTGAAACCATTACAAAGGAGATGATTTGGAATGAAGCATGAGGTGATACGAACCAAAAAATGAAGCTGATGCAGGAGGAGATAAGGATGGAAATGAGATGATCAGGGCCACCGCTGGGTAACCCAAACCCACATCCAAACCCAAACCCATAAAATCGGGTAGAATATGATAAAAAAAATTATACATATTTTAAGTTTAGGTATGGAACAAGTAATAACCAATTTACCCATACTACCCATGCCCATCTAGATCTCACCTCACCGAGAATATCTCTTCCCCTCCTATTCTATCCCCTCCTCTCTCTCTCTCCCTCGATGTTGTTGTTGGTCGCAGGCACATCCTGCCGCCGCCAGCTTCGCTGTGGTAGATCGGGCGCCAGCTTCGCTGTGGTAGATCGGGTTGAGCCGCAGGCCTCCCATCACCGCAAGCCATATAAGAGAAGATCAGACCGAGCTACGATCTTATGCCGCCGGTTGCACATCGTCTTGCTGCCGACGGCCGCACCGTAGAACCCACACAGTTAGTTGCGCCTCAAGATGAGCTTAAGCTTTTCGCTTGTTATGCCACGGCTGCGACGCACCGTGTAGCTCATGTTGCTTGCATGCTGCGATCCACCACACGTCTCCACACTGCCGCCTCGCCATTCTCTCTCTCGCTCACTATGTTCATTGATAGATAAGTGAGCGTCACTATGTTCAAAAAGTGGCACGGATGCGCAGATACTCCGATGTTAAGTGTGACTGGGTACTGCAATAATGGGGTGGCTTGCAAGTGGTTGCGGACTTCTCTCAGTTTTTTACTCGATGAATCTCTCTCCTCAAAGTGAGGTAGTTATCTCCTCTCAAAGTGAGACAAATAGATGTTCCTCATGTTGTGCATGAAGCTCCTATTTCATTTGTTCCTCATACTCGGCCTTGGATCTCTTCCTACTCCTATACGCCTTAGAGTTATTCGAGAATCAGTGCCTCTAAGGTACCTAAACCCCCAGGCCTCGTGTGTGACCTGGGTGCTCCTTGTTTCCCAGGGCTGTGAATAGTATAAGCTTCTCCCTAACTGCTTTGAAGGAGCCCTGCGAAGATTCGGTAGTCAATGATTGCTGCAAGAGGCAACCATGTTATTTTAGACTCTATGAAGTTATGGGCTTGTTAACAACTAGGTAGTTTAGCATTTCTGACCCAGCATTGGGAGCCTTCCTCATCTATAGGGTTTTTGAAAGAGGAGACGTCCGAAGATGTGGTTGAAGACCTCGCTCTTAACCATTTTTAGGCATGCTCATTTGTGATCCTGGCAAATAGTGAGGAGGCATCTGATCGGATTGCGACCTCGTCCTGCATCCTCCATTTTGGGATTTTACTCACTTACCCAGTGGTGCCGAATCTGTGGGGGTAAGTTTTTTGTGCCTGGAAAGCCTTGTGCATCGCACTTTGCTATTGAAATTTAGTCATCGTCTTCATCCGCACAAAGGCCTCCCATGTTTCTAGCGACAAGAAAGGATACCTCGTGAAGGGCGTGCAATCCTTGATCACATAGTGCATGAAAAGCATGCTCTCGAAGGTCTTCCACACTTTTTCCATCGTGAGGAGTGCCTGTCGTTGCATGAGTCTCTGGACTTCTTCTGGGATCTCGAACAAGTTTGAAATTTCCACCCACAGCTGATTTCTCATTTTTTTGTCAAAGCTTTCCAGTTTGTTGTGGTGATGATGACCTGTTGCCTTCCAAGTATCCCGGAGGTAGTCCAAAATTCTACCGCTACTTTCTTCTGTTACAAAGGGACCCCATCCGGAGAGACCTCTGTGATGGTCATTCAGCCCTCTAGCCTTTTCGATACTCCTCTGCCACAGTTAGTTACCCAAGTCTTCGGAACGTCTGACCTATTCAACGATGTCGATGGTGATGATGATGATGTCATCTCTCTTATAAGAAAAAAGCTAATTACAGTGAGCTGTGAGTGTAAACATTGACACATGGTTGATCTTACAAGAAATAAGAATATTCGGCGACATATATTATTACTATAAGGTTGCTTTGCAATACTAACATCCCAAATCACATAGCCCAGTGTCTTAGGTTCTACAAAGTAAGTTATGGCTGGAGTCTTTTCTTCCTTATCATTCTGCGCGTTGGTCTTGGTTGTTGTCTTAGGTGTAAAAAACCTTTGGGTTTTGGGCTGCCATGCCCCATGAATGGCACATCAACCCAAAGGTTCTTTTATGCCTAAGATAGCAACTAAGTCTAACACACAACAAGATGAGGAGGAAGAAAAATATATATAACTTACTTTGTAGAACCTGACACACTGAAATGTGTTATTTGCCATTCTAAATAGATCTTGTGGCAATAACAAAGTGAAATACAGAGGACACTAGAGTGTGTGATTTACTTCATGCCCTTTAAAGGTCTCTTTGGCATATATTATTGTTATAAGGTCATTTTAGAACACTAACATGCCATTTCAAATAGATGTTGTAGCAATAACATGATCCTACCTTAAGGTTATCTCTAAGAATTACAATTCACATAGAAACAACTTAATTACCATCCTCATACACCCTAAAAATTTGATTCTCCCCAAACTAGGATTTTGAGTGATGTGATGTCGAGACGCGAATATGCAAATCCAGACTCTCCTGTGTATTCTGCACTAGTCCAGGATTATGCTAGTGCACACAGTATAAACAAAGATGAAATATCAAACATATCACGATTCACTATGAAAAGACTTAAATATTATTAATTATCAGATTTGCGACCTTATGGCCAAGCTTACAGATAATAGCCTGAAAGGCTTAAAGAAACTAGCAGAGGAAAACAAAAATAAGCGTAGTAGCCATTCAAAATGCCCACAGGCAATCGACTGGGGAGCGAAGTCCTAATCCGCGAAGTCGTCAAAGTATCCTTCTTCTAGTAGTTCCTGCTGATCTGGTCCTTCTTCTCAACTTAGCAAATATGGACGAAGCCGTGAGTACATAGAATACTCAGCAAGTCGTTTGTAACAAAAATACAATATAGTATGCAAGGCTTACCAAAGGATGGCTAAAAGGTTAATTTGCAGAAAACAACAATTTAAAGTAAATACAATACATAGATTGAAAAGCGAACTTTGAAAACAACAATAAATAAGTAATTAAAGGAATTGAGAAGAACCACAAGTAAACTGACCATTCACTCCAATGAATCACCCATGAACCAAGATTCAAGTAATGAACCACCTGTGAACTAACCATTCACTTCCCAACTTAACCCAACTAGGATTTTATGAAAACTCTACCATTCGTGTGAAATCACCGAGCATTGTCCATAACCCAGGACACAGGTATTTAAATATTTTTACACTCTGCAGAGATTGTATAACTTACCCACAAGAAATGATATTCTCATATTGCCACGCGATTGACACACTTCCTTTGGTGTGCGGTGGAGAAATCATGACAAGGCCTTTACAATGTTCAATCCCAACCAAAATCCGCCTGCTAGGGTTTTGCCTCACACCCCCCTTACGTCTCATGGAAATTAGCGACCATGTTCATCCCAATGGCGGAATCGAAATTGAAATTTCACAAATTAGTCAGCCAGGTCTATTCCATACTAGACATGTGATTGTACGGTAAGGCTCAGATCAATGGCGCACAACGTTAAGTCCTTAGATTTATCCAGGCAAAACATCTATATCCCAATGTGCAAATTGCACCCCCTTTACTGCACGATCATTCGCCTAGGGGAAACTAATTTTGTATAACTAACACCAATGACATCACCCATGTCATGGTACTCAAATTTTATAACTGTGGCCGACCACCACGTTCTAATATATCATTAAGTCAAAATTAATTAATTGATCACACGTGATGATAAAGCCAACGTACTATAAGCATGGCTAAGCAGTGTAAGCGTACAACCCATGTGACAACTAATATTGCATCACTAGATAATTACCCATCCTATGGTGACAATGGAATCATGGCACTCAAATTATCAATGAGAAATTAACCAATTTGGACAATAGCTACCAGGTACAAAGGTTTTATAATAAAGTAGCGATGCATGATAATTTGAAACAAAATAATAAACAATAGATTTGAAAACTAGGTATAACATGATCAAAGGTCACGACTTTCCTTGGCCTTGCTCAGTTAACGGCTCTTGACCTTCAAATCTTGCTTCAGCTTCTTCAAACACGTGATTGAACGAGACAGAAAACAAAATGAAACACAAAAAATTCAAATGAACTCCAAAAACTATAAAACTAGAACGAAAAGATAGAGCTCAATTTTATATGAATTTAGGAAAAAGAATTGGGTCAATCGGAGCTAGGACGAAGGAGGAGAACGGGCTCTCGGAAAAATCTAATCGGAAAAATCTAATTTGGAGAAAAGGCTGAAAATCAAAAAGCTACTATGTTGTAGACTTGGCTCACGAAATAGGCAGTCTACGGTGGACTCGGCTCATAGAATAGTGCACCGGATGACTGGGTTGCTGACGCGTCTGCTGACTGGGCTCTAGGGCTGATGTGGTTGCTGACGTGGCATGTTGACATGGCATTGGGGATGACTCAGGTACTGACATGGCACACACGTGGCATGACACATGGATTCTAGGGCTGAGGTGGCATCCGATGCGGCTGCTGACTCGGTGGGCTGGCTCACGGGTCTACGGAATAGTGCTTTTGACCGGTGTGACCTGTCTATCAAGGACACGGCTTGTGGTCAACTTGGTTTACGGAGGAGGCAAGGCGATAGCTGGGCAAGGGTGTGGTGTGACGTCGGCGCTGACATCTGTAGGCGCAGGGCGTGAGTCGTCGCACGTGGACCGAGGCGATGCGCGACGCATGCCAGGTGAATCGACGAGATACGGGCGAGGTGACCAGGCGGCAGCGGAGTTCGGTCGACGGCGACTGAGACGGCGGTGCAAGTCGGCCGGCAACTGGACGGGGCAGTGGGGACACGGCGGGGTGCTCATTGGCGGTGGTGAACAACAGCGAATGACGGCGAAGCGAGGCGAAGGTCGACGGCTACCGGAATGAAGATGGCGACTCTGGCGAACTCTTCGAGAGAGGCGGTGGCTTGAGAGATGCAAAACTAAGGGCTCGGTCAGCACTTATTGCGTGGACGCCGAGGTAGCCCAGACAGACACGGGCCGAAGTCCAAGACCGAGACAGCGGGCGAAAACTGAAAGGAAGACCTCCCGACCGGAGATGACGGGTCTGACAAGTGGGCCCTACTTGTCAGCGGCACGGAGCGAATCAATGGCCAGGATTGAGCACGGGCGGCATGGATGGCGCGGATTGGCGACGCGCAGTGGCCATCCAGTGGGCGGGTGTGTGCGCGGATGCACGACACATGCCCAAGGCGGGAGCGGGCTAAGCTGGCAGGCTGGTCTGGTCGGCTTCGGCCTACCTGGCCTTTTAGGGAGTTTTGGGGTTTTTCTTTTTTCCAGAAATTCAAATAAATCCTTTTGAGCTATAGAAAATAGCAATAAATCCAAGAAAATTCAAAAAAAAATTTCTTGAGACTCAAGGAACTCAAATAAAATATTCTTGACAAATGTTAATATTTAATTTAATCATATTAAATCCTTTTAATTAATAAAAATTCTAATTAAGTTTTAATTAATTCCAAAAACTTCAAAACTAGAACCAAAAGATAAAACTCAATTTTAGATGAATTTAGGAAAAAAGAATCAAGTCAATCAGAGCTAGGATGAAGAAGAAGAATGGGCTCAAGGAAGGTTTAAATCTAAAGAAAAAGGAAAATTGGCTTTACTGAAATTATTTCCCTAAAGGAAATTCTAAATTATGATGTCAACATCTAATATATTTTTTAGCCGAATTATTTTCCTAAAGGAAAATAGAATTTATGATGTCATCACTGATGTGGTAGCTGATTGGGCTTCTAGGACTGACGTGGCATGTCATGTGGCACTTTTGGTTGAGGTGGTAGGGTGATGTGGCAGCTGATGTGGATGGTGACATGGCACTGACAAATGACTTGGATGGCTAACATGGCAGACAAGTGGACTTACACGTCGAACTAGGGCTGACGTGGCTGCTTGCATGGCTTGCTGACTTAGTTCGGTCTACGGTTCATGGAACAGTGAACACTACCTCATGGGTCCCATATGTCAAAGACATGACGCTTGTGGACTGATTCCACGGAGAAGATGAAGCGGTGTCAGGTGCGAATGCGTGCTGATGTCACTTGACTGACGTTGATGGCATAGAACCTGGGGTGTCTCTTTGGGTGACCAAACGGGTGCGGTGGCGAGCGGCGGACATGCGGGGTGAGGTGGCGGATAGCGAGGCTGACTTGCAACGATGCGCAGATGGCCGATGCAGACGAAGACGGCGACTCCATTGGCCTATTGGAAAAGATAATGAGGAGAATGATGGCACAACTCAACGAGGGCAGCACAACATCGACATGGCTTTGGATGCGAAAAATGAGCGATGGCTTGGCCTTTTATAGCGCGGACATCGAGACTCCAAAACAAACACGAAAAAGAGTCCACGGTGGACACAAAAGCCGAGGTGGCCAAGACCCGGACATGGTAGTGACTCCCTGATGGGGAAGATCCATAGTGCAAGCACCCCTCGATGCGCAACACGTGGCCTCCAAGGAGATCGGGTGGATGGCGCAAGACATGGGCTAGATGGCTGACACATGGTCACGCGAGAATCAGACAGCTGTGGCAAGATGGGCCAGAAAGAATTCATGGCCCAAAACCCGAGCAGTTTGGGTCGGAAATAAGAATTTTAGCCCAAAGGCCTTTTAGGATTTTTAAAGAATTCCTTAATTTTAGAATTAAGATTTAATTATTTGAGCTTTAAAAGTTAGCAAACAAATCTGAAAAAAATCTCAAAAAATTCAGAAAAATTCCTTGAAGCACAAGGAATCCAAATAAAATATTTTCTACAATAATTGAAGTTAAGATTAATCACACTAAATCTTTTTTACTTTTCAAAATTTAATTTAATCTTTAATTAATTCCAAAAAAAATCCAAATAGTGAATTTTATTATAAAAGCCTCCAGAAAACCCTAAAAAACAGGATGTTACAATACATAAGAAATTTCAGATTGCAAAACAACTAATCAACTTGAAAGTCATAGATTTTTGTCGAGGTATGCATGCAAATAATCAAACTGTTATTTGAAATTTTTAGCAAGGTCATCAACATTTATCATTCGACTAGTTGACTCGTGAATTGGATGAGTTTTTTCTGGTGAGTACTTGTAGACGAATAATTTTGGCGTCTTGTAAGAAAAAAATGTTGTGCCGTTCGGAAGAGCAGTAATGAAATGTTGAAGATTCAACAAAATAGCCTATTCAAAACCACAAACAAGTTCAAACCGGTTTAGTTCTTATGAAAGCGCAACACAGAAATGTTTTTTAACTGAAATACTTCCTAGCAATGCAACAGGGCTAGGTAAATTTTCTCACCTGCAACGGGAGAATAACACAGTGCCCATGGACAACAGGCTCAAACTGTGGAGGCATCTAGTAAGTGAAGTTTCCTATAGCAACAACCGGATGCTTTGTCCTAGAAAGGTTCTCGAATCAATATAAACAGCGCTGTTCCACCGGTTAATGCATCCGTCTCTTGGAGATTTTTTGGCTATCGTTTGGGATGCTGTGTTGCTGCGCTTTTGTGCTCTTGCCATGCTACAACCATTATAGCCAATTTAGAAGCTTTGTTTTACCTTGTAGGCAGCGCTAGCGGGGGGGATATCTCCAACATTTCCCACACAACTCACAAGTTTTTCCACTTCAACTAGGTTTGCCTCTTGCAGCTGAGACCCTGATGAAATATTTCTTTCATTTTTTTTATTCTTCTCTTATGAGATGTATCAGTTTTGGCACTGACTATAGTTTACTAAAAATAAGGTTTGTTCCTGTCGTTTGCCATTTTTTGAGGAAATAGTTGTTTGCCATGTTTTACTCTGAGATAAGTCCTAATTGCACAATTGAGCATTTTAGTATTGCTCAAATTCATCCACAACCTGCCATTGAAAAGGATCACTGTAAAATCCATCAAGCTTTTGTTGCAGGTCCAGGGAACTCTCTTATTGTTAAATATAGAAATGGTACTACTCTTCCAATTGATTCAACAGCTCAATGCAAAGAAATCATGCCATGGATACACGATCTTCAGAAAAGTCACACTTGACATTTCTACATGAGAGGATTGTTGAATCATATCAGATTGCTATGGCCATGAGGTGTGGTGGTTGCCACAAATAGCAGATCATGGCCCAATAAAAAACTTGAGGTGACCATTGCATTACATTGTCCAAATGCTATAGCTTGATTTTGTTGTCGCTCACGTAGCCGATTTGTATGGCCAACACTGGATTACATTCCTCCAACATTCAAAATATTATTCCTTTTCGTATGCTGAAACACTGATCCTCTAGGTGACCGCCTAGCCTGCCTAACCGATTTGTCCTGCCTAGGCGGCCACCTAGCCTGATTAGGCGCCAGTCTGGCACTAGCGCAAAGGTAAACACTGTGTCGAAATGATCTGGTTTATGGGCAAGCTTTCTCATATTTTTTCAGAGTTAAAAGGAGATATTATAAATTTTTCTGGACAAATTAACCAAATATAAGCTAATAGCTGAACAGAAGATATTGCATAATTGAATCATATTAGTTTACTATATCTGATTATATTTTAGTTCAAAGTTCTGAAAATTGTACTATATTGACACAATGCTATACTTTTAGTTTTGAAATTTTGCTGTGATTGATTTCTTTAGTCATATTCAGTGTAAAGATTTTTTTTATCTAGACTTCCATATACATGTTCATGTCGAAAAAAGGAATTTTTTTGGGAAGGATAGCATGAGATGCTATGTAAAGAATGTGTTTTCTTGATTTTGTTCGTTGCTCTATTTTTTAGTTTGCTTATCTTTTAGTTGCCAGGCGGAGATTTTATTCTGAATTGTTTGTGACTGAGATAATCTTTTCTGAAGTTCTATCTAATATACTTGTGCATGTCTGTGGTATTTTTTTTCAACTTGGGTCAATGATATGAAAATATTAGGTTGGGGCATGCATTTGCGATGATACTGGAAATCAACCTTAAAATTTCCCATTGTTAAGGGGTAGTATTTCATGTCATGAGACCTGAAAATATTATGTTGAGTGCAAGAATGCCGAGAATAAACTCTTTTGCTTTCAGCTCGTTCAACATTATACACCTACATCCTATGCTAATGTTTGTGTATTATATTTGTTACAGCTTTGGATATTGAGTTTTGATACCTGAATCTTTTATGTAGCAAACTTAGACAGACTTGGTTCGCACTCAGCTACCCCTTTAGATGCCTTGCAGCCGTGTGGTGTAAATCGGGTTCTTCAGTTTTTGCCAAGCCAATGCGGGTTATTTTTGGGAATAAAATATTATTATTTAATTCATTTTCGGAATATTATTTTTAATTATTTTATTGGCTCTCAGGCTTTTTTTCGGGCTTCAGGCCAGGCCTGCCGAAGACAAAACCAGATCTTCATAAAGGGGTGGTACTCAACCAGTAGGGCCGTAAACGAGCCGAGCTCGAGCGAGTTTAGCCTTCCAGGCTCGAGCTCGGTAGAAGTTCAAACCGAGCTCAAGCCGAGCTCGAGTTGGGGTCCGAGCCTGGACCTGGGCTCGAGCTCGGCTCGGCCTAAGCTCGAGTAGGCTCAAGCTCGGCTCGTTGAAGCTCGATAACTATTAAAACAATTTATTGTGCACTATTTTTCAATAATAAGAAATTTTTAAGCTCGAGCTCGGCTCTAGTAAGCTCGATAACATTCAAAATAATTCAAATACCCACTAATTTTCAATAATAAAACAAGCTCGAGCTCGGGTTCGGCTCGAGTAAGCTCGGTAAAAATTAATATGTATTACTATTTAAGCTCGAATCGGGGCTCGCGAACTATTCGAGCTCGGCTCGGTGAAGCTCGCGAGCTCGAGATCAAGCTCGAGTTCGGCTCGTTTAAAGTTCGAACCGAGCTCGAATCGAGTCTAGAACGAGCCGAACTCAAGTAGCTTGCGAGCTTCGAGTTTTTTTTACAGCCCCAGCATGTGCCCTACTGCTACTAGTTTAACTTAGGTAACATGGAAAAATGGCACATCAGTGCTTCTTGAAGCAGCATACAAAATGAAAGTGAAGATATAAAAGGAGAAACTCGGAAGAGGTCACTTCCATACATCAATGACAAAAATATATCTATCCACTCTGGGATAGAAACTAGCTAATTTACGAAAAGAGGTGTAAACAACGCCGTGGCATGAGTCATGAGATGCGGCCCAACAAGCGTTCAACCGCCTGAGTAGCAGTTTGCCGCTTCTGCTTAACGCCAAGGCCGAGTTATCTGTATGATCATGTCATGCTCTTTCCTGAAATACTGTTGTGTGTTATCCAGGGAGTTGATGTTGGGAGCCATCAAAACATTAGATGGGATGCAATTTTGAATCTTTATTTAAATTATAAAGCCCCAATTGAAACGTAGGAATTTCATACATAGTACAAATCCTATGATATTCCTTTAGAATTTCTCCGTTACTAAAACTTTCTAGAGTAAACCCATTCCAAACAGACCTAAAGAGATTCTATTATATAAAAATGAGATGTGACCCATCGCAGATAGTATAGATCACGCATATCAACTGTTTTTTCAGTGAAACTTTTTAAGACTCACTTGGAACATAGGATTGCCATATGAAATAGTTCGAATATTATTGTAGGAATTAGAAAATCTAATAGAAGACTTGGTTTCAATTTATTTGATCAAATCATTTGGCATAAGGTAAATTGTTGAGTTTTACAAAACACCATTATGAGATAATACTTTTACATAAGCATACGTTCAAAGATAAAGCTGCAACCTGATATTTAATTATATCTATCATCCTTTTCTAAGACATCGTTGCAACACACAAACATTACAAGTAACTAGCAAAATATGCAGTGTGCGGAACAGAAGTTATAAGGTAAAGGAGAACCTAAAGCGAGCCCCAACCTGCGAATTATTTGGCATTACGCAGCAACCAACCAAATAACTTTGTCTACTTGACACTAGGTACAACTGAGTAACTGAACTAAAACAACCATCCAGGAAAGCAGCTCTGCTAACAGCATACTGCAAAAATACGAAGAGTCAGCGAGAGGTGAAGATGAGCTGCCATATATTTGATCATGTTTAAGTAAACTTAAATTTATAATACAAGTGTCAGATCATACCTACAATTTTGATAGGCAAAATCCCCTAGTAACTTCACCCTTCGGAGCAATAGCACTATTGTTTCACTTGGATTTTCTGAGCAAGAAAATTTCTGGCACAGATGCAGGATCAAGTTCCCAGTAACCACGAAGTCTGTCATCTTCATTAGTCAAGCGGTGAGCAGGAATCTGATGAGAGAACATCATCAAGTCACTCTTTCGTATTTTCATGGCACTTCTAGATTCACCTGTCTTCTCTGGCATGAATACTGTACTAAAACCCTCCACTTTAGTGAGACAAGACACTGCTATAGAGGCATTAGAAATCTCTAGGACCTCCACCAAGTCATATTCACGGCTTTTAATATTTTTGAAGCTCCATCCACAACTCCAGTTCTTGTATATAGCCCATACCTGGCCAACACGAGGCAGAATTTCATACTTCTTTCCTTCACTAATTGGTGTCACTTCCATGATATGAGAGAACACACTTGTGCAATCATAGCTGTCACTTTGCCTGCTGACTTTGAATATTCCACAGCTAACAGGGAGGCCTTCTTGCAACAAATGTTTCTCCGTTTGTACACATGGACAGTACTCAAGCCATCTTATGTGGATTGTGCAGTCATCTGGATCAACTCTCTTTACGAAGCCATAGTACTTCGGGAACTTGTCGGAGTCACAATAGAGTGCCCAAATCTGTCCATTCTTGAAATTGTCAAATGATCTTATATCAGTGAAGTTGCAAAACTCTGGATCAGGATAATCAAAACTAGCTGGAGATTCAGGTTGAGAGCTATCATCCCATTCATCAACACTATGAGCATCAATTGCTGAAGCTTCTGTGCCATTATATTGTTGGCTATCTGCACTTGTACTGGGTTTCTTAACTCCATTCTGTACATTTTCTTCATTTGTAGCTGCACTATCCGGACCCTGTTTGATCTTCCCAGATGGCATTTCACCTTTACAAGAGTTTCTAGTAGAAGAAACATTGCATCCAGCATAACCTTCCCGAGTTCTCATAAAACTGTGGTCAAGGTCTACAGAAGAAAATGCTTCTTCCAAGTCAGAAGGTAGGGATGCAGGATCCAGCTCAAGTGCATCATGTGGGATATGTTGGCTGCCAGTTTCTGCCAACCTATGAAAAGGGATGCTGTGTGAGAACCTAAGTGTGTCACCGCCAGGTATCTGATATGGTTCTTCTTTGCTAGATCGCATAAATAAGCTCACAAAACCTTTAACCTTTACTAATGGAATCACATAAGTTCCAGTACCCACAACAAAGTCTGATTTTACTTCTACAATGTCATAATTGTAGTGCTTATGAGCATTGGAATCTGAACTCCAGTTGCTGTCCCATCCCTTGAAGAGGGCCCATACTTCACCTTTCCTTGGATAAATCTCGTAGTTGTTTCTCTTCCTTCCTTTGGCCCAAGAAACTACATGGGAAAACATCTTTGTATCTTCAGTTAATATTGTTCTCCCAATTCTGAAACTTCCACAAGCAACAGGCAGCTCTTTAGAAGACCATGCCTTCTCAGCATTATTCAGAGGATCAAGCTCTAGCCAAGTGAACCGCAGCATGAAGTTCGGAGAGTAAACCTGCTTAATTCGAGCATAGTATCTGGGCATGCAATCATGATCATCATAAATTGCCCATATCTGATCAACTCTGAATCGATCTGCATCCCTGTTCTTCTCAAAGTCATAAAAGTCTGAATCTTGACATGAGACCGTAACTTTGCAAGGAATACTATTGCCCACAGACCTGACAGCGTCATCACTTGCAGGACTAGGCATTTCCTCTTTTTTTCTTGTTCCTTGTTTCCCATCATGATCTAAGCCATTGATCACTTCTTCATTTCCATTTGGAGCCTTCTCTGTTCTTGGAATACTACACCGTTGTTGGCTGTATACATTAGCACCTTCATTTATTGTTTCACCACTATTGCCAGCATTACAGGAAGAATACCCTTTCCTTGTCCTTTTCGCCACATGAGAATCAGGAAGATGATCACTGCCTTTTCTACAACCACCATGCCCCTCTTCACTGACAACATCATTTTGCTGCTGGCTTGATCCCTGAGGATTCTGCCCAGCTGTTTCTTTTGCACTCGCCACAGTAAGGACATCTTTTGTGGTAACCTGGCTACCATCCATGGCGACTGGATAACTGGATCCTGTAGACACCTCACGTCCACTTTTTTGCATGTTTGCCAGTGGAACATTATCTACACTCACAAGTGGTGCTTCAGTTCTACCTGCACAATTTTCTTCTTTGAATGCTGCTATTGACACCTTCGTGCTATTGCATGTCCCAGCTTTAGCTGTGACATTATTGCCTGCAGTTCCCTTATTGTAAGGATCACCTGCACCTTGAGAATTCACAACATTCATTGATCCTGCATTGAAAGGGAGTTTCTGAGACTGGTGGTGGTGGTTAGCAGCAGGAGTTTGCTGATCAGGAACATTTTGAGATTGCTGTTGCTGGTGAGTGGCATGAGTTTGATGACAGGTGAAAGGATTTTGCCAACCAGGAACGCTCTGATATTTCTGTTGCTGGTTAGTAACATGAACTTGCTGACTAGGGGGGAACTTTTTCTGTTGCATTCCGAATCCACTCCATGGATATGATGTTCCCCCTGGGACAGGATCAGGTTTCTTGGACAAATCATAGGCAAGGAAACTCCTCGAACAGATCTGGCAGAGGAGAGTTTTCATCAACAAACTACATGGATACTGGTATTTAGTTCCACAAGTCAAGCAAATGGTCCAGAAAGTCGAATACCCAGCAAAGCATCCTGCCTGTTGTTGTGGTTTCTTCTGGCGATCTGCAGCATCAATGTTCTCCTTGTTGGCCCTCTTAGCAACAGGATCAGTCTTCTTTGCCGGACGTCCACGCTTCTTTGGTAAAGGGGCAGAAGTTGCAAAAACTGATTTCCTTTTCTTGTCGTGGAGCGAGCGCTTTACTTGGTCTGTCAGTGACATGTGAGCTTCTCCAATTAACTTAAAAGCAGCTTCAGCACCTGCAAACTTGTTCTTATCTGGATGAAGTAAAAGAGCTAGTTTGCGGTACTGTTTCTTGATTTCCATGTAATCTGCAGTTACTTCTACTTGAAGAATTCCATACCAGTCAGTCTCCCCATTGATCTTAACAGCAGCACAGCAGTGAACTTCACAAACCGCAAGCAGTTGAGATATATTTTCAAGGCCAGGAAAAAGCTGGTGAGCCTTGAGAGCCATCCTTTTGGCACCAACAAAGTCTGCTTTCTGAAGCTTTATTTCAGCCAGATCCTTGGCTCTTGAAGCTTCTTCCTTGTTGCATTCCATTATGATAAACTCTGGAAGAGGAATAGGCTGTCAATCTTGTGGATTGTTCAAACATAAAATTATATGATTTGTCTTCCTAAAGCTCCTGCATAAGATTGATATAATAGTGTATTATTACAACAATATCATTGGGACATAGAATTGCTATTCAGTGACAGAGTGAAAGAACTACTACTAACTTTAGAACATGGCAACTTCAGTGTGAAATGAAACAAATTAACTTTGAAAATACCATTGCAATGTGCACATATTATGCTTTTTCTTAAATTCTGTAGTTGAGTGGGGGGTGGGGGGATATCAAAGAAAGCAGAAAAAAAATAGAAGAACATTTCTTGTTTCTATGGTTCTACCTATGTTTAGTTTTTTTATAGAATAAAGGAAAATAAAGTATGTAAGATACAGTTCTCCATCTGTGCAATGCGAAATCCCACTAAAATTTCTGTGCATAATATTTTTCTTTGCATAATTTCCTCTTGTTTTACCTTTTTCTCCATTTTACGAGACAAAGAAATTGATGAAAGATAATGTTTCTTGATCCCTTACATACCCAAGTTTTCTTTTTTGCATTGTTCTCTCTGACACATTATTATATTCTCTCAAAATTTTCAGATATTTATGGAAGACATACTTTCTCATTGCCTTATGTTGTCCCTTCTTACTTATTTCCTAAAAATATCTACTGGCAACAAGAATAGTTCTCTTCTCACCCTTTTTCTTTTCTCCTTTCCTGAATGCAAGAAAACATTCGTGTGTTCATGTTTATATTTCTGATGCCTCACATTTCACATGATATCATGTAATTTCAGTATTTCACTATTATATCATTCTATTTTCTTATACATAATCCTAAAACAACACACCTTATGCATATTAAGAATAGATCTATAAAAAGCATAGAACCTAAGCACATTGGAAAATTATTAATCAAGATGTACTTTTATTACAACGGAGCAATCTACATACGTGTTGACTAATGAGCGATCTGTTCGAAGATTTCTTCAGCAAAATAACACACATACATGATAAACAGGAATTGATCAAATGTAGACAGTGGGATGCATGATTTATTTATTTATTGCATTGATGCAATGGTAGGTATAACAAAGAGATGTTACATGTATTCTCTTAAATATGATGAGGTTCACATAAAAATCAGAAAAATAATATCTTTTCTTGTTTAACAAATGAAACCTCTTTTCTAGATATTTTGTAACTTACTTAATTCAGAAGAATTAGGGAAAATACTACAAACAACAAACAAGAGATCCAAATACATGTTTTGATGCAAACAGAATGTATAGACTGGGTTACTATATAGAAAATGTCAAATCCACAAGTGTTCGGTTTTGGTTTAGAGTTTCATAATTTTACAGGTATTCTGCTTTCTTGTCTGCTATGCATTTACCCATTGGGCAATCATAATGCAATATCTGTGGAAAATAATAGTGATCTTGGTGTTACCATCTGGTCCCTTGGCTCCATGCGAATGGATCTTACTAGTTATTAAGTACACTCGACAAGCTGGACGATTGTTGGCTGACTAGATAAAAGAAATTGCAATAACAGTGCCAAGACCTGTTGATTTTGGGAAGGTGGGAAATGCTAGAGTTTGCAATTGCAATTATTCCACTATGCATGAGTTACATAATCGCATACTGGATGAGACATGTGTTTGGGCAAAGGCAATCTTCTAGGAGTTAATGGATGGCTAAATCTTGCAATGTTGCTGTTAGCTGTTAGTTTTTTATTGGCTACAGTGTTTTCTGTTTCCTCATCGTTGTTGTTAATAACACTGTAATTTATCTTTTACTCGTCTCCCCCCCCCCCCCCTTTTCTCTACTGATATTCAAATACACCATGATCCTCCCTAAAAAAATCCACCACGATCTCCAAGACAAGTGTGTGGTTCTCTATTCACCATTGCTTTCTTTATCCCCGCTACCCTCCCCTCCCAACCAGACGATCGAGATCAACCATGGAGATAGATTGGAACAAAATCGCACTAGTTCCCGATTCAGTCCGCGGCATTTCGTCGAGCGGGTGCGCGGCGTACTCAAGTATCCAGGCAAGAACAGGCACAACACCGAAAAGTCCAAAACCACACGATATTCGCAGAGAGAGAGGAGGGAACCGAGAAATGCACCGTGCACTCGACGGAGGCGGCGGAGGGGGAAGCGGATACCGGCCGCTTCTCTCCGCGCGCACAGGGGATGGCCAGGCGGAAGGGACGCTCAAATCCCTTTCGTCTGTCGTCGTGCGCCGTCTGGTCTCTCGCCGCGATGGCAGCAGATGTGGGATCGGGGGTGGGGGGCTTTCCCTCCAAAAATAAAAAGCCGAGGTTTTCCCTCCAAAAATTACGGCGCGTGCTTTCCCTCCAAAACCAAAAATCCGAGGCTTTCGCTTCCACGTCATCGTTCCCTCGGCAGCAACTTCGATGCCGTGTGGGCTACAGCCTACAGGTTGCATGCGAATTAAGGGGTGTTTGGGACTGCTTCACTCTACGTTTTTCAGCTCCGCTCTATGTTTTTTAGCCAAACAGGTTTAGCTCCACGTACTCTGTTCGAGGAAAAAATGTGGAGTTGTGAGAGCACTTAAATGGGTGCTCCACAAACTCTAGGTTTTTTGTGGAGCTGCTCCACGGTAGAATTCGTGGAGCGGAGTTTGTGGAGCAGTCCCAAACACCCCCTAAATCAATGGCCCGAAGTTATTGCGGTGGCGTATTATGGATCCAACGGTCACAAGATATTTAGGGGTTTTGAAGTAAATAAAACTGTTGGCTAAATCTCATAGTTGCCAAAATAGTCGTATCAATCAAAATAGGGTACTCCTATTTGGTAAGTTCCAAGCCAGGTTGGTTTTTTAACCGACCATATAGCTGTGAACAGGTGGTAACATCTGGAAGAGTACTTCTACAATACCTTATGTGAAAAAATTTCGTAATGGAATCATCCGCTAGGATATGACTAAGAATTGGTACAAAATGACTCGAGATGCTAAAAGTATTTTCAAGTTTTAATAGGAAACTAAATACCAATGTGGTCAACGATACCACATTAAGGCTAGCTTTCTGCAAAACATGAGGAAACATAAGAAGACCAGAGGTACTCCCAAGAAAATAAGCCAATTCCCTAAAGTCACAACAATGGTTAACTCAAGAATAAGCCATATTAGCTATCTTAAAAATAAGATGATCTCCGCAATGGTACCATTTATCCAGACATGCATATATCCTTGTCTGGACCTTTCAAACACATCTTTATATTAGGCTTGTATAGATCAAATATGAGTATGTATATAGCTAAAAAAAGATAGTAAAGATAGATACAATTATATTAGAGTTCACCTCATAATATTTAATGCAGCTTAATAATTCGTTCCAGTTGCATATTTGGGATCGCGTTGCTGACGATCAAGCACTCAACTCATAAGAATACAAAAGTAGAACAGAGATACAAGATGTAGTAACAAACTTTCTCTCAACTTGATTGCTCTTTTACCCATGAGCATGGTGTGTATAATATGCAACCCCTACCCCCTATTTATAGGAAAAGGTGGAGTGCCTTCATGATAGAATAAACCATATAGGGCTAATCTATGGTAATGGGCCTCATGGGAAGGTTGCTCTTAATGGACCGTTTAGGTAAAATGTCTATACAATCAGGCCCTTGGGATGGACCGATATACAATGCTCCCCTTAGACACTTTGCCAATGCCATGTTTATGCCTCATTAAAAACTCTTTCTGGAAACCCAGTGCAAAAAAAAGTAAGAAGAAAAGAGTACATAACTCGTGTTCTTACTATTGCACATATTGCTTCATTAAAAACCTTCAATTGAGAAAACAAGTTAGGGCAAAACTCAACTAAGAGAAAAGGAGTACAAAATCTTTTTTCCCAATGATGAACATATATGAAGATCATATATCTCCCTAAAAGGCAACAACTTCTTGTGTCTTCTCATACCAATGTCATGGACATGTTTATCAAAACTTGGTCCTTTCAAAGACTTGTTGAACAAATCTGCAAGGTTCTCACTTATTTGGATTTGCTGTATTTCTATGTTCCATTCTCCTACTCCTCATATAGATAGAAATGCTCTGGGAGTATATGCTTTGTTAGATCCGTTTTGATATAGCTATTCTTCATCTGTACAACACAAACTGTATTATCCTCATAGGAGTACAACCGTGGAGTTAATGCTCTGGGAGTATTTTCCACCTCTACATCACAAGTCTCTTGGATATGGTGAATCAGTCCTCTAAGCCATATGAACTCTTGAATTTTCTAATATAGTGAAATAATCTAAGAATGATTAGATGATGTAGCAACAATCGATTATTTTATAGATCTCCAAAAGATAGCTATAACCACGTAGAAAGACATATCTAGTTTGTAATTTGGTATTATCATTACTATTATAAAAGAACGAGTTGGTGGTAGTACGTCCATTCTCCTCCAACCGCTTTATTTACTACAGACATAATATGATGCCTAGTATAATTGGCAAGGTATAACAATGCTCCAATAGCACTAAAGTATGAAGTTTTGGGGCCTGATATATCCTCATTATCTCGTTTAGGTCCATATGTATCCTTCTCCACTTTCAGCTACCTAACGATTATGAGTGTACCCAGTGGATGAGATTATCAATATAGAATCTCTCCAACACTTTCTTTGTATAGGTAGTCTGATGTAGAAATATGCCATTAGGCAAATTCTCAATCTAAAAAATCGAGACAATATTGGGTTTCACCCAAATCTTTCATCTAAAATTATGTTTGAGCTTGCTTCGAGAATTACTTTGTCATGGACTTCTTTATGAACACACATAAACATACTTTATTATTTACGTATCCCTTTTGCAAAAGAAATTCAAACCTGACAGTTTCAATCCATGTAGTGGCCTTTCCAATTTGACACTATGCATGTTGCAATGTTCACTCATATGTGGGACTCAATCCCTTTCACATAGATTGCAGAATCAATTGACCCGTATAGATATGCAGTCACAATATCCATAAGTTTCATTTTTAAATTCATTCCTTTAGCCATAACTATTAAGTAATGAAACATTGTTCCATCCATTTACAGGAAAGTAAGTTTCATCAAAATTGATACCAGGTCTCTGCATGAACCCTTGTGCTACTAACTCTGCTTTGTACCTCACCACTTCAGTATGTGTATTCCTCTTTCTTATGAACACTCACTTATATCCAATAGGAATAACATAATGACGTGTCTTGCCCACTAGTCCAAAGACGTTTCTCTTGTTTTGTGATTTAGTTCATTCTCGATTATTTTCTTCCATTTATCCCAATCATGACGTTTCTTGCATTCAACAATCATCCTCGATTCTAGATCCGAACTTTTAATCTGAAAAGCAATTGTAACATCCTGAAAATCCAAACTTAGGAAATGTATAGCCCTTGAAATGTTTTGAAATATGTTTTGTCGATATTTGAAGTTTTTATGGGTTTTCCTTGATTTTGTGATTGATGTTCCAACAAATTAAAAATGAATTATGAAAAATAGAGCAAATAAAAGATCGTGAACAAAATGGGAAAGAATAAAAAGAGCCCTGGGCCAAATCTCGGCCAGGCCCAGTTGGCCCTCTCTCTATTTCGACTACGGCCGAAGCCCATCCGACCACTTCAGCTCGCTTTCGTACCGTGCCTCCTTCGGACCAGCGGACAACGACACGCTCTGTGCTTGCGTCATCGAAAACTGTCACTCTTAACTTCTCCCACTGTCGCCGCGTATCGTCAACTGCCCGGCAGCCTCACTCTGTCACATCGCTCTGCCACAGCGACCAACTCCTTGACCACACAGTCACGTCGATCGGGCACCAAGTTCAACCGCCACCGGCTCGCCTGATCGCCTCCGTCATTTGCAGCGCGTTCCTACTCCCGTCGTGTCCCCTGTTCAAGGCGTCACCGCTCCTGCGCCCGCGTCAGCTCCGTGTCGACTGCCCTGTAGCCATGAGACTGCACCTACCAACTCCGCGCCTACCCACACGGCTCTGCCACCCCGTCTCCATTCCCATACCCTGCGTCGCCTACTCCCTGACCCGAAGTTGACCACCATGCTCTTGGCTTCGACCGCTCAACTGCCCCCCATGCCGCCACTCCTTTTCCCGGCTATAAAGCCACGCCCAGGGCTTCCGACAACTCCACACCACCTCACTGAGTCTCCCACTCCAAGGAATTAGCCCCTCGAGCACCACAACCCACCGATGATCCCTTCTTCCCCAAGACTGGCGAAGGAGCCCGTCGTCGACTGCCACCACCAGAGTCCAATTCCTCTCCACGGAGGCACCCCTAGAGCATCACGACACCATCCCCGCCCTCGATCGAACCAGCCGTCGCCGAATCGCGCCAGCAGCCTACGACCTCTTCGACCGCTGCCTTTCCGCATCGCCAGCTCGCCACCAGCCTTCCCGAGCCCAGCCAACTGTTGAGGTATACTCCTAATCCTGCCTAGATGCTGCCCCCTTAGTTAATTGGATTATAGTGCCTTAGGTTGTCACCGACGATATCCCCTATTTCACCGTTGCTTGCACGTGGTCGGAACCCAACTGTCGCAAGTCGTAGTAGTGGTCGAAAAAGTACTGTAGTAGCCCAGGTCGAAGAATCCGAGGTCGTAAAAGAGACACGGTCGTGAAATGGTCATTTACGACCACGCGGTTGAAGCTACGACCACACGGTCATTCCCGACCTCGTGAACGAATTCACGACCACATCACCATTTATGACCATGCGGTCGGTCACACGGTCACGTTTATATTTGTAGTCGAAGCTCCCTTACGACCACTCAGAAACACCCTCTGACCGCTCAAACCATGGTCGAAGCACTCACCGACCACTCCCACCATGGTCGAAGCACCTTCCGACCACGTTCACTCCTTCACAACATGGTCGTAACCCTTTACGACGACTCTATGTCGTTTACAACCGCTCAAAAGCACTTACAACCGCTTCATAGTTGTTAACGACCACACTGTGTCATTTACGACCACTCCAGAGTGATTTACGGCCACCTAGGGTGACTTACCACCACTCTGTATCGATTACGACCGCTTAGTACCGTTTACAACCACTCACCGCCAAGGTACGACCATGCGGTCATAACCGACCACTCGGCCGCTACGGCCATGCGGTCGTAACCGACCACGCGGTCGAAACTGACCACGCGGTCGTTACCGACCACGCAGTCGTTACGACCATGCGGTCGAAGCCACGACCACATAGTCGTTTACGACCGAGTGGTCGAACCCACGACCATGCGGTCGAATTTACGACAACGTAGTCATTACGACCATGTTGTAGTCCCGGCAATCGGCTGAGGGTCCCGCCTGTCAGACTTTTAGCTATTTCCGAATTTATTCAAACAGAGAGCTTCAAACAATCATAACTAAGTCATTTTAACTCCGAATTGAGTGAGACAAATTTCTAAATTCATCTAAAATCTAAATCTAACCAATGGA
This sequence comes from Dendrocalamus sinicus, assembly GCA_036346575.1. NCBI lineage: Eukaryota > Viridiplantae > Streptophyta > Magnoliopsida > Poales > Poaceae > Dendrocalamus > Dendrocalamus sinicus. The sequence continues at coordinate 17,659,189 of CM070659.1, read as the reverse complement.
ACTGAGATCATGAGTTTTAGAGTTCATTTAAATTTCTCTTTGAGGATTTGTTTGATTTGCTGATTTTTATCCAAATTTTCGCGCACGTTAAAATAGCATACGAGGCTCAAGAAGAAGAAGTTGAAGCAGCCACTCTAGAATATCAAGAACCAGTACACTGTGACCAAGGTGAGTATTGACTTTGATCATATTGAACCTACCTTTTTTTGCAAAATTACTTTTGTTTAAATTATCAAATGGCATGCTATTATTTCATATGCAAATATATGTTTGTTGAGAATTCTAGTTATGTGCCCATTATTCGATTTGCTATATTATACTTTCTTTAGAACATTTGAATATCTGAGCCTTGTCACCCTACTAAACTATAGTGGTAATCTTTCGAAAATAAGTCCGTACTAATATGCCATACTTAGTTGTTTAGATACTCGGGGGCATTTGAATGTCCCAAGCATCACTTTGAATCATGAGAAAACTGGTTGGGCAGTCATGGTGGTAATGATTGGTATATTTTGATATGGTTATTTTACACTCCCAAAATCTCAAATTGCTTATCATCTGGGCGGATGGTTTGGGGGTATGGTGCAGCGGTGCACGAGAGTGTGGTTTGTGGTAGAATCGCCCAGATAACCCTGAGGGCTGAATCTTATCATGACTTCCTGTGTAAAACAAGTACAACCACAAGTCTGTAAAGTACAATTTGGCTTAGTTGATTTACCGGATCCTGAAAGTCATCATCATAGGTGGAGGAGGTGAGGTAGTGCAAGCGGCTGTCTGGGTGATGCTTGAATGGGACACTCACAGAGGGTGAAGTTCTATTGTGGCGTGCTAGCGGTGTGGGCAGCCAGCTGCTAGTTAAAACTATTCGAATAGCTGTGCCCATGGTCAAGGGCGGACATGGGAATTTAACTAGATATAGTTCTATTTCAAAAACTTTGTGGGTGGGATGGGGATATGGAGGGCAGTGGGAGGCCCTAATTGGTGTTGCCCTGGGTGCTGTCCCAGTGATAATGTAAGCGGCTATAATGCTGAAAGTCTAGCATATGGTATAGAGATCATGTAATGGGATGGTCTCTAGATCACTTTTAATAAAGCATTCTTTTACACACATTATGCTTTGGTTCGAACTACTAGGTCATAGGAAGTTTTCTAAGTAATATATATTTTTAAAAAGGGCAATTTCTGGCAAATAAAATAACCCAAGCCTTTCCTTGATAAGCCATGCATACTATTTATTGCATCCTGTGTATTGGCTCGCTGGGCACGATGGATTGTGCTCACACTCGCATTACCAACATCAGAAACAGGAACTCAGGACCATTACGCACATGAAGACACCCCTGTTGCTGAGGGAGGAGATCACACTGGAAATTAGGGTGCCTTCTTCGCTATTTGGTCCTAGGCAAGTAGACTAATTGGAGTTGTGTGTGCATAGGTATATATATTACCTAAGTCTAGATAGTATATATATTTATGGCACACATTTACCCTCCCAGTCGCTTGCCTGTGGATCGTGATCTCACTACTGTTTTCGCTTCTGTTGTTCTTTGTAATGTAAACATTTAGCCTGTTTGGCTCCTATGTGAACTTCGCCCGACGTGGTGTAATTTCAAACTTTGTTATGTAATATAATGTCCATGTGATGTATGAAATGATGTAGCAATGTACCTGTGTGCACTATCTACTGATCCAGGGAATAGTGCAGTGAAACATAGGGGATTCTGGATTGAAAAATCTGGGTCCGACATGTGACAAGAGTTTAAAGCTACACGTGACTACTTTTGGGTTGTCACTAGAAGCTTGAAGGCAAGGTTGATAATTTAGGTGTGTGAATTGATATGTTGACGGAGGCTATACGCAACCGACCACTATAATTTCAGCAGGCTAAACGGGTTCCTTAATATTCCTAATGGCGTGCACCGTACGAAGATGATGAATAAGAGGACTTTGATGGTACAGCGGGCTTTGCTCCACAACTGCATGTGTGCTCAAGACTACCGTGGTGCTGACCATCGTAGAGACGTGCGTGATAGTGGTGCTGTCCGTGGTGGAGTCATGCGTGATGATGTTGGTTTTACTCAACGTGTTGTCATGGATGATGGATCGAATGGGTAAAAATTTCTATCTTGTTATTCAATGCTAAAGCTGAATTGGAGGACTGCTTGGAGTGGGAGATGCGCGTTAAATAAATTTTTTATAGCCATCACTACACAGAGGATAGAAAGATTTGTTTGGCGATAACTAAGTTCACCAGATGTGCTCTTATTTGGTGGAACCAATTGTGTCGTGTAGGAGCTCATCCGGATACTTGGGTGAAATTGAAGAATATTTGGAGGCAATGTTTTGTTCCAACACACTACACCAGGACATTATTCGTTACAACAACTACACCAAGGTAATTCTAGTGTTGATGAATATTGTATAGAGATGGGGATGTTGATGATTGATACAGGAATAGAGGAATATAAGGAGGCTACTATGGCGTGTTTGTTTAATGGGTTGAATGAGAATATGCAAGATAGGGTGGAGATGGTCTATTACTACAACATCCAAGACTTAGTGCATCAAGCCAAATGTGTCGAATAACAATTGAAGTACAAACAAGCCAAATGTGGGTGTGCCAACACTCAAAGAAGCTCATGAAGGGTGTCCATTATAGCAAGGCGATGATGTTAGTTCATACTTCATAGTGGCGACGTAGGCAAGCAATGGAGGTAAACAAGCAACTAAATCTAATTCTAGTTTGCCTTATAATGCTCGTGCTCGAGAAATTGAGTGCTTCAAATACATGGAAGAGGCCATATGATGTGTGATTGTCAAATCAATGAAGGGTGCTTATCACTAAAGATGGCTATGCTTCGACAAGTTCTAGTAGTGATTCTGAAAGTGAAAAGTCTAACGATGAGCACAAGGATGATGGTCTTATTATTATTGGCCCTTCTTTGGGTGGTGTTAATATTTTGGTCTCGAAGGTGCAAAGTAAAGAAATTGAAACAAAGGGACAGTGGTAGAGTGTTTTCCAATGGAGTGCAAGATCAAAGATAAAGTATGCAAGTTGATCATAGATGGCGGGGGTTATACCAATGTGATTAGCAAAGATTTGGTGTACGCTTTGGGGCTATCCACATGGAGGCATCCTCAACTACACCACATGGAGTGGCTACTGGAAGGCTAAAAATAACTCACAAGGTACATGTTCTGTTTGTTTTTTGTGATTATGTTGACAAGGTGGATTACGACATAGTTCCAATGGATACATGTGGGTTGTTATTGGGAAGGCCATGGCAATATGACCATAATGCTAAGCATGATGTCGGACCCCGAAGCAACAACTTCGAAACCCTCTGTGTAAATCGCACTAGTTCAGGATCAGCTAGTGCATACAGTGATAACAGGGATACACATCAAGCACAATGACAACTTTATTTAACTGAATACGGGCCTGATGGCCAAAGTTTACATCAATGGTCTATAAACCAAAATTAAATATAAGCAGCGGAAGATAAAACCAAAACGGAAGAAGCCCACTGAGCCTACCCACAGGCAAACGATAGTAAGACCTAATCTTCACTTTAGTTGAAGTCGTCTTCCTCTATGTGGAGATAGCAAGGTGAGTACAAACTTGTACTCCGTAAGTCACACGGATAAATGCAACATAATGATAAAGGCAACAAAGGAAGACATATAGAGTTATTTGTGCATAAAACATCATTTAAAGAAATACAGTAAATAGATTGAAAATATTGAATTTAATACAGTAAGTAAAAACAGTAATTATAAATTAAATTAATACCGTTAGTGTAGGCTCTGACCAAACACTAACCTAACCACGGGTATCCCACCCGGACCATCTTTTCCAAAAGATCTCGTATGGATTCCATCCATCCACACACTTCTAGTCACTCATGGATTCCATCCATCCATAAGTTTTCAGTCCCTCATGGATTCCATCCATCCATAAGGTTTTCATAAAACATTTTGAATAACAAAGTCTAATCCATGAAAACTTTCACTCAGCTTGCCCATGACCGTGGGCACAGCTATCCAGGATAGATTATACACTCTGTAGAGGTTGTATAGCTTTACCCACAAGACATGATCATCTCATATTGCCACGCGATTAACACACTTCCTTATGTGTGCGGCGGAGAGATCATGACAAGACCTCTACGATACAAAGCCTTCAACCTAGCCAAGCCAACACTAAGGTTTCACCCTAGTAAGGAATCCACCATGCCGAGACTCAGGTACGAACCTGCAAATTAGTAAGCCAGAACTGTCCTATACCAGCTTTGTGGTATTACGATAGGGCTTTGCAACAGTAGCTCACAGACCGGTCCTTAATTGACTTAAGCTCAACCACGTACCCCTTGTGCCCGACAATCATACTGTGTCTCCGAACAACAGTGCATGCCTGCGCCCACCACCTAACTATTAGCCTAGTCTAAACCAGATTTTATATTTTATTTCAAAATATTTCATAATCCTTCTTGACTCGCCGAAGTCAAGAATACATTTAAATAGCTCATCATTTTATGTGAAAAGGTTATCCCAAAATAAAGATTATGTCTAAGCAGGTCTAAGTATTTGATATAAGACTCCCTAGCCAATACTAGTGTACTAACTAGAGTTTTATTCTAGGGTGACAAGGTATTGAGGAATTCAATGTCAATGGAGGAATTAATAAGTAGGCAATAACTAAATTTAAAATTGAATTGAAATATATTGGATAAAAATATCATGCAGAATAATTTAAAATAACATAATTTCATTTCACAAACTGGGATCAACATGATCAAGGTGTGCGACTTGCCTTGCTCTTCAGTTGGGTGCAAATTGTCATCAAGAATTCTTCCAAATCATTGCAGTCTATACGTGAAAATAACCCACCAAACTCAAATAAAATTTCAATAAATTCAAATAAATTCTAAATATTTAAATTAAGGGTAGAAATGGATAGGTTTAAATTTGTGATGAATTTATAAATTTGAACGGGCTCAATCGGAGTTAGGATGAAGGAGAACAGGCTACCAGAAGTTTGAAATCAGCGAAAAAGAATAAACTAGATTTTTCTAAATTATTTTTTTCTAAAGGAAAATAGATTTATGATGTCAGCCAGAATTAATGGAATTATTTTCTAAAGGAAAATCAGGTTTATGACCTTATGCTGATGTCAGCCCTGGATATATTCTTCGAATAGAGGCTGACAGTGGGCCCGGTCTATCATGGACTGAGTCCATGGGTGAAAACAGTGAGGTGGCGGGTGAGGTGGTCTTGACATGCCGGTGGATGGGCCAAACATGCCGGCGTGGCGATCGGTGGCGGCGCGTGCTACGGCCGAGCGGACGAGCGTTGGCGTGGCGTTGATCGACTAAGGTGGCGTGCCACCGGGCACCATGCGGCATGCCATGGTAGCTTGGGCTACCGACATGGCTTGCTGGCCAGGGCAGCGCTCGGGACCCGAGGTCTTGTCGGCGTTTGGGGGCACGGCGACGACCGTGAGGGGCAGAGGAGGAAGACGAGGCCTTGGGGAATCGATTTTACCTTGGCTGAGGGCTCGGTGGTGCTCAAAGGCGGTTCAGGTGCCCCATGCGGTGGCGCTTCGACGGTGTTCAAGCGTAGAGGAGGGGCGCACAGGCTTCATGGAGAGGCAGGGATGCCGAGGTAGGCGATGGCGAGGCTCGAAGGTGGCCAAGGCGACGGCTATTGCTCGCTAGTGTAGTGGCGAACGGCGGAGGAGGTGTGGGGGCGCTCGGGCTCACGGGAAGGGAACAGGAGGCGAGGTAGGTGTGGTGCGAAGGGAGGAGAGCCTGAGAGGGCCTTTAAATAGGGTCATGGCGGTGGCAATTGGTGAGGATTGCTCACTGGAAATCATGGTGGCGGGGATTCGGGCGGAGGGGAAAAAGGAAATGAAGGGGGGCTCGGGAGGAAAGGGGCGCAGATTTTGGGGGATTTGGCCCTGGCGATGCACGCAGTTTCCAAAATCGAAGAGAATGCAACGGGGAAAGGCCAGATTTGGTGCATACTCGGTTGGCTGGAGCAAGGAAGGAAAGGGAAGGAAGAAGAAAGGAAGGAGCGGCATGTTGGAGATGACAGTTCTGACAGTTGGGGCCCACCCATCAGCGGGAAAGAGAGAGGAGAGGCACGGGCGGTGGAGATGGGCCGGGGCGGTGCAGGGGTAATCTGGGCTGGCCACTTGTCAGCCCAAAGGAAAGAGAGAGGAGGGGGCGGATGGTGAGAGATGGGCCGTGGGCAATGTGGGCGGATCCTGGCCATCTACGCGTTGGCCCAGGAGAGAGGCGGGAGATTTAAATTTAAATTTTGATTTTGAATTTTCAGAAAAGCTCGAGAAAATCAAATAAAGCATATAACAATAACAAATAAATTCCAAAATTTCCAGAAAAATTTGCAAAAGTTCCTGGAGATGTTTGGACTTAATAAAATTATTTCCAACTAAATTTGGTATTATTTTCTTATAGTGAAAACACTTTTTAATTTCAAAAATAAATTTTAAACTCCAGAAAACCAGATAAAAGCCAAATAAATCCAAATGATTAGTTTGAATTATGATTTTTATAGAAAATCAAAACATCCTTTTATTTAATAATATTTTTAGGTTTTTACTTAAATTACTTTTCAAAATCAAGCCCTTTCAAAAACGGAAAATCAGGGCAAAATAGAATTAAAATCAAGCAATCAAAACACTTATTTTTATTTTAAATCAAATTAATTTAATTTAATACTTTTTTAATAAAAACCTGGGCTGTTACAATCTACCACCCTTAAATAAATGTCGTCCCTGAGATTCGCATTGGCTAGCAAAGAAATGGGTTTGGATCATACTCTACATGACTTGAGCTGATATCTGATTCAAGCGTCCTTTCATCCACTTTTGTGGCCTTCTGTTTGCCGGTTGGAGGTTGTTGGAAGTTGGTGCTCCAGCTTGATGCTTCCAAAGATTAGGAGAGAGGGCACTCAAGGTAAAGGGGGAACAGTGGACGTTTTTCACAACCCAAAACGAATCACCACTACTACAAAACAAGCTATACTGCATGTCTTATCACAGATGGTTCATGTGGAGCCATCTGTGCTTTGATTATTACAGATGGTTCATGGCTAAAACCGTCTCTAAAACTATCACAGACGCTTAGGTTTAAAAACCATCTGTGATATACGAATTATCACAGACGATTTTTAACTAGAACCGTCTATGAAACTATCACAGATGGTTAGGTTTAAAAGCTATCCGTGATATACGAATTATCACAGACGATTTTTAATTAGAACCGTCTATGAAACTATCACAGACGGTTAGGTTTAAAAGCTGTCTGTGATATACGAATTATCACAGACAGTTTTTAACTAGAACCGTCTATGAAACTATCATAGGTGATTTTTATTTACAATCATTTGTGTTTTGTCGTTTGTCATATGAACTACAGAAGCTACTGAGATGAGAGACAAATTCAAGGCAAATTTATTACAAAAGGCCCAAAAAAAGATATTCCTAGATCTTAGTCTTCTGGGCTTCATATGCTTCTTCTTCGACTTTTGGAGTTGGAGGTTCAGCCGCTAAGTTCTCGAATGTCGTGAAGTTTGCTCTTGCCCTGTGTACTTCCTCTTCCAGCCTAGACAAATGATTAGCATGGTCCGTAATCTCATAGAGGATGCCATGATAAGCTTCCTTAGAATCGATCGCTTCTGCTTGATCAGCAATATTATCCATGTGTCTCTCCACTACCGCAAGAGCTTCTTCCGCTTTGTGCACATTGCAGAGAAGAACGAGGCTAAGGGCGGTTTCCCTTTCCTGAGCGGCAATGAGACACCTCTGTTGACGGTGGATGATGAGGTCCAGCTGATGGATGGAAGCGAGTCGAGGAAGGAGAGCAGGGCGAGAGTGGAGGAGCTGCTCCAGACGTAAATTATTGGCTGCCTATGTAAGGTTGCGGCCGAACAACTCATAATGGATAGATGAGAGAAAGGAGATCAAAAGAATATTAGATGCCATTATTGAGAAATCTGGTGAAAAAGATGAGAGGACAGTTTAGAAGAGCTAGATTAGGGTGCGCATATTTAAGCGTTATCACAGATGGTTCGTATACCAAACTATCTCTAATATTAATATCATGGACGGTTCGTATACCAGTTCGTATAACAAACCGTCTATAATATGTGAGACATCACAAACGGTTTGTATAACAAACTGTCTCTGATATGTAAGTTATCATAGATGGTTCGTATAACAAACCGTCTCTGATATGTGTTATCGCAGACGATTCGTATAACAAACCGTCTCTGATAATGACACATCACCGATCCGTGGTGTGTCACCCAGGATTTCGATCTCACCCGTTCATTCTCTCCACATCGAATGGCAGGCACCGGTTCCTCCCACTGGTCGGCCCATATTAATTACTCCCATCTACCTTTCCACAGGCAGTCACACATGAGTTCATCCACTATATAGCTTCATGCATCCTCTCCTCGACGATGCTGACTACCACCGTGAGCTAGCGCCTCCGTTGTGACACCATGGTCGACTGCATAGCACACTCTTGTCATAAGTGTTGTAAGAGTGTCTTATCCAGTCTCACCGTCGTGCCACAAAGGTGGCGCTACCACCGCCTCTCCATTGCCGGTGATATCTGGCCGCCATTCGATGCCTCCAGCGTGTTCCTCGACGACGCCGAATACCGTCGTGAGCTAGCGCCTCCGTTGTGACACCTCAGTCAAATGCAGAACACATTCTTGTCATAAGTGTCGTAAGAGTGTCTTCTGCATTCTCATCGTCGTGCCACAAATGTGGTACTATCTCCGCCTCTCCATTGCCCGTGAATCCGGCCACCATCCGATGTATCCAGCTTCTACTGTCTGCTAGGATCTCTGCTTCTTATATATTCTTGCCATGTTAAAGAGTTGGGTTCGTTATCTTGTTATGCTGTAATGGTGGATTCTAATCTTAATGGAAATGGAATGTGCTGTTGTGTGTAATTTGCCACTGTATTTGCTTGTTTTCAAAGGGCATAGGTAACATTAATTCTTGAGGCTAGTAAAAAAACAGAAAAAATTTTAGGTATAGAGTGAACTATCACAGACGGTTTTGTTGTATAAACCGCTTATGAAGGACTATCACAGACGGTTCTATATACCAACTGTTTGTGATACTCACTAATCACAGACGATTGGTAACTAGAACCCTCTGTGATGTGCGAGTATCATAGATGGTTTTTTTGTTCAAGCCATCTGTAATAGTTTTCTTCACAGACAATTCTAGTTACAAACCGTATGTATTGTCTTTATCGCAGACGGTTCTAGTTACAAATCATTTGTGTTGTCTTTATCACAGGCGGCTCATAAATCGTCTGTGATAACCTTCGATTATCACTGACACATAAATACAGGTAGTTTAGAAAACCGTCTGTGATGATAGTTCTGAACCGTCTGTGATGACCCTTTTTGTAGTAGTGCACCAAGCGAGCAAAACCTTTATTAAGCAAATAATAGCTACAGCTGCCGACAAAAGAGGAAACTGACAGCTCATAACTTCATCTACTTTCTAGCTTAACATCTTAACCTAAAGGGGAAAGGGTTGTCTTGGTGTGATCCTTCGTGGCTCTCGAGGTACGAAGCATGATTCTTTAAGGTGAAGATTGAAGTGGCGGCAGCGTCGAAGAATTCCAGCTGTTGCCATCTATAATTGCTTTGGAACAAGGGAAGAGACAAAAATAGGTTTTTAAAAAATGACATAAAGATGAGAAAGGATTGAGAGATAAAGATAAGCAAAGATTAAGAGGTAAGAATAAGCAAAACTTTTACAAATTACTGGTTATTTAAAAATTAATTCTTAAAGTTCAACCATTCTATTCTATCTACGGTCACGTCTTAGATTCGTCATAGCTCTGATACCATCTCTGTCAGACCCCAGAGCAACAATTCCAAAACCCTCTATGTAAATCGCACTAGTCCAGGATCATCTAGTGTACACAGTGATAACAGGGATATGCATCAAGCATAATGACAACTTTATTTAACTTAATATGGGCCTGATGGCCAAAGTTTACTGAGAGACCATGTGGTCGTGACTCCATGTGAGTGATGAGTAATTGACAAAGGTTTAGGATAGTCGAGTTTGGTTTGAGTGGTTCGGAGTCGAGTCGTTGCATGGCGCAATCGGGCTCGGTCGGACTTGGTCAAACTTGGTCGTATGTGATTAGGATGCATATTCTTTGATTCGACAGGTTTGGACTTCATCAATGGTAAATATGATGGTATTGACGCTTTCATATATCGAGCGGTGCTATTTGATGTGTTTCTTATGCGTGTGGTGCGGGACGTCGGCGGAGTCGTGGCGAGACACGGTGGACGGACTAGGCGCGGTGGGCGAGGTCGAACGGTCGGGATGTGTCGAAGACGACGTAGACTCGAGGTGGTTGCGAGGCGTGCGAGGCAAGGAGCGCGAAAGCTTCCCCGAAGGTGCACGAGGGGCAAATCGGGAAATTCGCGTGGCTGCACAAGCGGGAGCGGGCTCCGTTGGACTTAGCGGGCGTAACGGGGTGGAGACCCGTTAGCCGTGGGCTATAAAAAGGATGGAGGGGCTGCATGCCCTCTTGAGCACTTGAAAGGGATTAGGGTTTGCTAGAGTCAAAAGAGTCTTTAGTGGTTGTTTTGGCTTTAGGCTTTAGTGGTTGAGGTTTGTTGGTGGAGGCAGAGGTGTGCTCCCTGCTTGTCCCCTTCGTAGCTTTCCAGAGTGTGTTCATCCCTCCTCAACATGTATGGGTGTGTTCTTGTGGTTTGAGAGTGGGAAGCTTGTAATCATTCCTCTTGTATCAATCATGTATCTCTCTTCCTCTAGATCAATATGAGATGGTGTTTGTTTCATATTTGAGCTCTCTATCATTTTTCCTTCGATGACCTCTTTTGGAGATTTCTTTATTTCTTGGTTTTGAGTTCTTGCCTACTGGGATTGGCCAAAATGGGTTGCTCTGTGATGGGTTAGTGCTTCAAGATCATTTGATCGAGTTTCCCTAGAGCAAACTTAATTTTATTCTCAGATTTCCTTTTTGAGTTCCCCTGTTCATGGTTTGCATTTCTAGGGTTTGAGGCTGTTCTTGATTCCCTCCGCAAGATGGCTTGAAATTTGGTATGGAGAGTCCAGAGGCTATCAACTAGCTTCCCTCAAAATTTCATGGCCAGAGGATCAACGATTGAAGAGTAATTTGATTTTTGGTGGAGGCTCTGTAAGTTTTCAGGTTTAGCCCTTTTCTGAATTTCTAGGGTTTGGTGTTATTTTCGATTTCCTTCACGAGATGGCATAAAACTTGGCATGAGAGGTCCAGAGGCTATTGCTAACCTATCCTCAAAGTTTCATAGCCAAATGATCAAAGATGAAATGGGAAATTGAGTTTTTGGGCAACCCTCTGTACTTTTCAGGTTTTTGTCCAAATTCTGAATTTCTTGCTTCTAAGTTTGATTTCTTTGTTTTCCAAGCCCTCCTTGCTATTTGATATTTAGTGGTGATTCTCTGGGACTAAAAGATTGGAAGCAAATCCTTGTTTTCTCTATTTTTATCTTGTCTTTAGTAAGTTCTCCATTCCTGTTTTCAGCTACTTCTTGCTGTAGATTTCAGCCTCTTCTTGGTGCTGTTTTCAGTCAAAATTGTTGCTGTTTTCAGCCACTTCTTGCTGTAGATTTCAGCCTCTTCTTGCTGCTGTTTTCAGCCAATTGAAGTGCAGTTTTTAGCCAATTTGTAGTGCCGTTTTCAGCAAATTGTAGTGCTGTTTTCAGCCAATTGAAGTGCAGTTTTTAGCCAATTTGCAGCTCTCTTTTGCTGTGCAGTTTGGCTCATTTTCAGCAGCAAAATAGTCACTATTTAGAGCATTTGTAGTGGCAGTTTTCAGCAGCAAAGGGAGTCCTTTTTGAGCTATTTTCAGCTGCTGTCTTGAACAGCAAAGAGTTCATTTTCAATCTTCTCTTTGATATTTTCTGGGAGTCTCTTTTGTCCAATTAGCAAACTTCTTCTGGCTTCATAGCTTTTTAGCTATTGGAGAGAAGTTGCAAGTAGATACTTGTGCGGGGATGAATTTTTAGAGACCGACATTCAACCCCCCTCTGTCGCCATTTCGGTCCTACATTTACATCAGCCTGATGGCCAAAGTTTACATCAATGATCTATAAACCAAAATTAAATATAAGCAGCGGAAGATAAAATCAAAGCGGAAGAAGCCCACTGAGCCTGCCCACAGGCAAACGACAGTAATACGCGGTCTACTCGTCCTGATCTTCACTGTAGTCGAAGTAGTCTTCCTTTGTGTGGAGATAGCAAGGTGAGTACAAACGTATACTCCGCAAGTCACACGGAGAAATGCAACACAATGATAAAGGCAACAAAGGAAGGCATATAGGGTTATTTGTGCATAAAATAATATTTAAAGAAATATATTAAATATATTGAAAATGCTGAATTTAATACAGTAAGTAAAAACAGCAATTGTAAATAAAATTAGTACCGTTAGTGTAGGCTCTGACCAAACACTAACCTAATTACGGGCATCCCACCCGGATCATCTTTTTCAAAAGATCTCGTATGGATTCCATCCATCCACACGCTTCCAATCACTCATGGACTGCATTCATCCACAAGTTTTCAATCTCTCATGGATTCCATCCATCCATAAGGTTTTCATAAAGCATTTTGAAAAACAAAGTCTAATCCGTGAAAAACTGTGGGCACGACTATCCAGGATAAATTATACACTCTGTAGAGGTTGTATAACTTTATCTACAAGACATGATCATTTCATATTGCCACGCGATTAAAACACTTACTTAGGCGTGCGGCGGAGAGATCATGACAAGGCCTTACAGTGCAAAGCCTTCAACCTGGCCAAGCCAAGACTAAGGTTTCACCCCAGTGAGGAATCCACTATACCGAGACCACCTATTGAGCCGAGTGAGACTTCTCATGGCCTATGCCATGCTCACTTTCAACCTACGACGATACTCAGGTAGGGACCTGCAAATTAGTCAGCCAGGACTATCCCATACCAGCCTTGTGGTAGTACGATAGGGCTTTGCAACAATAGCTCACAGACCGGTCCTTAATTGACTTAAGCTCAACCACATACCTCCTGTGCCCGACAATCAACACTGTGTCTCCGACCAACAGTGCATGCCTGCGCCCACCACCTAACCATTAGCCTTGTCTAAACCAGATTTTATATTTTATTTCGGCCTCGTTTGACAGAGCTCTAGCTCTAGGAAATCTGTAGATTTCCTAGAGCTGGTCATCTGTAGCTCTAGGAAATCCTGGATCTAGAGTTGTAGGCATGTTAAGTGCATTTACATGATTCATTTCATTTATATTATATATTAAATAAAAATATTTAAATCACTTTAATTTAGTCAACAAACTACAGATCCAGCATAGATCTCGGAGCTAGAGCTGTGCAAAACGGGGCCTTCAAAATATTTCATAATCCTTCTTGACTCACCAAAGTCAAGAATACATTTAAATAGCTCATCATTTTATGTGAAAAGGTTATCCCAAAACAAAGATTATGTCCGAACAGATATTCATATTTGATATAAGACTCTCTAGCCAATACTAGTGTACTAACTAGAGTTTTATTCTAGCATGACAAGGTATTGAGGAATTCAATGTCGATAGAGGAATTAACAAGTAGGCAATAACTAAATTTATAACTGAATTAATACATTGGATAAAAATATGCGTGCAGAATAATTTAAAATAACATAATTTTATTTCACAAACTGGGATCAACATGATCAAGGTGTGCGACTTGCCTTGCTCTTCAATTGGGTACAAATTGTCATCAAGAATTCTTCTGAGTCTGAGGTGGTGCTAACATGGCAGGTGACTGGGTCAAACATGCTGATGTGGCAGCCAGGTGGCGCTGATGTGGCCGCCACATGCATAGATAGCCGTTACACCTGCTAACCGAGCGGACGAGCGCTGGTGTGGCGCTGACCAGCTGAGGTGGCATGCCACGAGAGCTTGGGTTGCCGACGTGGCTTGCCAGCCGGGGCGGTGCTCGGGACCCGAGGTCTTGCCGGCGTTTAGGGGCATGGCGGAGGAGGGAGAGAAGGCATCGGGGAGTCGATTTTACCTCGGCTCGGGGCTCGGCGGTGCTCGGAGATGGCCGGCGACAAGGAGGTGGTGGAGGCGGCTCGAGTGCTCCGATGCGGTGGCACTCCGATGGTGTCCTAGTGCAGAGGAGGGGTGCACGGGCTTTGTGGAGAGGCGGGGAGGCCGAGGAGGGCGACGGCGAGGCTCGAAGGTGGCCGAGGCGGCAGCTATTGCTCGTCGACACAGTGGCAAATGGCGGAGGTGGTGTGGGGGCGGTTGGGCTCACGGGAAGGGAGGAGGAGGCGAGGTAGGGTTGCGGCGGGGGCAATCGGCGAGGATTGCTCGCCGAAAATCATGGTGGCGGGGATTTGAGCGGAGGGGAAAAAGGATTGGAAGGGGGGCTCGGGAGGAAAGGTGTGTGGATTTTGGGGGATTTGGCCCTGACGATGCATGCAGTTTCCAAAACCGGAGAGAAGGCGGTGGGGAAAGGCCGGATTTGGCGCAGACTCGGTTGGTCGGAGCGAGGAAGGAAAGGGGAGGAAGAAGAAAGGATCGGTGTGTCGGGGATGATGGTTCTGATAGGTGGGCCCAGCCATCAGCGAGAAAGAGAGAGAAGAGGCGTGGGCGGCGGAGATGGGCCGGGGCGGCGCAGGGGTGATCTGGCCGGCTACTTGTCGACCCAGAAGGGAGAGAGAGAGAAGGGAGGGTCGGATGGCGAGAGATGGGCCGTGGGCGACGTGGGTGGATCCTGGCCGTCCACGCGTTGGCCCAAGAGAGAGGCGGGAAATTTAAATTTAAATTTTGATTTTGAATTTTTAGAAAAGCTTGAGAAAATCAAATGAAGCTCAGAAAAATACCAAATAAATTCCAAAATTTCTAGAAAAATTTGCAGAAGTTCCTGGTGATGTTTTGGACTTAGTAAAATTATTTCTAACTAAATTTGGTATTATTTTCTTATAGTGAAAACAGTTTTGTATTTCAAAAATAGATTTTAAACTCCAGAAAAACCAGATGGAAGCCAAATAAATCCAAATAATTAATTTAAATTATGATTTTTAAAGAAAATCAAAATATTATTTTATTTAATAATATTTTTAGGTTTTTACTTAAATTACTTTTCAAAATCAAGCCTTTTCAAAAATGGACAATCAGGGCAAAACAAAATTAAAACTGGCAATCAAAACACTTATTTTTATTTTAAATCAAATTAATTTAATTTAATATTTTTTTTAATAAAAACTTGAGCTGTTACACATGAGGACTGGTCCAATATATACACATTGTACTTGGAGGAAAGAAGCATATGCTAAAACCAATGATCGATGGAGAGTGCTACACTGTTGATGAGATTTTAGTAGCCAAGAAGAGGAAAACTCCCAAGATCACCCAAAACTGAGGATAACTTTGCTTTGGGGGATGATACGGGCCTAAAAATCATGAATGCTTTAAGTGGTGTTAATTCTTTTCTAGTTACAAAATACTTGTTAGTGCTGAGAGGAGGTGAGGGAGGATAGCATGGGAAGAGCAAAAGTTAATGTGTGTGAGAGAGTAGTTGTGCGTGAAACAAAAGGGAAGGGTTGCTTTTGTGAGGGAGCCAGCAATGGATTGGGATTCTACCTTGGCTCCATATCTACGTGAATTGGAAAGCTGTCTTTCTTTCTTAAATTAGTTAGGTTCCATTTTTTGTTTCTATTCAGAGTACAATGTACATTTACTTCTTTTAGTCAGTAGAGTCCAACTTCTCAACAAAACCGGCTACAGTTTTTTCCTTCTCCAGAAAACCGGCTGTGGTTTATTTGAGAAGTCACTATTCTGAGTCCAATTAAGTCATAATTCTAAGTCCAATTCACAGTTGTGTTTGCGTCGTGTGGGCCTTAGGCGAAGTGTGCGTGAGTTGGGAACTATATAATCCCAGGGCTTTGGCCATGTACGGGGATGATATTTTTTCAGTTGTTGAAAACAGAAAATGCCATCGTTTGGCAACCAAGCTGTGCCTCGAGTTGGTGAAACCAATCTAGGGTTTCATTATTTACTGCATGATTTCGAGCTTTGATCTTGGGATTGCGCAACTGAATCATCATTGGTTCTCTCGTTTAGTTTGTGAGCATCTTTTAGTCACAGGTTTGAGAATTACATTTTAATACATGACTGTCAGTGGCCGAACTGCTTATCTAACTTTTCCTAGTTATGATTACAATTTAATTTGACTATCCACTATTTTTAATATGCCAAATAACACAATTGCTACCATTGATGACAAAATGCTGGGTAGCAGCCTTCCTAGTGCCATATCTTCTAAACTACTAATCTAAATTTGGTATTATAGAAAACTATGGAAAGATTAAGAAATTATTTACAACTTTCATGTATAGCCAAAACTAGGATTTTCTATTTTTAATCTGTGTTTTTCTATGACATCATTAATTGATGATGACCCACTGGACAACGTGCTTACAAAATTGTATTTTTCAATATATCCAACCAAATTATGTGATAAATGACTCCGTAGAATGATAATAAGATTATCTACAACTTCTTAGTTGATCCTAATATTTAATTGTGTCATCTACTAAGTGTATTAGCCAATTTTCACAACTGCACCTACTGAAAACCAATTTGAAACCAGACATGTTCTCAGAACAATAACTTCTAATATACACTACTACAGACAGTGTTATCACAGATGGTTCGGAATCGTCATCACAGACAGTTCTTGAACCGTCTGCGTTTACGTATTAGTGATAATAAGTAGTTTTCACAGACGGCTTCCACGCTGTCTATGATAACTTACAATACAGACGGTTTTTTAGAAAAATCATCTATGATACTTGACTATCACAGACGGTTTTTATAAAAAACCGTCTGTGATATTCGACTATCATAGACAGTTTTTGTTATTAACCGTCCGTGATATGGTTCATATCACAGATGGTTCGGTGTTCCGAACCGTCTGTGATATACATCATATCATAGACGGTTAATAAGAAAAACTGTTTGTGATATCGTTCATATCACAGATGGTTCAGTGTTTGAAACCATCTGGGATATATATCACATATGGTTTAGAACACCGAACCGTCTGTGATAGCTATTTCAACAGCGATTTTATTTGCCCTTTTTCGGATAGCCTCAGGATATGCTAGCCATGCCCTCTGAAGACAAGCAAGATCACGTATATAGCACAACACAGGACAATTATTACATAAATCACACAGATGAATGAAACAAAACCAGCAGATCACATATATATGTATATAGCATGACAATCGTTACACTGATCTCACAAATGAATTAAATTGAATGAATTGTTTGATTAAGCACAATTGAGTGATTTATACAATTGAATCCAATGTTTCAACATCTCCAGTCTTGTCGGGGTGGAACTCTCCAGTCTTGTTTATGACCTCTGCTAGCAAGAATTGAGAAAGGTTTCCACGAATTTCGACGAGTTTGTGAAGATCATATGCACTTTCATCGAAGTCCACCCACTGTCGCTAGGAGTAATGTTAAGTCATTAATTGGCATATGTGTGCGTATATATATACATATATATAATCAGAAAATAATAATTATTGGAAGGTTGACAAACCTCTGGATCATTCATCTTAGTGTTCGTGATTTCCTTCATATGGCGGCAAACATGGAATCCACATACGTTGCCCTGTAGCTGCTGTGGCACTGCAAAATATATAGAATTACATATATAGGTATTGTCAATTCTAGAGGCATTATAACAAAGTGTGATATAGGATTATTGTGTCGTAGTGGGTACTGGAAATCGCGTCCTGCATCACAGCGTGTCACTGGATTCATTATGTCTCCCTCCTAGGGAAAAATAAGCGGTAAATAACCTACGTGATTCCAAAAAATTTAGCCTCAGCCATTGCAAATGAAGGAAATATTACAATAGAGTTATGTATAGAGGAAATGAGTTTACCTGTTAATTACTTCTTGCACACGACTAAAGTCGTGGTTGCTCCTAAGTAGGGAATCAAGGTATATTACCTTGCTCCACTTTGGTACAATCACAATCAAAATCCAGTGAGACCTAGTCATGTGTGTCACCATAGTGATTAATCCTAAGTTCATGTTGCATATAAAGTACAAATGAAACTTGTGTGGCAACTAGTGAAGTACTTACCCTTGGTTGAACGGTACCATGATATACTCCTTGTCGCTGTGAGCAATCAATCTCCTCGTTATGCAATCTTGTATGAAGGATGCATTTTTGTTGATAGATTGCTCCGAGACCAAGTATGGGTTGAGAAAACCCACCAGTTGTCGTCGTCGTCAGACTTGTTGGATCATCTATCTATACATAAGGAAAGAGTAATTACATTTATCGGTATAACGTGAATGTAGAACTTCATTGTACAGTACACTTATAGTGTCTAGCATCGTAGAAGTGAGGCGTCGAGTTCATCGAGATTGAATAGTAAGAATAAGTCTTCGAATGTCATGACGAATAGCCTGAGTCATGAATCCACTGTGCCAGTTTGGCTTCATGTTGGACCTCTGCATGTACAAGTGAAGCATATATCATAAAGTACTAAAGTTCATAAAACAATTTAGCCATCTACTAAAGATAACAAAATAAATTAGCCAACTATTGAGATAGAGGCGAACGGTGTCGGGAAGGAGCGGCGGTAGCGGCGTGAGGTTGAGGCGGCCGGCGTCAGGAGGGAGCAGCGGTGTCGGGAGGGAGCAGTGGCGTCGGGAGGGAGCGACAACAATCAGATCTAGCAAAACCTAGCAGTGGCGGTGGAGACGGAGTGAGTGAGGACTCTGCGAGCAGAACCTAATGCGAATATTCTCCCTCAACGATGTCATAACTACCTTTTTGTGTACTCTTGTTTTCACCGTGACTGGTCCAACATTGTACCTCTTTCTGAAACCCCTTCGAATCAAGTGAGCTTCAATCTATGCTGAGTTGCTAAACATCTTTAGATTATCACAGTCAATGCATGGACAGTACATATATTCCATCCCCTTCTTCAACATATCCAGCTCAGCCGCTCTTCTAAAAGCAGACACGCCATTAATGTACTCTTCACTCACACGGACTCCTTTATCACAGACCACGGCATCACTCGATTGTAATGATCTGGTGGATAGCAAACTTCTAAAGATCATATCTTACAATCCATTCAATGGAATTTAATGATCTTGAGCTTGACGGAAATATTAGAATGGTATCTATAACTCTTATGTACATTACCTTTCCAGATTTGGCCTTCAAGGCCCTTAAAAATCGTTTAGATTTAAATTGTGTAAAACTAGAAAAACCTAACAATCCTAAACAAGAATTAGCACTATCCATGGGGCTGAACACACCGTAATTACCAAGTTAATTCACCTAAAAGTTTATCCACAGGATATGGTGAAAGTCTTAGAGGATTACCCACACAAAGAAGATGTAATGAAGAAAACATGCGAATTCTTCTCCTCCTTGTCAACCTCTTCCTTGCCTCCTTGTCTATCTCCTAAAGCAGCCATGGCAATGCCCTAGAGAAAAGAATAAAAAAACCCTACAAAGGTATGCCCCCATGGGGAAGGTGGCGGCTGCCCTTTAGGGTGAGAGGTGCAACCCTGAGAGAATTCGAGTACAACTCTTTCTTATAGATCAAGGCTTAGATGGGCTGGCCTTACTGGCCCATCTAGTCCTCATACCCTTCAATTAATTATTATTATTGTTTTTACTATTAATATTACTATTATGATTGTTTTCATTTTTGTCATAATTGTCTGATACTTGGAACATCACATACTAATCAAGGTTAAGGTTATAAATAATTATCCTACTAATATCATATTAGGCCTAAAGTGCAAAAATTACCTAATTAATTTAATTAATTCATATTAGAATTTTAGATATATTATAGTTTTATATTAAAAGGGATCTTCTATAATTTCACACATAAGGAGCTATTTTTTGGTTTTGTCAATTAATTAATACTTGCCATCCACTCCAGAATAGATATGGATTTTTTGAAAAAACCCACAAGTGGAGGAAGGCCTCCTAGGGATATGCGACGTAGGGCTAAAGAGAGCATAAAAATGGTCTTTTATGTATAATCTTGAATGTTATCAGTTTCAGTACTTAGACCAAATAACACAATGCAAGCAAAAGTTCCTAGATTCATGGAGATATAGAACATCATATAAGTTATCATGCTTGCATATGCATCATTCAAGTCTCCAACAAACATTCCAATAATTCCATATCCAATTTGCCCTTTGGACGAATACGCAAGGATACGTTTCATGCTTGTTTGAGTAATAGCAAGGAGATTCCCCAATATCATGCATAGGATAGCTAGGATTACTAGAAGAAGATGTCATTCGCTTGATGAGAAGTACAAAGGAATATCAATAATTCGCATGGTTGAAGCGGAAGCAGCTGCTCCCAAGTAGTCCCTTTGTTCTTTTTACTTAACTTTCTAGAATCCATAATGTTAAACTTTCTAAAGTTTGACCACCAATAGATTTAAAACTATCTAGATTAACTATATAAAAATTATGTCATTAGATTTGTTGCTAAAAATACTTTTATAATATTACAATTTTATTAGTATATCTTAGTATAAAGTTATAAAAAAGTAGTGGTCAAAGTTGTATCTTCATGACCGTGAAAATTCGAAAATGTCATGTAAAAAAGTATGGAGGGAGTAATAGAAAGAAAATCGATGACTGGAGTGGGGGAGTTAAGAGTTGAAAAGAGGATTCCTTGCTTCTTTCTCTCCTACAAAACCATGTGTGAGACTTTCATCTTGCACGGTTCCTAAGTGATAAAAGATAGAAGAACTCATCTTCTTTCTTTTTTAATTACCTTCCTCGCATACATAACTACTAATCCTTCACTTTTCGAGGAATCCTTAATTAGTGGTTGTGAATGACTAACATTTTCAATCCTTAGGAGCAAGAAAGCTCAAAACCTATATAGATTAATTGGATGAAATTGAAACATGAGAAAAAACTCGGTGTTCGACATACCTTCTCCTGTGCATAATCAAGACAAATAATTTCTTATAGTTAATGTAGTTTGCATGAAAGTGAGATGAATTTGGATGAAGCGTTTAGGGTTTGAAGGCAAAGAATAATTTGCATAAGTTGGAAAGACACATGTTGGGAGGTAGGAGGCTAGTGGAGTCATGGGGGGCATTTGGTGGGGCGTTGATGAGCTTAGATTTGGGCTAGGAGGGATCGGATGCTCTTGCAGGAAATAGCACATGAAAACCGATTTTGTCGTACCAAAGTGTTACATGAAGCATTTCCTGTAGATATATTCACACATTTTTTGTTTGGTTAGGATTGTCTAGATTAGTGCAAAGCACATATATAAAATTCATGTCATGGGGATATGGAAAATATGGAAAAAATTTTGCATGCCATTGCAAATTGCACAAATCTCGGATATGCCATCTCTTGTGTCACTGACATATGGGACCCTGAACCAATATGTCAGTGGGACAAAGGATGACATATCTGGGATAGTGAAAATTTATAGTGACAAATAAGGAATTGCCTCTAGAAAATATGTCAGGCAAGTTTCAGTCTATGTAGATCTTTCATGATTATGCAAATTGTGCTTCCGTGCTGATAATTGAAAATTGGTTCAACTTTCTTATTTTCAAATTTCATATCTAGATTTTGTAATTTTTATAGTAAAAATCACAACGGCTATGTCCTTCAATTCTTGATTTAAGATATTTATGCCATTCTTGGATCTTTATTGAGCAACATTTCAACTATCAAGATATCACATATAATGAGATTTAGGGCAGAAAATGTTAGACCTCGGATTAGCAATCCAGAACTCTCTATGTTTCCACCTCACTATTTCCTAGATCAGTTGATAGTGCACATAGATACATTGGTGGATCATACACACAAATCGCATGGACATACCAAACACTTATATTACATATCAATGTTTAAATACCCCATATCAAGTAGAGTTTACATAATGGCCCGATCAAGCCAAATTTTACATTACAAAATTAGAAGCGAAAGTGAAAAGCAAAAGGTGTGGCAACATACTACTTTTCAAAAGTTTGGATAATAGATGTGCGCACAATCAGTATCAAAGTTTGCGTAGCTAAGGTAAGGACTAGGCTACTAGAGAATGACCCAATCTCCACTGTCTTCTTCTTTGTCTAGTCCTGGAGTGGTGCAGTAGGTGTAGTGGTCATGATCCATCGAATCTGAGTTAATTTAGTGAGCAAGGGTGAGCACAAACAACCATACTCCGTAAGCCAACACATAGAATGCAGTAATATAGATGCAAGGCTTAACAATGGAAAGCTTGGGTTCTTTTATTTGTGAAATGCCATAGTGGAATTACAGTAAATAAAATCCTGAGACTTAGCCTTTTAACTAAAACAAGTTTTCTAAAGAATGTGGAAGTATGCGGTAATAATAGCAGTGTAGGTTCCATCCACCTGTTACATGATTCCATTCATCATATGCTAGTTTTGTTACTTGGGTTTTATCTACCCATTATCATCACTGGGTTTCATCCACTTAGGTAAAATCAACTCAAGGTTGCATCCACCCATCATGTTTTCATCCCACCCATAAAGTTTCTTTTCTAAAATAGGCACTAACTCAAGTAAGTTCCCATGCCGGCCTATGACCGTGGGTATGACTGTTCGAATAGTTTTCACTTTACAGAGATTGTACACTTTACCCATGAGAGATAATCAACTTGTTATATTCCACATGTTTCCTTAGACATATAGATCAAGAAAATCACTACAAGGCTACACCTGCTAAAGTTTTCACCGCTAAGGGGTTACATCCCCTACTCCAAAGGCCCCTCTTGCGCCTCACAACGGCTTACATGCAATGATAAGACTCGTGTTCATCCAAATGGTGCAACCCATGCTGGGTCGATGCAAATTAATTAGTCAGGTCGTAACTAATATACACTTATGGTTGCACTATTTTACATTGGAAGGTCATCACAAGATTCAATCCTTAAAACTGTCTATGCAGTTCAACCACAAACCACACTCTGGTGCTCCATCCGCACCAGCCCCACATATCATCCACCCAGATATTTAGCAAGTTTACAGTTTTGATATTCTAAAATATCCTTTCTAGTTCAAATATTAGCCACTTCCCTTGGGTTGTCCACACCAAGTTTTCATGTTTGAAATGATGTCAGGGCAAATTAATACTTCCGAGTATCTAAGTAAGAGTAAGTATGTCGCTTAGATATAGACTTTTATCTAGCATATTTTCCATTAGTTCTAGAGTGTCAAGGATTTATGTCCAAAGCCAAAGAGTAGGGTGTAATAGCTTAATTAATAATAGGGACTTAACTATGGCTTAACATGAATATAATTTGCATAATAAAATAAAGTGTGCAATTTAATAATTTAAATCAACATATCTTGCATTCAAAAAAGTAGGTGCAATATGATCAAAGTATTAACTCTCTTTGCTCATAAGTTTGTTGGTCTTGGTAGTCTTGGTGGGGCTCGAACTACGGCTCTTCCAGCTCTTCATAATCTACTTGAGCATTTTTTACGAAAAAGCAAGTAAATATGCGAGTATACAAATAAATCTAAATAAAAATTTAAATCAATGCCAAAATTCATGGATTTACTTTTGTTAGAAATATTTTGAATTTATAAACAAGTTTTACTTGATTTGAATTTAAAATGAGTAAGAACGGAGTCTTTGAATTTTAAATCCATGAAAATCCTAAAAAGAGAGGAGAGATAGTGCCTCACTCACAGTTGGGCCCCACAAATTTAATTTGTTTTGAAATTTATTTCTCTATTTGAAAATACACCAGAGGCTAACATGTGAGGATAACCGGGTTTTAATTTGTTTTTGAATTATTTTTCTTAAGAAATTATTATAGTGACTAACAAATGTGACTAAAAGTTGGGACATAAGCATAGTAGGAACCCACATGTCAGTGGCATAGAATTTAAATTCGATTTAAATTAGATTTCTTATTCAGTTGGGCCCAATGCCAGTGAATGATTAACGCTAATTAATGAGTGCCATTAACACTAACTTAATTATGATTTAGGGACACATTAATTCCTAATTAAATAGCTATATGACTTCTCCTTCACCTGAACCAAGCGTGCCCTTGCTGTGCTCATCACCGGCGAGGGAGGCGGTAGTATTTGCTGATGATACCCAAAATGGGTCATCGAGACTACACCGCACCCATGGGCTGCGTGGCATCGCTAGAGGTGAGCTGCCATGTCAGTGTTGGCACGCATGGTGGTGTGCTGGTCGGCCACCATGGCAACCTTGCATGCAGTTGTGTGGTGCGGAAAGCAAAGGCACAGATAGCATCTTTGGGATGTAAGGCACTCACTAGAGAGGTCATGTGGTCCGTGAGGCATTGTGGTGGTCCGGCACCATTGGCCCAGGATGGCACAGTGGAGGACCACATCACCAGGGAGTTAGGGGGCGACAGTAGCCAAAATTGACAACCAGGATCGATGGAGGGAGGTAAGGGTGCTTCCACTGGTAGGAATTGAACAGAGGTGCACTAGGTGAGCTATGAGGGTGAGCTATGAGGGAACAGGATCAAATCGGGTTAGATGAGATGGAGAGGGGAACGAGGTAGTCTTGTTGGCATGCTCAGGAGGGAAGGAGGCTCACTAGAGCAACGGGACAACGAGGTGCCCTCAGCAGGGCACGGCAGCAACAACAATGACCACGGCTTGGCTCAGATTGAACCAAGGTGAGGCAACTTGATCGAGTTGGGAGGGATGAGGATGTAAGGGAAGCATTCGGACAACCTTTACAACCAGTAGAGGTGAGCTACACAGCGTAGCAGCAACACGATGGTATGGGAGATGCTAGTGCGGGTAGGGCATGACACTGGGGAGCAGTGATGGCCAGCGTCACCACAGCACGGACACAGTGGTGTAACAGGATGGAGCACGTGCGATGAGGCAAAAGGATTAGCGTGTGTAGCAACCACAGCAGAGGTGCTTTTACGATGTGGACGGCAGCGCGATGGCATTACAAAGCCTTGCTGTGTGCTATGCAGTGTCACGAGTTGAGGTACGATGGTAGCTAGCGATGGGACAGCACCGACGCGAGCTAGGCATGGTGTGTGTGGATGCGGTCGATGATTAGTCAGTAATTGCAGTGGTGAGCTAACGCAGTTGGGAACTAAGCACATGAGAGACAGCGAGACAAGAAGGGGAGAGGAAGCAGGCTGGGGAAGAGACAAAGAAGAGACGAGAGGGGGAGTAGGCTATGGGCCAATGACATCGGACCGGGGAAAGGGAAAGAAAAGAAAAGGATGGGTGGGCTACCAAGCCACCTGGGCCGAAAGGTAGGAGTTCGGGGGAGCAAAAAGAAATTGGGCAAGAAAGAAATGAAAAGGACAGGCAGGCTGGCAGGCCAGCTGGGCCGAAAGGTAGGTGTGTGGGGGGAGTGAAAAGAAATTGCGTCAGGCCCAAAATTGTTTTCCAATTTTTATTTTCTTTTTTCTTTTAGTTTGAATTTTAATTTTGGTTTATAATTCAAATTTGATTTTTTTGCCAAAATTTGAATTATGCTCAAAAATCAAAATTATTCCAAATTTTCAAAATGCCTCAAAATTGGGGTGTTATAGAAAAGATCTGATTAGATGCTATCAGCTAGTTACTCCTTCAAATTAGTTGATAACACTAATTTTAAACTCAAAGATTACACAACGATAATAAATGGAATTGTCAAACTTTATTAGAGCAGGAAAAACTATATTATGATATTTGCACACTGTACCATAACTTACTGTACTATATGCTTGCCGTTCAGAATAGCTGTGGCACTATATTCCATACAAGGCAATGCATATGGAAGTTCCATTTTTTAGACAATCACTATGTAAACTAAAATGGCTTTATCTGCCATTCACAGTAGTTATGGTTACATCATTTATACTGCTAGGTGTAGTAGATAGCCCTTACAATAAAGAATGCTAGTTGTTTTGGCTCAGGAAGAGTTGTCAAATCATTTGATAGCATTGTAACAATACCAGACATGGTGGTACAATCAATTGTGTTCTCTTGAACACATAACAAAGCAATTTTCATACATTTCATTGTGTCCATCGTTTGTCCTTCACTTACTAATGATGGATCTACAAATTCAAGCCAAGTTTCATCCTTCCAAAGCTGTCATGGCCACAATAAGGTCCAAATCATCAGTTATGCAACTTCAAGAAATGAGAATTCAAGCCATGAGATGAGTTTGTGGACATATCAATCACTTATGATGTTCAAAATGAATATTTTATTAGCAAGATTTGGCCCAAGTAGTCTTGTTGGCGTGCTCAGGAGAGAAGGAGGCTCACTGGAGCAACGGGACAACGAGGCGGCTTCGGTGGGGCACGACAGTGACAACAATGTCCACTGGCTCAAATAGAACCAATGTGAGGCAACTTGAGTGAGCTGGGAGGGATGAGGAGGTAAGGGAAGCATTTGGACAACCTTTACAGTCAGTAGAGGTGAGCTGCACAGCGCGGCAGCAACACGATGGTATGGGAGACGCTAGCGCGGGCAGGGCATGACACTTGGAGCAGTGATGTCTAGCGTCACCATAGGACGGGCGCAGTGGTGTAACAGGACGGAGCATGTGTGATGAGGCCGAAGGATTAGGGTGTGTAGCAACCACAGCAGAGGCGCTCTTACGGTGTGGTCAGCGGCAAGACGGTCAAAGCGATGCGACGACATTACATAGCCTTGCTGGTGTGGCGTGCGGTGTCACAAGATGAGGTACGGCGGTAGCTAGCAATGGAACAGTGCTGACGTGAGCTAGGCACGATGTGTGTGGATGCGGTTGGTGACTAGTTAGTAATTGCAATTGTGAGCTAACGCGGTTGGGAACTGAGCACACGACAGAGAGCGAGATTAGAAGGGGAGAGGAAGTAGGCTGGGGAAGAGAGAAAGAAGGGAGGAGAGGGGAGCAGGCTATGGGCCAGTGGCATCGGACCATGGAAAGGGAAAGAAAATAAAAGGATAGGCAGGCTGGCAGGCCACCTGGGCCGAAAGGTAAGTGTGCGGCGGGAGGAAAAAATTGGGCTAAAAAGAAATGAAAAGGATAGGTGGGCTGGCAAGCCAGCTGGACTGAAAGGTAGGTGTGCGGGGGGAGGAAAAAGAAATTACGCTGGGCCCAAAATTGTTTTCAAATTTTTATTTTTTCTTTTAGTTTGAATTTTAATTTTGGTTTAGAATTCAAATTCAAATTCAAATTTTGTTTTTGCCAAAATTTGAATTATGCTCAAAAATGAAAATTATTCTAAAATTTCAACATGCCTCAAAATTGGGGTGTTATAGAAAAAGACCTGATTAGATGCTATCAGCTAGTTACTCCTTCAAATTAGTTGATAACACCAATTTTAAACCCAAAGATTACACAACGATAATAGAGGGAATTGTTAAACTTTATTAGAGCAGGAAAACTATATTATGATATTTGCACACTGTACCAAAACATATTGTACTATATGCTTGCCATTCAGAATAGTTGTGGCACTATATTCTATACAAGGCAATGCATATGGAAGTTCCATTTTTCCAACTGATGAGGCGATGGGGTCCCGATCTTCCGATAGGATGATAACTATCGATTTCGGTGGAGATGACTCTTGCGATCCGACTACAACCGTACGAGACGTCACGTGCGCCTTAGCAATCGCTGAACCACCCCAAGATGTTATCAACCGTGCCAAGAACACGGTTGACCTGACCACGAAGGTCTATTCCTGCATGCAACCGAAGAACACGCAAGAACAAGGATAGTGAGCAACCTGAAACTTGCTAGATATAAAAGTCGCACAAGGATAGTTGAGGTTCTGTAACACGAATCTGTTGGTCTAGCCGACACAAGAGAACGTGGAGTTTGCACAAGGGGCTAAATTGATCTAAACAAAACCTAAGTCCTAGAAACGGAGGCGGCGGCTCCTATATAGTGAAAACAACCTGGGGAGGCGTCCCAAAGGGTACACCCTAGGGTTACAAGGCCCATGGGCCCAAGTGGAGGTGGCGCAGCACCCTTTTGACTCGGACTCAGAAACCTACGTAAATTATTTTGGTGATTACGGCCGGCTCGGATGGAATTTGAAGATGAGATTGGATCCATTGGAAAGTAGACTTGATAATCTTTCCATGAAGTACAAGAACGTCCCAAACGAAGTCCGTATGAGGAAGTTATGTCCATTTAAACTTGCACCATTGCAGCAGTCCGAATCCGATTCCAGTACGTGACCAACGTGGACTCTTTTGACGATTGCGGCCGGCTCGGATAGAATTTGAAGATGAGGTTGAATCCGTTGGAAAGTAGACTTCATAAGCTTTCCATGAAGTACAAGAACGTCCCAAACGGAGTCCGTATGAGGAAGTTATGCCCGTTTGAACTTGGTACCATCACAGCAGTTCGAGTCTGATTCCAAAACGTGTCCAACTCGAATTCGTGCTTGACTTGGTCCCAAAGTGACGTGGTGACCTCCATTATTCCTTCCATGCATGTCCAGGACTCCATGTCCCTTTCCTTCATCCTTTCCAAGTTCCTAAGCACAATTAAATCACTTGCATTAGGTAGCGGTCTATTCTTACTAACATATGAAGGCTGAAGAAACGAATTCACCTTTAGTTCAATCTTGATATTGAGCGCTATTGTCGTATGTGTTTGTGGCGTGGTCACATCATCCTCCCCTTCTTGATAGAAAACCGTCCTCGGTTTTAGCATATGTGTAGCCTCACGTATTGCATGATCTTCATCATAAATGTCGGTACATAATAACAAACGCAACAAACTCACATTATGCAATATCATAAGTTCTTTGTCAAACAAAGTGAAACCTCTTTGAAACGAGCTCACCTTATAATTTAAGCGATGCGTAGGAACTCTTGTAATTAGGACAACAAGCATAGCAAATATGGTTGTATCCACAGGGGTCATGTCCTCATCATCCTCCACTTCTTGAAAACAAAGCCGTCCTCGGCTTTTGATAAACTGAAAGTATGGTAACAAAGAAGCCAAGGTGTATGCATGGTATATGTATATGTCATCCGTTTTAACGGTTCTTCGTTGTTGCACAATTAATGCTATAACACAGCAGGAATCATAAAAGCTCATTGTATTATTAACCCAAAAGTAATCATATATGTCAATGACCAAATTAAAATTTCTCACACAGTAATTATTGCAACTAGATTTGCAAATGTAAGTGAAGCATTTATGCAATTGAAATTTCTGAAGTTGTAAACTTGAAGTGGTGGCACATATGGGCAAAGCTACAACTTTTGGAATTAAGCATAGTTCATCCATATAATCATATCCCAATGGAGCAATAGCAAATTTATCCAGCAAGGGTGAAGAGATTTGTGTGTTCTTCCATAATTCATCATCTTTATTCAAATTGTCCATACTAGATGATGCAAAAAGAGATGAACACATAGGCATTGGATGCATACTAAATTTTACTTCCTCTCATATTGAACAAGATTCAACACACAAGAATTGTTGTCTAAAATAGCAAGCTTCAATTCATCCATGTGATCACAAGTTATGCATATTTGATATACAAAAATTGATTGTCTACACCATAATCTCCAATCAAATTAAACTTATACCTGGGGTGTAGGCGCTAAACAAGAATTTCGAACATGCAAGTTCAGAAACTTTCTCCATAGCACAATCCAAACTAACGGACTCATTAAGCATGATATAGCACAATGCATCAGCAGGAGATATTCTATCAAATACTTCCTTATGTGTAATTAATTCGACATGTGCAAAATTATGAGCATTTAGATCAACACATGGTTCGTTCAAGTCAACACAAGGAATATCAAAAGATTGCACTACAGCGGTATATACTCACAAGGTTGATCTATGTCTTGTTGTAGCACCAAATCAGTACCTTTGTCATTATCGTCCTCATCGGATAGTGTAGGTATCTCAAACTTCTCCTCTAATGGCATAAGATACATCGGATCATCCTTCACCTCTTCAAGTATCTCGGTGGTATCAGTAGATGGAGTAGGAACCAAAACAATATCAACATTTTCAATTACCTCAGGTTCCACCTCGCTTGTGACCGTGGGTGCTGG
Organism: Dendrocalamus sinicus; assembly: GCA_036346575.1. NCBI lineage: Eukaryota > Viridiplantae > Streptophyta > Magnoliopsida > Poales > Poaceae > Dendrocalamus > Dendrocalamus sinicus. The sequence goes on along the minus strand of CM070659.1, from coordinate 17,629,018 downwards.
AGGTACAAAACGATGTCGCAATTTCTTTTCATCTCCTCCCATGTGTATATATAGTGGAACTCGAGATTTGACCACCAATGTTGAACATCACCAATCAGCGCCGTCCTTGCCAAGCTCATCTTCTCATAAGGATCAAGATCTTGTCTTTCAAAGTAGCTATCCATCATAGTAACCCACAAGAAGTAGTCCGACGACGTACTCTCGTGGTGAGTGGCAAGATATATACCGTAATTGTTTCCCTTCAAGTTCAAATCTGCGCGATGACATCATAATCTACCAATTTTCTCAAGCCTGTCATTGTTAGTAGAAAACAAGGAAACAAATCACAAGTAAATGTTCCTATCAACTACTAGGTTATGGAGGCTCAAATCAAGTCACGCATCTCTCAAGCTCTTACCAAATTCTTACAAGTTCTACCAAAACAAACAGGTGGTGCAACCGGTGGCTGGTTCGTGATAAATCTAACTCAAGTGATGAGTAAAGCGATTGCAAGGTATAGCGAGACCTGTTCGGTTAGTAGAAAAGTGGAGCTTGGATAGGCTATGTATTTTGTAGCAAAGGAAAGCAATCAATTAATTTCAGAAATTGCACAAAATTGAATTATAGTTCGTATCTAGCACTTAGCCTATGTTGCTGATCAACCAAAGATGGAAGAAGGCTAAAATAAGTGTATGGCAATGTATGGGAGTGGTAAATACAAGATAATTCAATTGAATGCAATCTGGAATTGAAGGGCAGGACCCAAAACTTGGAAACTGAAGATTTCTGTCCACTGGACAGCAAGTCGGTATTTCGTCCGTAACTTTTTGTCAGTTGCCTTTTTTTCAATGATTCGTTTTTTCTCCGTTTCCTGACGGCTTTTTCTACAACTTTTGTTTTGGAGCCAAGTTCTGGAAACCGACCGAAAAATTCGCACAAAATTCACAAGTGCCGGCTGTTGCAGATTCAATCTGGATTTTTAGGTGAACTTGCACCGCAGATATCTCTTAACTTCCTTGCTGGAATGACGTGAAATGTTACAGATAGATGGACAATGAAGTTTTGAATCTAATGGTGGTGGTCTCACTCAAAAATAATCTTGGAATCAAAAGTTATGATGTTTTTGGTGGCGGCTGCAGAGAAAGGAAAAATCAGCCGAAATTGGAATTAGGGTTTGTGATAGGGGAATTTTTTTTGTTTGGATTTTTTATGGAATCAAGGATATGACCAGCAACTAGACAAGGATATGACCAGCAACTAGACAAAGCTAAAACGGACACAAATTCAATTTAGCAAACCAAAACTAACAGATTGAAAGGCACAACGGGGTTTGGACAGCGGAAATTAACTCTTTTTGTGGGGCAATTTTTCTGGACTATGGGAAATAAAAATCAATCTACTAACTAGGGATACAAAGAATTCCTACCGGTCAACTGAAGCTCTGATACCAACTGATGAGGCGATGGGGTCCCGATCTTCCGATAGGATGATAACTATCGATTTCGGTGGAGATGACTCTTGCGATCCGACTACAACCGTACGAGGCGTCACTTGCGCCTTAGCAATCGCTGAACCAACCCCAAGATGTTATCAACCGTGCCAAGAACGCGGTTGACCTGACCACGAAGGTCTATTCCTGCATGCAACCGAAGAACACGCAAGAACAAGGATAGTGAGCAACCTGAAACTTGCTAGATATAAAAGTCGCACAAGGATAGTTGAGGTTCTGTAACACGAATCTGTTGGTCTAGCCGACACAAGAGAACGTGGAGTTTGCACAAGGGGCTAAACTGATCTAAACAAAACCTAAGTCCTAGAAACGGAGGCGGCGGCTCCTATATAGTGAAAACAACCTGGGGAGGCGTCCCAAAGGGTACACCCTAGGGTTACAAGGCCCATGGGCCCAAGTGGAGGTGGCGCAGCACCCTTTTGACTCGGACTCAGAAACCTACGTAAATTATTTTGGTGATTACGGCCGGCTCGGATGGAATTTGAAGATAAGATTGGATCCATTGGAAAGTAGACTTAATAAGCTTTCCATGAAGTACAAGAACGTCCCAAACGAAGTCCGTATGAGGAAGTTATGTCCATTTAAACTTGCACCATTGCAGCAGTCCGAATCCGATTCCAGTACGTGACCAACGTGGACTCTTTTGACGATTGCGGCCGGCTCGGATAGAATTTGAAAATGAGGTTGAATCCTTTGGAAAGTAGACTTCATAAGTTTTCCATGAAGTACAAGAACGTCCCAAACGGAGTCCGTATGAGGAAGTTATGCCCGTTTGAACTTGGTACCATCACAGCAGTTCGAGTCTGATTCCAAAACGTGTCCAACTCGAATTCGTGCTTGACTTGGTCCCAAAGTGACGTGGTGACCTCCATTATTCCTTCCATGCATGTCCAGGACTCCATGTCCCTTTCCTTCATCCTTTCCAAGTTCCTAAGCACAATTAAATCACTTGCATTAGGTAGCGGTCTATTCTTACTAACATATGAAGGCTGAAGAAACGAATTCACCTTTAGTTCAATCTTGATATTGAGCGCTATTGTCGTATGTGTTTGTGGCGTGGTCACATCAAGTAGTAGATAACTCTCCATGTATTACCCTTACATTGAAGAATGCTGGTTGTTTTGGCTCAGGCAGAGTTGTCAACTGACTTGATAGCATTGTAACAACACTAGACATAGTGGGACGATCAACTGCGTTCTCTTGAACACATAACAAAGCAATTTTCATACATTTCATTATGTCCATCGTTTGTCCTTCACTTACTAATGATGGATCTAAAAATTCAAGCCAATTTTCATCCTTCCAAAGCTGCCATGCCTACAATAAGGTCCAAATCATCAGTTATGCAACTTCAAGAAGTGAGAATTGAAGCCATGAGATGAGTTTGTGGACATATCAATCACTTATGATGTTCAAAATGAATATTTTATTAGCAAGATGGCACACAAATATTTTCTAGTAACTTAAAGATAAACACAAATATGTAATCAAATACGCACATATTATGCACTGTTAGTGAGATATGCCCTAGAGGCAATCATAGTGATGATTGCATTACTTTTATGTTTCTTAACTTTTGAAATCTATGCTATTTTGTCCCTGGAATAAACTACATTTATATTCATTAACAAGTATGTGACTTAATTGTGGAACTCTTTATTCATATTATGATGTTATCTAAATGATCCTTGATCTTATATCATTATGTCTGACACTTATGGTGTATAGATAAGTACAATATTGATTGATGATCATGTTTTGCAGATCATAGATATAAAAATATCAAATCAATAATGTGGACACAAGTTATCCACCTCGATACACTATAGAAATTATTATTAGTTTATCAAGGTGTAAGTGCCAACAGTTAGTGTTCATACAATGTGTGTGTGAGATTCTTGATCATAAGATTGTCATGGTTTCCTACACATAAAATGGTTCACCTCATTGCACGTAAAATGTGTATTGCCGACGGTGTTCTCCTGTTGTAATAATTTCATGTGTCTACCATCTTTTCGGCAATCGCATGGACAGTAAAACTTTGTCGATAATTTTTCTTACCATCGGAAAGGATCCAAATTACACTAGAAACACCATCAATTATATTGGATTAATACTAAAGTAGTACAATAATCATTTCCCACCTATAAAATAACTGTTGAGAAAGATCATATATCTTGTAATGCCTAAGGGTTACCAAACACTACTCTGTAACTGAATAGTCATAAATGCAGCTTTTAGGTTTACTAAGAAATATGCAAAAAAAAGTGAATGATTAAGATGGCATTCGCCTCTCCACTATATCAGGAGAGATATCTCTAGGTTAATTGCAACTGAGTAATCCACTATAAGTTGAGCGAAGACTCCAGCTATCAAAGGATGGCTTTCTTCTTGCCTTAAGTTTGATCTAGTATCATGAGGCAAAATGGTCAGCACGTGATCACAATGTATAGGTTTACACAACATGATCTTTATATGTGTTTGAGGGTTGCTATGTCCCACTAGGGACCGCTATCAACTTGTGGATGAGAAAGTGTTTTTGAGTCACCAATGACATATATGGCCACATACCTAATAGGTTGAAACAAATCAATTCAGATTGGATTTGTTCCTAACATGGATTATGATCTACATAGACTTAATACCTTATTGATCCCTAACGTAGGTCTCTACTAAGGGGCTCTATATAAGGAGAGGAGTGGTGGCCTTTGGTACTACTACAAAAGAGGCTACACTAGACGGACATCACATACAGTTCATAGAGAACCGTCTGTGCTGTAATTATCACAGATGATTTTACAAACATGACCATGTAGCGCCTGTGATACCCAACTATGATAGACGGTTTATACGAATAACCGTTTGTGATATTTTCATAGATAGTTATTAATATGAGCCGTCTGTGATAACGCAAATACTTATCCAAGGGTCGAAGCAACCTAGGAACGATATTGATGTGTAGCACCATTGATGGAAGATTCTATTGTAATTAGAAGTATTTTGCCGAACAAGGTTCGAGTGACAATCATGAGGTTGTGTTACTTCTTTAACACAATTGCTCAGAAGGTCATCGATCCCGATGGACTAGATGCTCTGTAGACCGAGATGGTGATGACTTTGTCATCTTGAAATGTATTTTCCTCCATCATTTTTCAATATCATGGTCCATCTCATTGTCCACCTTGTAAAAGAGATAATGATATGTGGCCCCATGTTCCTACATCATATGTACCCGTTCGAGAGGTACATGGAAATTCTCAAATCCTATGCATGCAATCGATCTCGGCCGGAGGGGAGCATCATCAAAGGTTACGCAACCGAAGAGTTCATTGAGTTTTGTGTCGATTACATGGCTTAGGTTGAACTTATAGGTGTGCCTGTATCTCGTCACGAGAGGAGGCTAGAGGGTATCAGGACCATCGGCAGGAATGCAATAACTCCTGATCTGGATACGTACATTCAAGCCCATTTCATGATCTTGCAACACATGACTGAAGTGTCCCCATATATTGAAGAGCACAAAGACATGCTACGCTAAGAGAATCTAGGCCGGTCGGATGTTTGGATCACGAGACAGCACAACCGTCGGTTTAATGAATGGTTCAGGGTGCGATTCATTGGGAGGTTGTTAAGTGAAATGCTGCAATGGCTGGCAAAAGGGCCAAAATTTACAATTGTGACATGGCAAGGATACGGCATTATTGGATACACATTTTATACAATAGATTAGGACAGAAAAAGTATAGTCCAGAACTCAGGTGTCTGTATAGATGCATTTCATGATGAGTAATTCAGTACAGTTGGCCCAAGCTCTTTCTACGGGCTTGTAGAGGAGATTTGGGAGCTCAACTACATGATTTTCAAGTTCCCTCTATTTTGGTGCTGTTGGGTCCAACTCCCACAGGGTGTAAAGATCGACAAGTACGACATCAATGTTGTAGACCTCGAAAGCGTAGGATACAAAGATGAACCATTGTACTCACGAGGCAAGTTGTTCAAGTTTTTATGTAACCGACCCGGCAAATAAGAAGTACCACGTAGTTCTTAATGGAAAAAGAAGAATTGTCGGAGTTGAGAATGTCGTGGATGAGGAAAAGTACAATCAATTTGATGAGTTGCCTCCATTCAGAGACAACATTGGGTTCGAGGAAGAACCAAGCAATGAAGCAAGCTATATACGTGCCAACTATCGTGAAGGGCTTTATTTAAAAGAAAATACCCAAGTGTAATTATCCCACATGGCGAAAACCTATTTCAAAATTATTCCAATGTAATTATAAGAAACTCGGAATGTAATTAAGGAATTATTCTACCGTAATTGATTTAGTAATTAAGAAATAATTACATCTATGATTGTATATGTTGTTGAACTAATCTTGACAATGCTAATTGTGTTGAGGCGTGGTCGATGCTGCAGTCGAAGGCTTGCTCGAAGCTGCAGTCAAAGGCGTGGTCGAAACTATAGCTGAAGGCATGGTCGAAACAGCAGTCATGACCGTGGTCGAAGTGGTCATGGTCATAGGAGTTAATTTGTAAGTGGTCGAAGCTTGCTTTTTTCATAGGGCATAGGTAGCACTTCCTGTCAAAAATAGGGCTATCACAGATGCTTCCATAATATAACCGTTTATATACTAGTATCATAGACGGTTCTTTTAAAGAACCATCTGTGATATTCCTCCGATAAGTAATGCCCCGCTAGAGTTTGCACCCACATTCACTTATTCGGCTACACATCCTTTTGCCTCCTCACCTCTCCTCCCTATCGCCTTAGCTTACCGTCGCCTCCAACCAGATCGACAACCTCGCCGTCACCCCCAGCTGGATCCGTCATCACCCCCGCCAGATCCGTCATCACCCCCATTTGGATCTGTCGTCGCCCCCACCGGTTTCACCATCGCCCTAGCCGGATCCACCGTCGTCCCCAGCTAGTTCGACTACCTCTCGTTCCTACCACTTTAGCTCCAGCCAAAGGTATGGATTTGCTTCCTCTTTTTGCTTCACCGTCTTTTTTGTCACACTAGCAATCCTTGTAGAAATAATTTGAAACAATGTTTTTCAGTTAAGTAGAATATATTTTTGTTAGATCTATCTAGACAGTGTTTTTTCTGTTAAGTAGAACATATTTTAGTTAGAAATACATGACGATAGATGAAATAGCTAGAGAATGAATTTAGAGATAAATTATTGGAGCTATTGTTTCTGTTGTCTTGTAGCAATAATATACATCACTGAATGTCCTTACATGTCCCCTCCTCCGAATTGGAGTAGTAGCTAGGGAATAGCTAGGGATAAAATAGCTAGGGGATGAATTTAGATGTAAATTGTTGGAGCTATTGTTTCTAAGTGAGTTGGAGGGTCATGTTATTGCTACAAGATCTATATAGAATGGCATGTTAATGTGTTCCAAAGAGACCTTGTAGCAATAATATATTCCAAAGAGACCTTGTAGCAATAATACATGCCAAAGAGACCTTCCAAGAGCATGAAGCAAATCACACACTCTAGTGTCCTCTGTGATTCACTTTGTTATTACCACAACATCTATTTGGAAGCACAAATCACACATTTCAGTGTGTCAGGTTCTACAGGGTAAGTTATAGCTGTTGTTTTTTCCTCCTCATCATGCTGTGTGTTAGGCTTGGTTGCTGTATTAGGTACAAAAGAACCTTTGGGCTGTCACTCCCTTCATTTGTAAATGAAAGACACAGCAGCCTAAAGGTTCTCTTATGACTAAGATAATAACCAAGCCCAACACGCAGAATGATGAAGAGGAAGAGACTCCAACCATAACTTACTCTGTAGAACCTGAGACACAGGGCTATGTGATTTGGGATGTTAGTATTGCAAAGAGACCTTATAGCAATAATATACGTCGCCAGATGTTCTTATTTCTTGTAAGATCAACCATATACCAGTGTTTACACTCATATCTCACTATAATTAGTTTTATCTTGTAAGAGAGATGTTGTTGTCGATGTCACCAAATGGGTCTAACGCTCTGAAGACTGGGGTAGGGGTAACTAAGCATGGCAGAGGAGTTTCTAAAAGGCCAGCGGATCGAATGACCATCAGAGAGGTCTCTCTGGATGGGGTACCTCTGCAACCGAAGAAATAGCTGCAGTATTTCAGACTACCTAACCGTAGCAAACTAGAAAGGTTGGATAGAAGATGAGAGAAATGTGCTGTCGACGGAAATTTCAAACTCATTTGAGATCCCAACAAAAGTCCAGGAATGTGTGCACAACATGCACTCCTCATGATGGAAAAAGCATAGAAGACCTTCAAGAGCACGCTTGTCATGCAATATATGACCAAGGATCGCACACCCTTCACGAGGTATCCTTTCATGTCATCGAAAACATGGAAGGCCTTTGTGCGGATGAAGATGGCAACCGAATTTTAATAGGAAAGTTCGGCGCACAAGGCTATCCAGGCATGAAACACTCACCCCCATAGACTTGGCACTGCTGGATAAGTGTGTAAAATCATGCAGTGGAGGACGGAGGATGAGGTCGCAATCTGATCGGAGGCCTCCTCACCATTTGCTAGGATCACAAATGAGTTCGCCCGAAACTGGTTAAGAGCGAGCTCGTCAACTACATCTTCAGGCGTTGCCTCTTTCAAAAACTCTACAGATGAGGAAGTGTCCCAACGTCTGGTAAAATATGTTAAACTACCTAGATGTTAATAGGTCCATAACTTCATGAGGTCTAAAATAACATGATTGCCTCTTGCAGCAAACATTGACTACCAAATCTTCCGAAGGCTCTTTCCAAGCAGTCAGGGAGAGGGATATATTTTCCACGGCCCTGGGAAATAAGGAGCACCCATGTCGCATGCGAGGCCTAGGGGTTTACGTATCTTGGAGGCATGGATTCCCAAATAACTCCGAGGCATAGAGGAGTAGGAAGAGATCGAAGGCTGAGCACGAGGAAGTATGAAATGAGACTTTGATACAAAACTTGAGGACATTACTGCCCCACTTTGAGGAGAGATAGATGCATTGGGGAAAGAACTGAGAGAAGTCTGCAACCAGTTGTAAGCCAGCCCCATTATAATGATCCTAGTCCCTCCAATGTCAGAGTAGATACATGTCCGCACCACATTCTGAACATAGCGATGGTGTAATGTACATATCTTAAATGCTACATAGATAGATCTGGTAGACGCCTTAGCTCATCGTGTATCGTTATGTAGAAGGCCATGCCGTGCATCCTTAGAATCAAGGTTGTTGGCTCCATTCCTATTGATGCTGGGCAGGGGTTGGCATATCCATGCTTGCTAGGGATGTTAGTGCATGGTGCCCAGCTAGGGAATGCTTTCGCGAAGGTCCAGTGGACATGATTAATGACTTTTTCAGGACCGTCCCGCTGGAGAGGCCTCCAAATAGAGAAATCATGATACACGAAGGCGCATTTCCTGCATGACTCGGGCTACTTCGTCGTGACTTTCGAAGACTTATTCTTACTATTCAACCTCAACGAATTCGACACCTCATTTCTACCATGTTAGACACTGTAAGTGTACTATACAATCAAGTTCTACATTCACGTAACATCGATAAATGTCATAACTCATTACTTATGAGTAGATCTATGATCCAACAAGTTCGGCGACAGCGAGAACTGGTCGGTTTCCTCGACTCACACTTGGTCCCTGAGTAATCCATCAATGATAATGGATCCTTTGTCCAAATTATATAATGAGGGGATTGCTTGCTCGTAGTAACAAGGAATACATCATGGTACCCTTCAACAAGGAGTAAGTACTTCACTAGTTGTCAAACAAGTTTTATTTTTACTTTATACGCAACATAAACTTAGGTGGCGACATACATGACTAGGGGTCACTAGAGTCTGGCTGTGATTGTACCAAAGTGGAGCTAGGTAATATAGCTTGATTCTCTACTTAGGAGCAACCACGACTTCACCCGTGTGCAACAAACAATTGATAGATAAACTCATTTCCTCCATACATAATTCTATTTTAGTCTTCCCTTCGTCTGCAATGGCCGAGGCTAACTTTTTGGAATCACGTAGGTCGTTCAGCGCTTAGGTCGCCCAAGAAGGGAGACACAAGGAATCCAGCACCACACTGCAACATATGATGCATTTTCGATACCCGCTACAACACAACAATCATACATCACACATCGTTATAATGCCTCTAGAACTAACAATACCTTTGTATGTAATTCTATTTTTGCAGTGCCACCAGCGGCTATAGGGCAATGCATGTGGCTTCTACGTTTGCCGCCATATGGAGAAAATCGTGGACGTTAAGACGAATGTTTTAGAGGCTTGTCAACCTACCAATAATTATTTTGTGATTATCAATTTATATATATATATATATATATATATATATATATATATATATATATATATATATATATATATATATATATATATATATATATATATATATATATATATATATATATATATATATATATATATATATATATATATATATATATATATATGAAATGGGACACCTAGGTGCCCTGACACCTAGGCTCCCATAGTTAGATTGCTTTTAGATACGTGCTAGAGCAATGGTATGTATGGTATGTAATATATTAGGCATGCTAAATCAATCATGGAAGGAAAGTCTTAATCATGGATGGAAAGTCTCAATCACACTAGCACGCATCTAAAAGCAATCCAAGGTAGGGACTAGGTGTCCGGACACTAGGTGCCCTATTATTTATATTATATATATATATATATATATATATATATATATATATATATATATATATATATATATATATATATATATATATATATATGCTAATGACTTAACACTACTCCTAGCGACAGCGTGTGCAATTCGACAAAAAGTGCAATCGATCTTGACAAACTCGTCGAAATTCGAGGAAAACTCTCCCAATTCTTGATAGCGGAGGTTATAAACAAGACTGAAGAGTTCTACCCCAACGATAATTAGATATTGAAACATTTAATACAATTGTAATCACTCAATTGTGTTTAATCAAATAATTTATTCAAATGTACATCATTTAATTGAGATCTGTGTAATGATTGTCATGTGCTTTATATGTGATCTATTTGCTTGTTTCAGAGGGCATGCCTAGCATTACCTAAGGCTAGCTGAAAAATAGGAAATAATATAGGTATTTAAATAGCTATCATAGACGGTTTTTAGTATAAGCCATTTGTGATATATAAGATATCACACATGGCTATGCCCGAGAACCGTCTGTGATATATGACATATCTCAGATGGTTTTTGGTATTAGTCATATGTGATACTTGATATATCACAGATGACTATATTAAAGAACTGTTTGTGATACTTGATATATCAGAGATGATTTTTTTCAAAAAAACCGTCTGTGTTGTAATTATCACAGACGGTTTGAGAGCCATCTTTGATAAGCACCTATTATCACAGATATATAAATTCAGACGGTTCAGAAACTATCCGCGAAGATGGTTCTATGATTTGCCTTTCTGTAGTAGTGTGGGTTTATATACGCAAGACATCCCGAAACTCTAGCCTCCGCCCCACCTGAGCTGACCCTAAGAAACCCTAGCTATGCGAGCTGGTGCTACTATATCAATGTACGGTGTTTCATCTTAGGACATGTGGATACTGATAGAAGCACTGCTACTACTGCGGTGCTCATCAATGATGAGCTGCAAAGGTACGGGGAGGTTCTTGAGATCACGTGGAGTTGCTACCATGGATAACTTGCGGAATCGATCGACTACAGATGCACACGTCATTGTATCGGGCTACTCCCAACTTTTCTTTTGCTGCATTGCGTCTCTGAATAACAACCTATGATCTGCACTCACCTTGTTCCTAATTTATGTAGTAGAAAAATTTTAGTTTGTGCTCGTATAGCCTATTCTTATTCCAAAAGTGCACATACTGAGTTTATTGAGTGGGCGAGGGACATAAACACACGTACTCCCAAGGTTATCCTGGATGATAACGCATGTTGAAATAATTGAAGGCCATTTAACGTATATGTATAAGAGGACTTACATAACCGAGGAGGTTGAAGAAGTCCCCGTATTGGTGAAAGCCAGCATTTCTTTTCCCACTGATAATCTCAAGAAGCAAAACTCCGAAGCTAAACACTTCATATTTCACCGAGAAGCAACCCTCTGATGCATACTCAGGAGCCATATAGCCACTGAAACAAGATAAAATGTAGGCATATTTCAACTGAAAACATTTTACTTTGAACAAGTAATATAATAGAAATGTTATAAGTGTTGCTTACTATGTGCCCACCACCCTTTTTGTATTTCCTTGAATATCGTTTGAGCCAAATATCTTTGCAAGCCCAAAATCAGAGATTTTAGGATTCATGTCATTGTCTAAGAGAATATTACCTGCTTTTAAGTCTCTATGTATGATCCGCAGCCGAGAGTGTCTATGTAGATACAGAAGTCCTTGTGTTATTCCTTCTATTATGTTCAGGCGTCTATTCCAGTTGAGTAGTGATGCTCTTTCTAAATCTGCACAGTGAAACACTAACATTAAGTACAAGTTGAACTATTTGTTTCCTGATGAACAAAAAGTACAGCACCTTCACATGTATAGGCGTACCAAAGATGAAGAAGTCTAAGCTCTTGTTTGGCATGTATTCATAGATTAGTATGTTTTCATCTCCTTGAATGCAGCATCCTCGGAGATTAACTAGATTGGTATGTTGTAGCTTCGCAATAAGTTGGATTTCATTTTTGAACTCAACAAGACCTTGTCTTGAATGTGCTGCCAGTCTCTTCACTGCCACCTCAAGCCCATTAGGCAACTGGCCCTGCAAAATTTTCAGGAAAGTTTAAACCGAAATTTACCAGAGATCAAAGTGTATACTTCAAACATACTATATGAAACAATGTTTCTGCTACGTTCACCTCATTTTTTTATTTTCCTTATGTGAGAAGTTATGCTCCTATTTACCTTGTATACTGAGCCGAAACCTCCTTCTCCAAGTTTCTTTTCTTCTGAGAAGTTGCTAGTAGCCTCTTCTATTTGAGAGAAATCAAACAGCATGAACTCTGAATTGCTTTCTTCGATTCTCCAAAGCTTTAGTACTTCTTCTCTGGTCACGGTGTCTTGTTTTCGCAACTTTGATTTATCTAAATCAACAAAACGTGAGCTCTTCAATATCTAATCGATCAAATACGAGTCAGTCATAACTGATTACTGTATCGATCACTTCAGAGTTAAGAGAGTAGATAAGTATATTTCCGTCACTCACTGTTTCTTACTCTTCTTATCCATGCAAAACAGAATACGAGGACAGATGAAATTGCTATCAGTGGCAGAAATAAGGCAATTATCATTAGCTTGCTCATCTTTTTCCCTGTAACGAAATGTCATCTCACAGATAAGTATAATTTCATCACATTAGATGAAATAACTTCAATAATTAGCTTCACTTCTATATATTACGCCATGCGAGAAGCCTGTACTTCCGAAAAGTACGTAATGAAATCCAGGTGTAATCCTAAATTCTTGCAGAATTTTTTTATATATTCAGGACCGAGTAAATTTTTTTCCGATTATAGTTTGCAAGAAATCTAAGCAGATGTTTAAGGTCACAACGATTAACGACATGTTCCAGGTTATTAGTGCTGACGAGTTGCATTTCGTTTGAGAAAGAACAACACAAAGTGATCTAGCATACTCAGTTGAATAAGTGTCTCAAAGCAGGCATTCTGACTTGCATAAATCCTTTGAGAGATGCATCAAATTTCAGTGAGCGCCCACTATGCATGAGTATCAGGATTTTGAAAACCAGTTTAAAAATTTTACCGTGGAGGTCCGATAACACCGACATGACCGATAATGGAAAAATTTCGGAGGATTTAGGGCCGAAATTTTCAAATCAAAATTTAAATCTAAAACATTGGCCAAAAATCGGTTGAAAATGTTGGCCAAAATTTTTGAAAACAAATTTCGGGAAAATTTCTTTTATATTTGCTAAAATTCATGTGAAATAATTTTTTGGAAACCCTGTTTCAAATTTTACCGGAGGGACCGATAGTAAAACCAATAATCGGCCGATACGGCTCATTGAGTAGTACATGAAACGTTGGTCATCCAAACATACCGGAACGCTGACCACCAGACGTCGCTGGCGCTGGCGGCGGGGGCGGCGACGGTAGTCGACTCGGAGGCACCGTTGAGTTGAGCGCTGACAGTGACCCGATCTTAAGCATGGGCTCCCCAGTGTAGAACTGGTAAGTCTCATACCTATAACCGCAACGCGCGCCAAGGTTGCGCACCCCGGCAGTCGACCCGTTGAAGGTGGAGTTGCCAACCAGGTCCTTTAGGCACTGCCCGCAGTCGGCGCCGGACATGTCCGGCGTGCACTGCATGAGGGAGTAGAGCGGCGGCATGACGACATCCATGCGCACCGTGCTGTACCACCTCGTCGACTTGGTGTTGTTGTACACGGCCCACTGCATCGTGTAAGTCAGCAGCGCCCTCACCAGGGTGACGAAGTCGGCGGCGCTCGTCGGGCTGTTCCGGACGACGTAGAGCCTTATCTGGCCCAAGTTGGCCGCGGACGCTAGGAAGTTGTCGCCGGAGAAGTAGAGGAGGCAAGGGTCGTAGTAGACGGCGGCCTCCTTGCTGTACGGGCACAGGCTCTGCGCGTCGCGGAAGGCGCGGGTCGCGCAATCGAGGCAGGAGGAGGCGTTGGTGTCACCCCGGCAGAGGGTGAGGGCGAAGACCTTGTCGGGTTCCGCGCCGGCGGCGGCCTTGGCGAATAGGTCGGGGGAGGAGGAGGCGTTGGACGGTAGGGTCGTCGAGAGGAGCTGCAGGTTGGCGTGGTACTCGCTTCCTGCCGTGTAGTTGCCGCTGCTTCCGCAGTGTTGCCACGGCGGGTAGGGTGCAATGAGGGGCAACATCACGAGGACCAGAGCCAGAACCGCCAACATGGCCACTGGATGGATAGTGATCAGACGAAGACACATGAGACGTGAAGTACCTAGGGACATCCGTATGTGGTTATCATATATACACATGGAAGTCGTTTGAAAATTACTTATGTCCAGTCTTCTCCCTAGACTGCGTCAGCTGCTTCGATAATTATCTTGGAATGTTTCACACTTTATCCATGTGATGTCGACCCACGGTATGCAATTTTTTTTATAGAAATAACTGATAAACACGAACGGAAATATATTATCTGTTCTTGTCGTAGCGCACACTCATGTAATATTTTGTAATCTGAATCTAGTCAGATTCGACCACTGCCGGTCTTTTTGACCATTTGAAGAGTCGATCAGATTTCGCTCAGCAATGTGAACTAGTCAGAGGCTATTGTTAGGATTATCTTTGTATCCATGATGGACCCTACACCGACTGAAATCAGATATGGCTATTCAAAGCCACTACTACAAAACAAGCTATACTGGACATCTTATCACAGACGGTTCATGTGGAGCCGTCTATGTTTTGATTATTACAGACGGTTCATAGCTAAAACCGTCTCTGAAACTATCACAGACGGTTAGGTTTAAAAGCCGTCTGTGATATACGAATCAAGAAAAGAGAGAAGTAGACGATAGGATGTGTAACACCCTAGCCCAACAATAAGCCCACAATGTCACCACTACTTTTTTCCCTTTTATTTTAAACCTCTTTGACAAAACTTCCAACAATGTTATCCTAACTATGATTTCACAATATAACTACTTAAACATAAGTATTACAGATAATGAAAGAAATAGGATTAGCATTGCACAAATATAACCTTAGAACCTTGGGCCCAAACAGGCTCAAGACCATGCGCCTAAGAACGCTCAATATCATGTGCCTGGGAGCAAACTTACCATTTATGCCAGTAATAAAAACATTATCAATAACTAAGATAAACCAAATATTACTTTAACCAATAATACTTGAGCTAACGATAAACAACACTAATATTATTATGTTTCAGGAAAACTCATTAACTAAATTCTAAAGTTCGCATGATTGATATCTCTAATATATAAGGAAATAACGATGATGCATGTGTTGATCATGTGCTGTTCTCTCCCCAATCATATCATCTCCATCGGTCATCTAAAAACAACAACATAGGCAAGAATACGTCCAAGACTTAGCAAGTACATAATAAAATAGTAAACATCAACATATGAGTTACCATCTTAATTCACACTTCATTAACACATTCCTACCATTGAAGAAATATAGGTGATCATAAGCATGGAAAACACATGTCCCAACAGTAACATCTGATGTCATCCACGTTAACCACATAACAATAACATTAAGTATTTATGAACTTCTCTTTACTTCAATGCAATGCAATGCTCATGCATATGTCTTAACTTCTTTGTAGCTTATATCCCATATAGTGGAGTGTTCACCTATTGATGAACTACTCTTGCCCTGTCCTCTTTGATACAAGGTCTCAACCTCAATCCCATGGAGGGCCTACTGAGATAGTCTCTCTCTAGAGCACTTCAGATTAGTCATATAACTTTCTCACCAACCTGACAGATGCACTTCGGACTAATTGTATGACTTTCTTACCTACCTCGCTCATGCACTACTTTCATGATATGAATGCAACCGATGCCATATTTTCCAATAATCATTTACCATGTCCCAACATTACCACGTAACCATCAACACCATGTATCATTACCGTTATCCATCATTATGCCATTGTCCATTAACCATTATATGATTATCATGAAATAGTAATAATTATCGCATGATGGAAGATAGATATTGCATCAAACATAACTAGTAACAACCACCTAACCAATTTACTGTCCTACCATGCACTTGCATGGGCTGCACCAAACCCAAACCTCCACTTGAATAACATCACTCACATCAATAAACCACTAAAATAGTACATATGCATACAAATGAATGGCATCACTTCTACGTGCAAACCCAGAACAAGCAACACCCCTTCACTGGACACCTTCCCGCTATCCCGGTGATTAGATGACCATAAATTTAAATTCTAGAACCCAAACATATGAAAACATATACTTTTTGGAAACTACATAAAAATTTTCCACACTTTCTTAGTTGGCAAAAAATATTGATTAATCCATTTAAACCCTTGTTATGTTGTTTTACTGGATAGTAGGTTTAATAATTTTATATCTGCTTATATACTATACCAAACATGATAAACCATACCACATATGGAACGTAAGAAAAATTGTCTAATTTTCCCTATTTAACCTCAAAAATTAAATTTTGCCATCTACTCAATGAAATTAGCCAATTTCCATGACTACATCCATTGGCAACAGATTGCAGAATAGCAATGTTCCCAATACCGTAACTTTCAATCCACCCATCTAAATTTAATGATCTCAGACACTATGGAAATAATGAATAATTATCTACAACTTTTGTATATAGCACATATCCTAATTAAGCAATATAATATGGTTAATCTAGGTTTTTACCTTGACACTACTAATTGATGTTGAACCTTCGGATCGTACACTTACAAAATTCATATATTTCAATCTCTCCATCAATCTAATGTATTAATGACTCCATAGAAACATAATAAAATTACCTATAACTCTCTAGTTATTGACTAGACGTAATTCAATCGTCTTCAAGGCTTAAACCACTCAAAACCGTAGCATCGCCCCAACTATAATGATTTGCATATAATCTACCCAACAGAATTTAGTCATATTGAGCTTTTTGAAAAGATTAGGAAGTTATCTACAGCTCTTTGGCACATCATCTTCCAAGATTCTACATCTAAGGCCCTGAAACATCATTTAGATCTAAAATGTACAAAACTAGACAAACTCTAGCAATCATAAACAAGAATTAGCATGATCTATGGGGCTAATCACACCCTAATTACCAATTTAATTCATATAAAATATTATATACAAGATATGATAAAAGTATTAGAGGATTACCTACACATTGAAGAAGATCTACTAAAGAAAACACGCGAATTCTTCTCGTCCTTCTCAATCTCTCCCTTGCCTCCCTGTCCACCTCCTGGGGAAGCCATGGTATAGCCTTAGAGAAAAGAAGGAAGCAGCCCTAGAGAGAGGTGCGCCCCCTAGGAAATGTGGCGGCTATCCTTTATGGAGAGAGGGGCAGCCTTAGGGGAATCTGAGTTCAACTCTTTCTTATGGGGGCAAGGCTTAGATGGGCTGGCCCAATAAACCCATTTGACCCTCTGACCTCCAAAATTACCAAAACTAGTATAATCATTATAAAATTACCATCTATGCATTTTCTACAGCAAAAAATGAATTTTTAAAAAGCATTAAAACTTGACCAAAGCCTAGAAATAATTTATTTCAACTCTACATAGGCTAAAATATCTCTCCAAAATTTGTTAAGAATTTTAAAGTTGATTTGCTAATTTTAAAAATTCAAACTTGATTTCTGCAATTCAATCAATTAGAAAACAACATCTAAATCCATTTCGCTCGTGGGCCAAATTCCTTTTCCTCGACTGTTTAGGCCTAAGGCCAACCCACATGTCATCCTCCATCCGTGCAACCTTCACCTTTCCATTTTCCTGGAGCAAAAGTGTCTTCTGTCGAATCTGTTTTCTCTCTCGCTGTCTCCCTCACTCTCTCTGCCATGTGAACCTGGGACCCACCAGCCAAGCATTGTCCTTCACCTCCCACTGCACCACAGTGCCCACTCAGCTCCACGTTGAGCACGCCATGACAAGCCTTCTACCAAAGCTGCCATACCTATCGCTACACTGGTAGTGTCTCTGTAGCACCCTTGTCACCTGATGTGCCTACTCGAGTTGTCTTGTCAGGCGCATTGCTTGTGAGTGCCATGCCCGTGTCGTCACCTAGAGAATCACCAAGTGAATCCTCACACCCTACCTATTTAAGCCTCGTCAGAGCCAACTATTTGCTTCACCATCACTTGCTGTCTCCATTTTGCCTATTGGCTGAGCCTCTCCTCCATTAGTGCGCGCAGAACACCCTCATTGTCCATAGCTCTAGTGCGCATCACTGCCGTGCTCCACCAAGCTCATCTTCCATGCATTCTAGTGAGCTTTGAGCCCTCGTTTTTGTGTCATCTTGTGCCTTTTCATTCCCTTCAGCTTGCCTCACACTTAATTCATGTTTGGTGTAGTGAACTGCTGGGAATCATCCTTCATCCTCAATGCCGATTACCATCGCCGCCACATTGATTCCGTTACTCTAGTGAGCCATAGACCCTACCATAGTCATTTTTACGATCCCTTAACCCCTCGAAACACATTGTCGTGCTTCGTTACCACCTATTCTCACTATGGTAAGCCATCACCGTGGAAGCCATCGCTGCCACCTCAGTTCATCGTCACCTAGCCATGTTCGATCACGTCCGACCTCTCTGACCTCACCGCTAGACTTGTGACAATCCACTAATACTCAAGCACTCCTCCCTTTAGCTCGAGAAAGTTGTTTTCACTATTGTCACTATTGCCATTCGTGGCGCCACCGTGGTAGCATAGCACCATGTCAATCTGATGACCATTCATTCCGTGCCCCCACTGTTTCACATTTTTAGCCGTATCACTATTTGCCAGACTTTAGCGCCGCTTCACAACACCGAGGGCCCTTCTCCAACCACCCCTATAGCCGCCATCCATACTAATGGACTCCATGTGAGCCCCTCTACCTGTCTCCACCCTTGCCAAAGCCACTCTGGCCCTCCTTTCACCGCCAGCGAATTCACCAACGAGCTAGGCGAAGAGCACGACTGTGCCTCTATATTGTGTCACTGAATAATGGACCCTACCGAGATATTAGTTTAACTTAATTAATCTTAGTTAAACATAAAGAGTCTATGACATGTGGGCCTGAATGGATTAATCTAGTTAAATTATAAGTTAAACCGCATTTAAATAATGTGTCACTGACATATGGTCCCCACCTATCAGCGTAATAATGCAATAAATCCAGAATTTTCTTTAGAAAGAAAAACATTAA
Organism: Dendrocalamus sinicus; assembly: GCA_036346575.1. NCBI lineage: Eukaryota > Viridiplantae > Streptophyta > Magnoliopsida > Poales > Poaceae > Dendrocalamus > Dendrocalamus sinicus. The sequence goes on along the minus strand of CM070659.1, from coordinate 17,609,578 downwards.
AATTAAAATAGAAATATGTGTATAGTGTTTTCTTTTCCTTTTTTAGCATTTTTCAATCCAACCCAAATTCAAATGCATGTAGCTTTTATATATGAACTCCAAATTGAATGATTTTTATCTCCAAATTTTTCTAAAATCATGTCATTTCATATTCTGCAAAAATATTTGGAATTTCTCCCTATTTGAATTTATTTGGCTCTTATTTGTGATAATTGGTAATTGCCGACTAGATACCGACGCTCCAGAAAACTTCGTCAACAAGTCAGAGCAAGACCAAGAGTTCAACAAGCAAAGCAAGCACTCTATTTGACCATGTTGATCCTATATTTTACTTTTATGTATATTGTATTCAAAACTATTATACATACATGTAATTTCAGAAAGAACCATTATATTGGTAAGGTTGATAGTTATACCCAATTATTGCATCGATCTCTCCTTGACAAATTGTTAACCTTGCTGTTTTCAACTTAGCATTTATATCCACTATTGATAAAATATGGAACTTATAGATTAATACAAAGTAGTTGATGCTTAGACATGCTCATAACGGTACAAGATGCGCTAGGTTGAAAATGGTCGAAATGTTCAAAAATGGTAGATACTGAAGAATTGGACCAGAGGGTTTTCTCTATTATTTTGATCATTACCTGATGAGGACATCACTTCTTCGGATACACACAACACTCCTCCACTTGACATTCAAGGACCAATCACTAGAGTTCGCGCCCGACAATTGAATTTGCAGGTGAGCTCGTTCCTAAGTACTTCTTTTTGTTCACTTGAGAATCGATTGCTACCTAATGATTTAATTATGATTAGGAACCATGGAGAGGACCTAGAAGTACTTGGAGAAGGACTACGAGGCACACAAGTCCAGCAAGGGCGGTCGAATCATGTTGGAGGCCCAACTCAAACCGACTTCGAATCCAATTCGGAGTCCAGGACCAGGCCGCACTAAAACAGACGCCCAGATCGCATCCGGACTCCGTTTTGGACGTTCTACATATGTATGGAAATCTGAGAAGACTACCTTTCCAATGGCTCTAGTCCCATGTCAAAATTCCTTCTGAGTCAACAGGAATCATCGAAACAAATGGGCGTTCAGAATCTGTCAGGGTGCTACGTCACCGTCTTTTGGGCCGATCGGCTTTGTATCGTGTTGGAGCCCATTAGGGGCGCGTCCAGGGGTTTTGCACGCCCCTCACTCCTTTATATCCAGCCGCCACCCCCACTATTAGGGTTTGGGTTTTGCTTAGATTAATTCTGTCTTTGAACAGTTTCGCCGTTCATCGGTTTGTGAGACCCCAACTTTTCGAGTGCTACATCAATACATCCGCAATTCAGTTGTGTTCTTCCTTGTTCTTGCTTGTGTTCTTTGATTCGCAGGCAAGGAGTAGCCTTCTTGGCGAGGTCAACCGGGCCGCGCGCGGTTGATAACCTGAGGAGACATGGTGCTGCGATTGCGGGGTTCGGAACGTGTCGTTTGGAAACCGGATCGATTTGTGTCGCACCTCCACCAAATCGAACATATCCAGAACCTGTTGGAAGATCGGGACCCCGTCCCCATCAAGTGGTAATCAGAGCTTCAGGTGTTCCTTCAGGTTCGCGTTACCCTCCTTTGTGGTTTTCGGTTTCATCCTAGAGTCCATGAAAAAGCCCTACAAAAAAATTGTAGTCATAGGTTGTTTCCTGTCCTAGATCTCGTTTAGCCTTTGCACAATTTGATTCCAAAGTCCGTAGTGTTGAGTTCGTGTCCTTAGTCGAGTTGTGTTGCTGGTTTAGATTGTGTTTTATTTCGGGTTGTCTTGCTTCCGCTTCATCCCATACAAACCCTAGCCGTCATCCATCGCGTATTCAACCCTCTGTTTTTGTTTTCCCACCCATATCCCACCCTCTGTTTGAGTCATCCTTCGCGTCTCGTGATCACACAGCATCATCCCCACCTTTCCCGAGCTTCGCCACCAATTTCCACCAATTCCCTCCACCCGATTTCGTTTTGGCCTCCACAGCAACCATAACTCGAGGCCCATCTTCAAACGGCCATAACTTTCGTGATACGGACTCGAAATCAGCGATTTTTTTGAAATTGGGTGAAATTAAATTTACATCCGATACTCCCCAACTTTTGTTGGGTTCGGCGATTTTATTTTCCCCAAATTCGGCCTGGAAAGTGCAGTACTCGAGCTCTGAAATTAATTCACCGAATTTCCAGCACATTCATTATTTTCTCAGAGACCACACCTTACATCGATTGAGTTGAAACTTTGTGTGGTTCCTATTTCGTGCTCTGCTCTGTGAAAAAAATTAAAAGACACAAAAAGAAAAATTTTGGCTTAGTAGAGAAGAGAGAAAAAGTGCTATCCGTGGCTAAAAAAAGAAAGAAAAAGAGAGAAAAATCGGATGAGCACGTTTTAGGTGTGAGCTTCATTTGTTTTGTGTTTATGCTGAATTAAGTTTCTCATTCCTGGTCATCTTTGTTGCTGTCTTCGCTTACTTTACGCCGTGATTCCTTGTTCATCATATCCTAACACCGATATAGGACACATTTAGGCCAGCAACTAGGACCAGTGCTTTGGACATTTATTCAGCATTACTATCTGTTATTGATTTGTGTTCCATCGATATATTTGGCCTTCCAAGCTCCATATATCTACTACGGATAGCACGTTTTGACCCTTGCAATCGTACCACGCCGACATGGTATCACGAACCACCACCGGTTGTACCACTGCCGCTTTGGTAAGAACACTTGTAAGAGCTTGGTAAGCCACTTCCTTTGCGAGTTCCCCGCCCTTCATTTGTAGTTGATAGGGATAATCCTTTTGTTTTCCTGTGTTTCCACTAACCATGGCGGGAGACAAAGGAGACGAGACACCGGTCGATTTCAACGAGTGTGTTAGTCGCGCCATCTACAAGCTACGCCGACAAACAAAATGCTTCAATCATCGATCTCGGTGCGAGAATGGACACCATCGTCGCCGCCATTGCCAAGTTGAACACCACGGAAGGCATTGAGCGGGTGGAGCGGCGGTTGGTCGACCTCACCGGTCGGATGGACACATTGAGGCACGCCGCCACTGTCAATGATGGCCATCGTCCGATGATGACACGATGTATGATGCGGATGGCAACATTGATCGGCAGGCGACACAAGATGCACGACTACGTCGGCGTCTTTAGCAAAACCGACGTGGTATGGGAGGTAATAACCAGAACCGTCATGGTAACGATGACCCTTTTGCTAAAGTCAAGTTTACCATTCCATCTTTTGTTGGTCTTTATGATGCTGATATATATCTTGATTGGGAGATGACAGAGAGCAGAAATTTAATTCTCACTTGGTTCTGAACAACATAGAGTTAGACAAGCTACTAGTGAGTTTAAGGACTTTGCTATTATCCGTGGAATGAACTAAGTAACATGCGCTACAACCTGATACATGGGAGCGGTTAAAAGAAGATATGCGTAATCGTTTTGTTCCTCCCACATATAAACTTGATTTGAGAAAAAATTGCAGCGCTTAGAACAAGGTGATCGTTGCATTCGGGACTATTATGCTGAGCTTCAAAAGGGTATGATGCATTGTGGGGTTGATGAGGACACCGAGGATAAGATTTGTCGTTTCTATGGGGGTTACGGCGTGAAATTCAGGACATTGTTGATTATAAAGAATTTACTATCACAACCGCTTGTTCCAGCTTGCTATGCTTGCAGAAAAGAATTGCAGGGACGCAAGGAATCAGCGAAGGCAAGCACCGACGACCCTTCTACACGCGCGCACGACTACATCGACGGACTGCCCAAGTCTTCTTGAGTTTCGTTCTCCTCCACCACTGTGAACAAGATTGCAGCAGCGCCACCAAAGCCACCTTCCACGACACGCTTTGCGATGCTACAAAAATTCTTTGCGAGTTCCAGCCAAGAGTTCTTCTTCCGTGGCTTCAACGGGCCGCTCCTCCGACATTCAGTGCCACCGCTGCCATGGGCTTGGTCATGTGTAGAAGAATTGCCCTAGCCAACGGGCATACATCGCCACAGAAGATGGAGGCTACATCAGCACTTCGGATGTCGAGGAGGATGATGATGTTGCTGCTGCCTCGGACGACAATGGCGGTGGTGATGACGACTTGGTCCTTGGTGGGGCGTCCACAGCGACGCTACGGAGCATCATTGTGCAGCGAGTCCTCAACACACAGGTACAACAACCCGATAAGCTTCAACGCCATAATTTGTTTCAGACTTTCTTCGCAATCAAGAACCGCGCGCGTGTCATCATTGATGGAGGAAGCTGCAACAACTTGGTGAGTTCTGATTTGGTCAAGACGCTTGGCTTGACCACGCGACCGCATCCACATCCATACCATATTCGGTGGTTAAATGATTCGGAAAAGCTAAGGTAACGCAAACATGCCGAGTCCATTTTTCCATTGGTGGTTATGCTGATCATGTTGATTGTGATGTGGTTCCCATGCAAGCATGCTCTCTTTTATTGGGTCGACCTTGGGAATTTGATAATGATGCTTTACACCATGGTAGTAGTAACAAATACACTTTTATGCATAAGGAAAGAAAGTTACTTTACGCCTTTGACCCCAACCGAGATTATAGAGGCCGATAGGGCGAGAGCTGCTGCGCTAATGATCAAAAGGAACATGATAAATCTGAAAAACAGCAAGTAATTCATTTGAAAAATTCTGTTATGCTTGCCACAAAATCAGACCTTGCTGAAATTGATGATGTTAATGATACATGCTATGCTTTTGTGTGCAAAGATGCTTTATTTTCTCTCGATCATATGCCTTGCACTTTGCTCGCTCTGTCACTAACCTTTGCAAGAGTTTAGAGATGTTTTCCCTGATGAGATACCTCCAGGACTTCCACCCATTCAAGGGATTGAGCACCAGATTGACTTGATTCCTGGAGCAAGTTTGTCAAACCGTGCGGCATACAGGACCAATCCTAAAGAGACTAAGGAGATTCAGCGACAAGTCCAAAACCTTTTGGACCGTGGGTATGTACGTGAGAGCCTTAGTCCTTGTGCTGTTCCTGTTCTTTTGGTTCCCAAAAAAGATGGTTCTTGGCGTATGTGTGTAGATTGTAGAGCCATTAACAACATTACTATACGATATCGTCATCCTATTCCTAGGCTAGACGACATGCTTGATGAGTTGTGTGGTGCTATAATTTTCACAAAGATTGACTTGCGTAGTGGATACCACCAAATAAGAATGAAACTTGGCGATGAATGGAAAACTGCTTTTAAAACTAAGTTCGGCTTGTATGAGTGGTTAGTCATGCCTTTTGGTTTAACTAATGCACCTAACACTTTCATGAGATTAATGAACGAGGTTTTACGTCCTTTCATTGGCAAATTTGTGGTCGTTTACTTTGATGATATCTTGATTTACAGCAAGTCCATGGATGAACATTTGACTCACTTACGTGCTGTTTTTAATGCTTTGAGAGATGCACGTTTGTTTGGTAACCTTGATAAGTGCACCTTTTGCACGGATCGAGTCTCTTATCTTAGCTATGTTGTGACTCCACAGGGAATTGAGGTTGATAGAGCCAAGGTGGAGGCGATATGGAGTTGGCCCACACCCACGACAGTCTCCCAAGTGCGGAGTTTTCTTGGCCTTGCAGGATTTTATCACCGCTTTGTCAAGGAATTTAGCACCATTGCGACACCGTTGATTGAGTTGACAAAGAAGGCCGTCGTGTTCCATTGGGGGCCATCACAGGAAGAGTCCTTTAATCTTTTGAAGGACAAGCTTACACACGCACCATTGCTCCAACTTCGGGATTTTGGTAAGACTTTTGAGCTGGAATGTGATGCTAGCGGAATTGGTATTGGTGGTGTTTTAATGAAAGAAGGCAAACCTGTTGCCTACTTTAGTGAAAAATTGAATGTTCCTACTCTTAATTATTCCACGTATGATAAAGAATTGTATGCTCTTGTTCGTTCTTTAGAGACGTGGCAACACTATTTATGGCCTAAAGAATTTGTCATTCATGCTGATCATGAATCACTTAAGCATATTCATAGTCAAACCAATTTGAATCGTAGACATGCTAAGTGGGTTGAATTTATTGAATCTTTTCCTTATGTCATTAAACACAAGAAAGGGAAGGATAATGTGATTGCTGATGCTTTGTCTCGACGCTATACCATGTTGTCTCAACTTGATTGTCACATTTTTGGTCTTGAAACCATTAAATTACAATATGCTCTTGATGCTGATTTTAAGGATGTGTTGTTGCATTGTAAAGAGGGACAAGCATGGAATAAATTCGTGATCAATGATGGGTTTTTGTTTAGAGCTAACCGCCTATGCATTCCAGTTGGTTCCGTTCGTCTTTTGTTGTTGCAGGAGGCGCATGGAGGAGGATTGATGGGACATTTTGGTGCTAAGAAGACGGAGGAGGTGCTGGCCACACATTTCTTTTGGCCAAGGATGAGACGAGATGTAGAGCGGTTCGTGGCTCGGTGCGCCACATGTCAAAAAGCTAAGTCGCGGTTGAACCCACATGGTTTGTATATGCCTCTTCCCGTTCCTTCTATTCCTTGGGCTGATATATCTATGGACTTTGTTTTGGGATTGCCAAGGACTAAGAGGGGGAGGGATAGTATTTTTGTGGTGGTTGATCATTTTTCTAAGATGGCACATTTTATTTCTTGTCATAAAAGCGACGATGCTGTTCATATTGCTGACCTTTTCTTTCAAGAAATCGTTCGCTTGCATGGTATGCCTTCTACTATTGTTTCAGATCGCGATGCAAAATTCTTGAGTCACTTTTGGCGCACTTTGTGGAATAAATTGGGGACAAAGCTTCTGTTTTCTACAACTTGTCATCCCCAAACTGATGGACAAACAGAGGTAGTGAATCGAACATTGTCCACCATGTTGAGAGCGATCTTGAAGCGCAATTTGAAGATGTGGGAAGAGTGTTTGCCACATGTGGAGTTTGCATATAATAAGGTGGTACACTCCACCACCAAGGTAAGTCCCTTCCAGGTAGTGTATGGATTTAACCCCCGTGCTCCTATTGATCTTTTGCCTTTACCTACCACTGAGAGAACACATAATGATGCTAAAAAGCGTGCTGAATTTATTCTCAAATTGCATGAAACCACTAAGGCAAATATTGAAAAGATGAATGAAAAGTATAGAATTGCTGGTAGTGAAGGTAGAAGGGAAGTTAAACTTGTACCGGGTGATTTGGTTTGGTTGCACTTGAGAAAGGATAGATTTCCCGAGTTAAGAAAATCAAAATTGATGCCTAGAGCTGCTGGTCCTTTTAAGATAGTTGAGAAGATAAATGATAATGCATATAAACTTGAGTTGCCTCCCGAGTTTGGGGTTAGTCCCACCTTTAATATTTCAGATTTGAAGCCATACTTGGGAGAAGAGGATGAGACTGAGTTGAGGACAACTCCGCTTCAAGAGGGGGAGGATGATGAGGACATCACTTCTTCGGATACACACAACACTCCTCCACTTGACATTCAAGGACCAATCACTAGAATTCGCGCCCGACAATTGAATTTACAGGTGAGCTCGTTCCTAAGTACTTCTTTTTGTTCACTTGAGAATCGATTGCTACCTAATGATTTAATTATGATTAGGAACCATGGAGAGGACCTAGAAGTACTTGGAGAAGGATTACGAGGTGCACAAGTCCAGCAAGGGCGGTCGAATCATGTTGGAGGCCCAACTCAAACCGACTTCGAATCCAATTCGGAGTCCAGGACCAGGCCGCACTAAAATGGACGCCCAGATCGCATCCGGACTCCGTTTTGGACGTTCTACATATGTATGGAAATCTGAGAAGACTACCTTTCCAATGGCTCTAGTCCCATGTCAAAATTCCTTCTGAGTCAACGGAAATCATCAAAACAAGTGGGCGTTCAGAATCTGTCAGGGTGCTGCGTCACCGTCTTTTGGGCCGATCAGCTTTGTATCGTGTTGGAGCCCATTAGGGGTGCGTCCAGGGGTTTTGCACGCCCCTCACTCCTTTATATCCAGCCGCCACCCCCACCATTAGGGTTTGGGTTTTGCTTAGATTAATTCTGTCTTTGAACAGTTTCGCCGTTCATCGGTTTGTGAGACCCCAACTTTTCGAGTGCTACATCAATATATCCGCAATTCAGTTGTGTTCTTCCTTGTTCTTGCTTGTGTTCTTCGATTCGCAGGCAAGGAATAGCCTTCTTGGCGAGGTCAACCAGGCCGCGCACGGTTGATAACCTGAGGAGACGTGGTGCTGCGATTGCGGGGTTCAGAACGTGTCGTTTGGAAGCCGGATCGATTTGTGTCGCGCCTCCACCAAATCGAACATATCCAGAACCTGTTGGAAGATCGGGACCCCGTCCCCATCATTACCTATATATAATACCTTGTTTTAAATTTATCAAGTAAGGATGTGATATGAATTTTATTGAATGTGCGTGCTAGCCACTGATCATGGGACTAGCACAGTAAATACATAGGGTTCGAAATGCAAATTCCAAGTCTCGACAGCATTGGTATCCATGCTGTACTGATTGTAGGTTGGACCCTTAGATAGAACTGGCCGTTAGTTTAAGGATTTGTAGTTTCAAAATTTTATTTGCAAACGTATCAAATGATCATGAAAAATATAGGTTATACTTGTTCTTTTTTCTTCTCTCCTTAGTTCCTTTCCATACCTCCTTTTCACATGGTTACAAAATAGTTACTAATCCTATCTCCTTTCAAACTGTAGTGCCTCAGTGATGCTTTGCAACCACACAACCACTAGAAAAACAAGTGGACTGCTTGTAACCCTAGCCACCATGTTGCAACACGTCGGCTTCACACAATTCCTAGACTATTCAGTATACCACATCATCACTAGTCAAATTTCATATGAGTATTCTGCGATGGTGCTTATCCAATCACGTGCTCACACCAGAGGACCCCACTTCTCTTAGAGGGGTTTGTATCCCATATCTACACAGCCGTGTGCGATGTTGCATATATGACCATGGTTCACCTTTGCCACATGCTTCCAGAATTATCTATGGTATATTGCTACCACCCTTCTCGCCTAGCCACCAGAGATTACAACCTCTACAGCAACAATCTCCATGAGATAGACACCACACTTTGATATCTTGTCCACTTCGTAGTCTCCTTGGACCGGTATCATCGCCAGGTGGTCCATGAGTTGATAGAGACTCGTCGCTAAGTGGCTCTCCATGAGTGGCACATTAAGCCATATGTTTATGGGGATGGAGCCTCATTACATGCTACACATGGAACCTGTTTTTGCTCCACCTGCTCCTATTGATCCACTGCCCAATAGCCATCTCCTCACCCCGGCTTTGTCGCTCATCGCCCCTGCATGTCTACTATGAGGTACTATCGCGTCTATGGACCCTATGGTTCTAAGGGAAAGAGTTCCCAGGCAGCATAGTGCTGCCATGTCCGTACCCCAAGTATCTTTGAGGAGAATAAGTCAGAGGTGGGAGAATTCATCACCAAGAGGATTGATGGTGTCATGAACTAGAGCCTTAGGACTAGACTTGGTAGAGCTCACTTTGGCTTCATTTTGGTTTAGTAAGCTATGTATCCCCTCCTTTAGTATATAGACACTATTGTTTGATGGTTGTAACATGCTATTTATGTATGGTATGGTTGCTTATTTGCCCATAGGGGTTGTATTTTACAAACCATGCAAAAACTTATTGATTAGTCAAAACTACTTATTTCTTGTCCATTCGGGTTCTTTATTCGTTTAGAAGTTGCCTTTTGCATAAATAATTAGGTATCATACCCTCGGTGCCCCTTGCTTCTTAAGGATGTTTTTCTTCGCTCCTCAAAATAGTCTTGACGAGTGGTTTAATGATAGGATGATTGGACTAAGGATGTGATCGATGGATCTACTTTTGGGAAGTTCGAAAGTGTCCAGATCATGTTTGACCATCGCATCCACCTCCAAGACCTAACCCACTGCAACCTAGCCTAAATATGGAGTAAGAGCCTTAGCAAAATTAGCATGGGGATGGCCATGGAGTTAAGCTCCTGCACCTCCCTCAATGCCCGGGTACTTGCTAAGATTGAATGGAATCGCCATGCTTAGACTCTTATTCTTTAACAAATCACCCAAAACACCACAAACATTGGTTCAGCTCCTATGGCAATTGAAGGAGGAGCCATTGCAAACCAAGCCTAGTCAAAGTTGGGTGAACGAATGTGACAACCGATATTTTCCTGGTCCGAGGACCCATTTGACGTCGACAATTTGTTGTGAGTTATAGAGAAGAAGTTGATAATTGCTCAGTGTACCTACAATGAGAATGTATTGTTTGCTTTGTTGAGATAATTTCAGCACCTTACAGCTAGAAGGACAAGGAATTGCTTGGGCTGATTTCAAGGAAGCATATGACCTTTTACAAGGCGCACATTCCAACTAGCCTTATGAACATCAAAAAGAGTGAGGTCAGATATCTGAGGCAAGAAGCACGATAGTAATTGAGTATATGCATCACTTCAACTATCTTTTCCAGTATGCTCCTACTAACATTCCAAATGAGGCCTGAAAGATACAATTTTTTTGGGAGCGCTGCAACCAAGAAGTTTAGCTATGTCAGGACCCGAATATGCAAATCTAGACCCTCTATTTATTCTGAACTAGTCCCAAGATCAGCAGTTAGTTCATATAGTATCAACATTGATGAAATCATATCCACACAACTAGTCCCAAGTGGCCCTTCTCTTGATAATTGAGCAGATAATTCCCGTAGCGAAGTTGTTGTCTCTTGGTGACTAGTTGTTGTTGTTGTTGCCAAAATTGCAGAAACCTAAAGCAGCTGGGCGAGGAATCGGTGTAGGTGTCCTGGATGTGGCTAGAGGAGTGAAGTGGATATAAGGCTGCACACTCATCTTGGATCTCTGCTGATGACTTTGATGAGCACCGTGCTAGATCACCTTCCTCTTGCGGGATTTTTCAAGTTCATGACGAGACTCCTCAATAAGCATGACCTTGTCCACTAGATGCTGGAAATCCACATAGTCATTGCCAACTACTTGACCTTCAAACTGGGGTTAAGTTCCTGCTTGAAATGCTTCAAGCAGGCATCGTCCATGGTCATGTCCTCTTGAGCATAATGCTAGAGTTGAGTGAACTTGTTGAGATATTCACTCACTGACGAGTTTCCCTGTTGTAGCTCACAAAATTTGTTCTTCTTCATCTCCACCTTTCCATCAGGAATATGGGAGCAATAGAAAACCTTAGAGAACTTAGCCTAAATGATAGCTTGATGATTTTCATGGGTGACACAGTAATTCTCCTACCATTCTGCAATAGTATCTTCGAGCTAGTGCATGGCATACAAGACCTTCGGTCATCACATTGAGCAATGGCCAGCTTATTCCCTATAGAGCACAGCCAATCATCCGCGTCCAAAGGTTCGGATGAGTTGGAGAAAGTAGCTGGAAGCATCCTCATGAATTGCTGGAAAGCTGGTGGTGGTGGTGGTGGCACGGTAGTGCCTTGATTGTTTTGGTTCATCAATGCCATTAGAGCAGTAATGATCTGGTTCTGCTGATTCATTATCTAGTTCATGTTTTGCATTATGGCATTCATCAGCTGTGTTTGAGCTACCATGAATTGACCCAAACCCTAATCTACTACGATGGTTGGAGGAGGTGGTGCATTACAATCAGAACTAGCCTTCAGATTCATTCATTCACCTTGACTTGTGGTGTTGTGGGTCTGAACCATCTGAACAACAAACTGATGGTTTAAAAGATAAGAGGGAACAAGCAAAAGATAAGTGGTAAAGTCTTCTAAGGGAGCAGGCTATCTAGAAACAGAAAATAACAGAGACCATAGCCGAAAAGGCTACAAAAGAAACAATAAATAAGAGCAACTGCAAATCCTAAAACACACAATCTATGTGATGCTGACTAGTCTAACTTTTATAGTTGCTCTTCTAATAGTAAAACTTCAGATTTTGAGACTTCCCCAATGCTTTGATCACCAAAGACTCAATCCTATAAAAATTAATGATATGAGAAAGATTAATTAAATCTGAAAAAAAAAGTTTCATAATACACAATAGATAAAACTAAGAATGATATTAGAATAATATTAGAATAAGAAAAGAAAAAGATAGAATGAGACGAGAGAAGAATAGTTATGTCATTTGATTGGTTTGATTTACAAAATAAATTGTGAAATTTTTGACTAAAACGACCATGCTAACTATGGTTGCATCCTACGGCCAATATGGCTATGATATCATCCCTGTCGGGACCCAAATTTGCAAATCTAGACCCTCTGTGTATTCTGAATTAGTCCCAAGATCAGTAGATAGTTCATATAGTATCAACATTGATCAAATCATATCCATACAACGAAACATCTAAGAGTAAGCAAAATTTTATTAAATAGTAATAACAGACCTTATGGTTAAGGTTTTACAATTATTGCCACGCTGGGCTAAACGACAAAAAATAAGCTTGCAGCGGAAGAAACTCTTGTGGTAGCCATCTAATATACCCATAGGCCATCAAGTAGAGAGCTCACCCTATTTCATCAAGTCGTGAGTACATAAAGTACTCATCAAGTCATAGGGAAATGTATGCAAATAGTACTCATGCAAGGCTTGAACAAGAATAGCTTGATGGCTATTTTGTAGAAAGAAGTATTGACAGTAAATACAATAAATAGATTGAAAAACACAATTAAAAAGATTACATACATAAATAAACAAATACTTTGAAACAACAACTGAACAACCCGTTCACTTTTGAACCATTCCGCCAACCATAATTTCATTTTAAGATAAAATCTATCTCCCATGTGAAATCACCAAACATTGTCCATAACTGGGGACACAGCTATTCAAATAATTTTTAACACTCTACAAAGATTATATGGATTGCCCCACAAGACATAATCAATTTATAATGTTGGCCAAGACATGCTTCCGATTGATTATCATAAGGTTTTTACAAAGCTCTATTTTGACCCAGTTCTGCTCCCTCTTGTGCCTAGTGTGAATGTCCAACTCAAAGCTCACACATCAACCTAAACATAACTAAATTAAAATACTACTAATTAATCAGCCAGGTCCATCCCATACTGACATGTGGTTCTACGATAGGGCCCAGCTCAATGGCGCACAAGATTAAGTCCTTAGTGACTACTAAGGCGAAACAACCACATCCAAAATGTGCTACCCGCACCTACTTTACCTGAGTGTGAAAAAAATTTCTTTAACCAGGCTCAATGGCATCCCCTACCATGGCCAACAAGTTTTATTAACAGTGGCCACCGGCCACAATTCCATATATGGTTAAGTCCAATTTTTATTATAAACCTGGTGAAGGAACCCATCACATAACTAAAGCATGACTAAGCATACCTTTGATTCTCATGTTGGTATTAAAATATGCCATCTAAAATCACTCATCCTATGGTGTTCAAGAATATATGTTATTCACAATTATTTAAGGTGGCATACTATCAAGTAGGTATTTAACTAGTCCGAAAAACATTTAATATAAAACTAACAATGCATGATAATTGAAAAAAATAGATATGATCAAAGGTCTATGACTTGCCTTGTTGAAGCTAGAGTTTAACACTTCCTGTTGGTCCAAACTAGTGTCGACGACGTCGGATTCTACACACATGAAATGAGAAGAACAAACAAATAAATAGATATATAAATACAAATAAAATCACAAAATACAAAATATATATATTGGAAAGAAGTTTACGATTTTATATTAATTTAAGAATTTGAATAGGTCAAAACGAAGCTAGGATGAAGAAATATGGGCTTTTGGAAGTGCTTTTGCCGTTGTCGTAGATTGCAATGATTGATTGAAGGCTAAGGGTGGTTGAAAACTATAGTGGTCGAAAGTCAAAGGTCGTAGCTACAAAGGACAGTCAAAAGTCAGAACTATCACAACTGGTTGAAAGCTACAGGAACTGGTTGAAGAATACATGAACTGGTCAAAAGCTACAAAGTGATAGAATCTTGGTGGTCGAAACCTAGCTTATAGTGGTCAAAAGGTAATGTGGTCGGAAGCTTTAGAGTGGTCAGAAGGTATATGTAGTCAGAAGCTTTAGAGTGGTCAGAAGGTATATGTGGTTGAAGGCTTTATGTGGTCAAAATCAATGAGAGACGTTGGACTACTAAGAGTGGTCGTAACCGATGAGTATGTCATAACTGACTAGGGCGGTCGTCACACTAAGAGTGGTCGGGAGGCCAAAAGCGGTGATAGCGATCGGACTAGTCGGAGAGGTTGGGTTGGCTAGAGGATGACCGGTGATGAACCACGATTATGAGGACATCTGACAAGGTGCTGGCACACGGTGGTGGAGCTCCTCGTCTAACCATTGGGTGGGCTGAGCTATGGGTGCATTGAGGGAATTGAGGTGATGCCCTCGGTGCAAGGAATTGGGAAAGCGCTCACCAAGGATGATGATTCGACTGTTGATTCCATGAAAAACTCAATTCCCATCAATTGGATGCACAAAAAAATCAAATAAAATGGTGGATGAGTTGCTTGGATGCTGGAATAGGAACTAACGTGAGCTAAAATTCAAAACCTTCACCGAAGATGAAGCAATATGAAAGTGTCCGGGTGGCATACACAAGCGATGCATGACATAGCTTTGGCCAATCATGGAGATTCCTCTAGAGAAAGGAAGGTTTTGGCTAGATGTAAAGAAAGACAACAAGGTCACGGTGCTCCAATTTATAGCTTATGCAAAGAACGAAAACCGATGGAATTCACGGCACCGTTCGAATGTTTCTCTGTATTCAATGGACGAGTAAAAGGAAAGGAAAATGATGAATTGATTGCTAGCATAAATTGGGGCAGTTTCCAAGTGAAGATGATGAGGGAAAATGTCTTTTGGCTGGTTGGAGATTTGAGCCTGATGGTCTGGACGCAAGGTAGAAGAAAATGAATAGTAGCCATGACCTAATGGACAAAACGAAGGAAAGAAGAAAGTTAAATGAGAAAGGAAGAAAGAAGTGTTGGCTGGTGCTGTTTGGCTGGGGATTAAGCGAACCACACAAGAGGTAGGTTTGAAAATTTTAAACAATTATTTTTAAATTAATTATTTAAAGAAAGTGATTTTTTTGGGATATTACAAGCTAGCGCTCGCTCCACTAGACTTCCTAGACTTTCAGACCTTGGTCAACAAAGCTATCATGCGGTAAGGTAAGCACCATGTGCTCGAGTACTCGCACAAGCACAAGTTGATTGCACAAAAATCTACAAGCCCTTAGTGGCAGCAAGGTTGTTGATTGCTTTCATTGTGGTGAGCATGGCCACTTTGTGAATCAATGGCCACTTTGCGGTCGGAGGCGTTGACGAAGTTTCGACCATGACGTGGTCATGGGTGTCGATGAAGCTCTAACCTCGAGGGTTCGGATGACAACGTCTCGACAAAGTGCTGACCACATGGTTGTCATAGCTATCGACAAAGAGTTGACCACGACGTACTCGTAGACGTCACACACGTGCCCCATCCCCTACTATTCGGACTTGGTGTCGATGAAGGTGGCTACAAGATGAAGCCTTAAAGCATGTGCCCTGACCCCCACTACGAGGTGGTTGGACAAGCATCCATGACCACGAGGTGGTCGGGTAGAGTTACGGAACTGAGGCTGATGAGGTCTGAGGTGCAGCATTGAGGTTGACAAGGTCGGAGGCACAGAGCTAAGGATGATGAAGGCTAAAGGGCAAAAAAGCCAACGGAGGCAACATAGAATCCCCACCAAAGATGTAGGCAGCGGGGCTTGACATTCACCGGTGTTTTTTGGCCCAGAGGCCTAGTGCAAAGACTAATGGAGACTCGGCGTAGCGCACGCATGTGTATTGATCGACGTGCTGTGGCTAACAACTATACTCATGCATATGGAGATCTCGTGAGGAGGCTAGAGCCTATCTTTGCTCTTGCTGTATGCAGAGGCTGACCTCCTAGTGCTAAGATGACCACATGAGGGATCAACACGGAGGCGACCAATGGGGAATGTAGTGGTGACTATGAGGGCACTAAATAATGATGAGGAGTAGCTTGCATGTCTGACTCTTGTTACATCCAGACCCTATGCAGTTATGACGATGAAGACACTAGGGTCGATCGTGTTCAAGCTCGGTGTCGCATCTACCGGCGCTCAGTCATCTGCATGGTCGATGATGAAGGATGTGTTGCAGATACCACTGAGGTGTGAGCAGGCACAACGGAACACCCTGGATGAGGTTGCTAAGTACGACACCGCTCGACCTCCGCAGGTGAGAGGGGCAGTCGCTAGAAGCAGCTCTGGGTACAACAACATTTGCATATCCTTATGAAGCCATAAATGTCAAGATGAACTTATCTGGGATGATCGCAACACGAGCAACTATTTAGCGTAGGAAGGTCACACTGGCAGTAGCCTTCTCTAACACCCTCCCTTGCACAGCTTCTTGCGCGGTCCCCACGAATGGCGGCAATTGTTATAGCATGGCTACAACAGGGGTACAAGGTACTTTTCTTCATGGGAGACATAGCACCAAGAGAATGAGACAAAGAAAGAGAGCTAGTGGTAAGAATGAATGGACCTGGTCTACTCCTACCCCTCTTGTGGGATTATATATATAAGTGGGATAGGATGGAAAATTTCCATCCCACCCCTTAATAATTACAAAAGGTAGGGGTATATTGGTACATTCCTTTATACTACTAGGCCTATCCTATTTGGCCAATACTATTGGGCCTACTGCAAAGCCCAATCATTTGGGAATGGACAAGCTATGTCTGTTGGTCCATTTGTGATTTTTCATAGATTTCAAATGGTATGAAATCTATTAGACTAACAATAACATTTTGTGTTCATCGTATGTTGTTGTAGTACAATAAATTTCAGAAGAATTTTATGAGGACGATTGAGGTAGCAAAGATTCGTAAGTAGGAAGTAAGTGATATTGTAATGTAACCGAGAATTCATACATGGAGGAGAACTTCTGATAAATGACATAAGGAAAACAACATGACCATTCATCTGACAAGAGGGTTACATGGCACGCAGGCTAACGAACGAAGGATGGTACACGCATGCCTTTAGGGAATTAGAAACACATGGGACATATGGCCGAAGAGCGTTGAACTACTGCGTGGAACATGGCCATTTGCCCTGTGGTCCAGCTCAGCATTGTAGTCCTCACCGTCAGCCATGGCCTTGGCTACCGGTTCGCACCTTCTCTCATGCTCCTCCTCATGAACCTCCTGCTCCCTGTGCTTGCATGCCTCCAGGTGAGCTTGCATCTCCTGACAAATATGCTCGCTTTGATCTTCACTGCAACATCGCTCCTCCATCCTCTCATGTGTCATCTGGGCATCCCACTCCTCGTAGTCCAGAGTCCACTAGTCATAAGAGTGGATCTCCTAGTTGATCCATTGTAGTAGGCATATAGTAGATCCAGAGACTATGGGAACAGAGGAGAGCTTGTTAGTGTGTGCCAAACAAGAGAACAGGTAAGAAAATATACTGTAACATGTTCTTATTGGCTGTTGGTAGTGGGATGTGTCCCAACACTAGTTAGGATAGTCCCAAGCATAGTTACCTCAACCCCAGTAACGCATACCCAAGCATAGCCACTACTTGGACTTGAAGAGTTGCATGTGTCCTTGCACCAGTAGAGGGGGTGTCTCCCCCACGGGCGGGTCTTGTGGCAAACGCTCGATGGGAACATTGAGGTATGGGATGGGGTTGGAGGTATGAGGGATTTCGTTTTGGGGCTTGGAGGTACAGGGGCTTCGCTTCGTGGAGGTGGCCTCCTAGCACACTACGCTTGTTTGTCCTGGGCTGCTATAGCCCTTGTGAATTGGGTGATCTCCTCTCATTGCTTCTCCATACTAGTGATGTAGTGTTGCCATCGTGGTGGAGAAAAACACGCTGAGGAAGGGGTAGTACTTATAGTGTAACCCGATGCGGCGTAAACTTGAGATGTCCAATTCAGTTTGGGCAAATTGAAGTCCGTGAGGCAGCGGCACACCAGACGATTCGTGGACCAGCGTAGCATCACGTCGCTGCTTAAAGCTATCTCATCTAGTCTTGTCACTGTGCAAGGATGTCTCGTCCAGTCTTATCCTTGTGCAAGGCTATCTTGTCTGGTCTTGTCACTATGCAAGGCTAGAAAATAAAGTTAAAGTTTGCAAATAAAGTTACAACCTGATAGCATTTGTACTCCCAGTACACACACAAGAAGAAATGGTGCTACACTTCACATATTGACACTACAAATTAAGTTAAAGTTTGCAAATACACACACAACAACAAGGCCCACGGCACTTCACGCTGGTGTTCCTACTCATCGACAGGCATATTGCAATGTCTCATGATGTGGCCTTTTTGGCCACACCGGCCGCAACGTCTACTCACCGTGACTTACTAATGTTGCCCAATGGTTGGGTGACTAGAGGCACAAGTCGCCACATGGTTGGGCAACATGGGTAAGTCGCCCAACCATTGGTCGACTTGGCCACTTCTCACCCCAACCGTTGGGCGACTTGCCCATGTCGCCCAATCGTGCGGCGATAAATGGCCATTTTTGCAAAATAAAAATATGGGTATATTAGTGTAATTTGGAATTAAAAATTACCTATTTAAAAAAATTCCTTGGATGACTGTGGGGGACGCTAGCTCCACTTGGACCGCTGAGATGACCCACCCCCTCACTAAAACTCCTCTTCTACTCACCACCAGAAGTGCTTAGACCACCAGAGGGTTGCAGCCCTTTAGTGAGTTGCATCTTCATCTCCATCACTTTGGCATGTTCTACCATGGACCTAAAGTCACGTGGTGCGGTAGCTCCCATAACTTGCTAGAACTCATAGTTGAGCCCTCAGCGGTACCTTTTTGCCTTCTCAAGATCATTGCTCATGACCAATCGTATAAAATAGATCAGGTTGTTGAACCTTGCCTCATACTTAGCCACCATCATGTTTCTCTATAAGAAGGTCAACATGATGACCTCCATACTCTCTACAAAAGAATATGGGTAATACTTCGCCTTGAACTACTCGACGAAGATCTCCCATGTAGCTAAACCCTGGATAGGGCTTCTAGCTAAAAGAACCCATGTCAAGACCCAAATATGCAAATTCAGACTCTGACATGCGTCATTTTTATATATATTTACTCGTCATTTTACCCCCTTATTTTTCGCATTTTGGGACCATTTATCATCATTTACACGCTTTTATATATTTAATTGCTCGAAATGGACTGTTTTACACTTTTTTGTGCTTTTCCACAGGCCGGCGCGATCTAGGCGCATAAACGACAAATTTGGACTGCTCCGTACAGATGTGCGCATCGACACGAATGCGTAGGATCTGTTCGCGATGAAATCGGAGTTTCCAAGGGCCAGAAAAGAAGAAATGAAGTGGGAGATGGACTGATTTGTAAACCCTAGAAATTAGGAGGACTAAATCGCAAAAATGTATAAATCCCCAACTGCCTCAAACCCCTAGCGCCGCCGCTGTGGAATGCTTGAGTTCGGCTTCTCTTCTTCCTTCATCCCCTTCTCCTCCTCCTTCAACCCCCTTGCTTCTTCTCCACCTGCGCCGGCGAGGGCCGGGCCTAACCTCGCCGACCGCCTCCATCTCCACCTCGCAGCTCCTCCTCACGTCGCCAAAGCGCCGCCGCCCTGCTTCATCCCTCACCGCCACCGTCTTCTCCACATCGCTGACTCCCTCCACTGCCTCCCTTCCCCTTCCATCTCTCTCCGCCACCTTCCCCCTTCTATTCCACATCCCCAGCGCCACCGTCTCTCCGCCACCACCTCTCGGTCGCCTCCCTTTTCCTTCAACTGCCCGTCTTCCTCTACAGCCCGCTTGCTCGCCCACCAAGCGCCGCTCCGCGCCTCCTTCTCCACATCCGGCCGCCGCTACTCCACCCTGGCCGTCCCCTTCTTCCCGTGCGCCGCCGACCACCATCAGCGCCACCTCGTTCTTCTCCATCCTCGCAGCCCCCCTGCTCTCCTTCACCCGCGCCGCCAACTCCCTTCTCCCTTGCTCTCCGCTTCGCCTCAAATCTTCTCCACTGACCGGTCGCCTCCCTCTCATCTGCGCCACCGCGCCTCTTCCCCCACCGCGCCGCCCTTCCAGATCCACAAACCCGCGCCGCTCCTCCATCCTAGCCGCCAACCGAAGCCCTCCTCTTTGCCCCACCTCGGCGCCGCCGCTCTTCGGCTACCACCGGCGAGTGCCGCCCTTCACCACTCACCGGCCGACATCATCACCGTCCTCTGCAGCGCTGACACCGACGGCATCTTCATCGTCCCCGTCTCCGTGCTTCTTCGTCTACTTCAACCGACCGCACCGACCTCCTCTGCAGTGGCGACATCTCCACGGCTTCTTCCTCTACAACGAGCGCCACCGCCGGCCACCACTTCATCGACCACCCGGTGACATCTCCACTTCACCGACAGCCTCCCCTCTGCTTCCCCTGCTACTGCTTCATTTCTTTGGTTTATCCTCAACTCATTTCTATTACCCTTTTCTTGTTCTTTATTTACCGATCAAATAGCTGCTACTGGATGTGGATGTGGAATTATGGATGATAATCTATTATCTTTTAATAAGTTAGCTTATGATCTGTGATATGTGATGCTGAATTGTTGTGATGTATGTGTCAGTGGTTAGTCTTTGTTCAGTGTATTTGTGATCAGTGATGTGTAGGCTCTGTCTGTGCTTGTCCTGTTGTCGGTGTTAGTATATGTGTTTGTTTGAGTTGTGCGGATTAGCTAGCCGGCGATCGTTTCCTCCCCCCTTGCTGTCTCGACCCACCTAGTGCTTCTAGATCCTCCCTTATGCTTCTCGATCTCTCTCTTTGCTTTTCTTAGCGGTCAGTCGGTAGTTACGTCGTGCGAGTGTTCATCGTAGTCTGTTGTGTTGTCGTGTGCTGTCGTCGTCTAGTTAGCCGTCGACCGTCCTCTTCCTCTTTCTCTCTCGACTCCTCTCTTTGCTTCTAGACCTCCTCCAATGCTTCTCGACTCCCTCAGTCTATCTTGCGGTTGGTAGCTAGTTAGATTGTCCATTGGTAGTCTTGTGTCCGTTTAGTCGTCGTGTCATTCGTGTCGTCATTTGTGCGTCGTTCATTTAGTATTTTGTCGTGTTGTTCGTTCGGTCGTACGACGTCCATTTGTACGGTCGTTCGTCCCGTCGTTGTTTAGTTCGTTCGTTTGTTTAGTCGTTCGTCGTTTTGTCCGTGCGAGCGAGCGTTCGTTCGGTAGTTTGTTCGTTCAGCTGCTTTGGTAGTTGTTTTAGGTTTAGTTCTCCCCGTTTTGTTTGACCTAGCTTTAGCTGAGCACCGGTAGCCTCAGCCTAGTACCTGTGGAGAACACGACACTCGCAGAACACGACACTCGCCGCTATTTCAGTGGCAACCCGTGCACTTGCGGGTGTGCTATTTTTGCACGATCAAGCATTTTGGCGCCGTTGCCGGGGACTAGCTTAGAGCGACAGTGTTAGGCTATAGACTAGGTCGTTTGTTTTCTTTAGCTTGTTTTGTGTTTGTGCTGACTTGTCTTTCTTTTCGTTATTGTTCATATTTGTGATATATTACTAATCCCTAACCCTTTCTCTAGTTACTTCTCTCTTTCGCGATTTTCGTATCCATTCTCGCAGGTTGATTGATATTGGTACTTATTGAGGCTATGGCTTATTATTCTGATTCTCTTGGTTTTATGAGCACCCCTACTTATGATATTCTTCAAGAATAGGTAAATCTATTGTCTCGTCAGTTAGAGCGCTATGCTTTAGAGCGAGGAGTTGTGTTAGAGAGCGGGCATGATCATTACAGTTCTTTATTAGGCGCCCACTCTCCAGCTTGTTCCTATATGCCGACTTGTGGTTTTGGGGCCATTCACCCGCTGAGTGCCAAAGATGGTTCTTTGTCCACTCCAGAGTGTTACGGATGAGCTTTGCTCACCGAGTGGGCCATACCGACAGCTTATCACCTGGATGGCCCGAGCACTGAGAGTCGTCATATGGAAACAACCCTGATATCTCATCATTTTCTTCTAGTATACCATTGTAGGGTTTTAGTTATGGAGATCAGGATATTTCTCATTGGTCACATCAGCACTATCATGTACCTCAGCACCAGACTCCTACTCCTGAGCTTGATGAGATGTCCAGATTTGAGGAGAGGATTTCTAGGATTATAGGAGATCATGAGAGTAGAATGAGTAGTTGCTTCGCATTGGATCCGACACCTCCTGCCTGCAGTTCACCTATTCCTTCACCGAGCCAGCTTATAGTTCCTATGTCTGAGTCCTTAGAGCAGTCTCATGAGCCACCTCCTTCACATGTAGATCAGGCTGCCAGACTTGATGCATTGTGCAAGGAACTGATGACTGTACCTCTTGGTGGTGATCGTGCGATGGCGATTCAGGATGAGATTGAGGCGATAATGAGCACCAGTTCTACTTGTGTGGATAGTTTTACCATTTCGCAGCCTTCTACTAGCACCACAGAGATAGTTCTGGATAGAGATGAGGGTCAGCCTACCAGTCTTACACCTGATCTTGCTAGCGAGGGCCTGTTGTTGGAGACACTACAGACACACTTAGAGGCACCTCAGTCGGATCCTTTGCCTATTGACTCTGAGAGAGAGATTATTGAGCTAGATGATGAGGACCTACTTTCTGATGATGATTCTTTCACTCCTGACTATGATGATGAGTTTGCGGTCGATCCACTCTTGAGTTGTGATGAGCTAGATATAGATGATGAGAGCTTTGCGCCAGATGATGATGAGTTCATTATGGATATGCTCTTGAGTTCTGAGGTTTCACATCTTGATGAGGCGGCTGCTTCCGATGTCGAGGAGGAGCACATTTCTATTGATCCACCACTGGCTACTTCCTTCGTCGACATTGCCCCTCTGGAGGTTTCTACTACCGTACGCTGTACTTCACCTACACTTCAGGTAGTATGGAAACTCTTCCCCGATCACCTCAGGTTTGATTTCCTTGGCCTTGACGAGGCATCCTCTATTACTGATTGTGCTCATCTCACCTATAGTCCTCATTATGTACCTTATCGATATGCTTACATGATTGGATATTCTATTGATGACTTAGAGGGCGTCGACCCTATCACACATACTTGCCATGTTTTTGAGTTTGTTTCCAGGGTTACGCTTGTGTATCATCGATTGCGAGTGGACTTGACTCGAGTCGATATTCCTTGGGATCCAGGTGGATTTCGAGGCATGCTGCTTCATGAGGAGGGCGGACATGTGCCTTTTCCATGTCCCGTCCTCGGCCTTCCTCCCGCTACATCCAAATGAGCTTCTCTTTTTTCCTTTTATTTCCGTTTTGTTTGTTAGTTTATCCTCTTTTCTTTCTTTTTTTATTTTCAGGTCCCGTGCTAGATCTTCATCCTTGTACGTACGAGAAGCCACGGGGTGACTTGTCTACTTCCACTACATCATATATGCCCGGTGAGCTGTTTCTTACCCCTTTAAGCACATTCTCGATTCATTGCTCAATTTAAGCTTGGGGGAGGACTTGTATGGGTATGGATGATGTTCTAGCATGTTTGTATTATATTTGTGAGCATTTGAGCTTATTGTCGTGTAGTTGATGATATATGGTCATTCTTGTGCTTCATATTATGCTTGTGATGATGATATATGGCCTTTACTATTTGCTATCATAGTAACGACTTTATGGCCAAGCTTACAGTAATAGCTTGAAGGGCTTAGCAAAATCTAGCAGCAAAAAACAAAGATAAACATAGTAGCTGTTGTGGTTACAGACCAAACAGAGGAGAGTGTAGTAGTTGAGAGTTGAGTAAATGAATGGCTTAGGCTTCTTTCCTCATGGCCTATGTCTTATATATCTACATCCATATGGGGAGTGCCTTTACAATTATACCCTTACACATGAGTCCTCCCCTCAGGGGTACCTATGTTTACTATACATGTCCCATTCTGGGCCTTACACTCCCTTAACAGGCCTGCTGGGCTTAGGTGGGGGCCACCCCTACAACAGGAGCCTCTCATGGTGAAGGGCTTCACGGGCCGAAGCCATGTTGCCAAGCCCTTTGGCCCCCTCCGTCCCTGCGGCCTGTGAGCTTTTTCAACGTTCGAAGTGTAGTGTTCGTCTGATTGCGAAGGCGTGACACCGGGCGGCTTGTCGAAGGCTTTGTCACCCACCGAGTCTTGCCGTGGCGGGGTCGAGTCCGTCGTCCGGAGTGGAGATGTTGGCGGAGTCGAATGCGTCGGCATAGGAGGCGGAGCGGGTCGTAAGCCATCGTGCGCGCGCGCGTCTCCGGCGTTGAGCGCCCTTGACGACAAGCGACTGCCAGCCTACCCGGCGGGGCTTGGTTGGCGCGACGCGAGACTTGAGGGGGGCGCGGTGATGCCATGTGGCAACGCTCCTTCTCCCGGCGCGGATCTTAGAGCATCGTGACGGTACGATACTGCAACGTTGGACTGTCGCCGGTTGGACTTCCGCGGTGCCGACTTCGCGGTTTGACTTTCTCCGATGGACGTCCGCGGTTGGACTTTCCGCTGATGGGATATATATATAGCGGCTGGTGTAATCTTGTACCGCATTGTGCGCGCGGATAGGTGCCGCTCCCCTAAATGGGCCTCTTGGTGCATCCACATTCCATGGCGGCACCACGCGCTCGGGATGTTGATGTACCGATGCAGCCTATTTTTCGGGAGCTTGGTTAGCGTCATATCGGCAATCGCCGCACTTGCTGTGTTCGCTCTGTATTTCTGCATACAACGGCAAGGTTTGCCCTGTTCTCTTAGGCAGGCTCACCTTCAGTTGGGGCTTGTGATCAAGCCCGCCTTCCGAGAAAATATTGGTGGACTGAAGGTGGTCTGTTTATGAGAACAAGCCAAAACTTGGTGTGAGATGACCTGCGCCAATGCGGGGTGTGGGGAACGTCGTCGGATGTGCCGTCCCGCCGAGGCGGTGCCTACAAGACGAGCAGTGGGGTGGTGTTCCGAAACCACTGTTCTCCTGCCTTGGAGGATAGTAGCCGCGGAGGGCCGGCGTTTGCGGGGTGGTCCGGGGATGCTAGGTGGTGGCAGCGGAGCTGGCGCCTAGTCGAAGTAGATGCGCGAGCGCTCCATCCCCTATCCTTCGAAATGGTGGCAGTGGAGCTGGCGCCTAGTCGAAGTAGACACGCGAGCGCTCCGTCCCCTATCCTTCGGTGGTGGCGCGAGCCGCGCTGGTCGGCAGACACGCGAGCGCCCGCCCCTATCCTTCGGTGGTGGCGCGAGCCGCGCGCTAGTCGAGGTAGACGCGCGAGCGCCCGCCCCTATCCTTCGAAGTGGTGGCGCGAGCCGGGCGCCTAGTCGAGGTAGACGCGCGAGCGCTCCGTCCCCTATCCTTCGAAGTGGTGGCAGCAGAGCTGGCGCCTAGTCGGCGTAGACGCGCGAGTAGGGGTGCAAACGGGTCGGATTCGGACGGATATTTTTGTTACCATATCCTAACCCATATTTTTCTCGGATTCGTACCAATCGGATTCGTGTCGGATCGGCCGATTAACCCGCTTGTAAGGAATGCATGCAAGATAAAGAAATTGAGTAGGAGGATGTACCGTCAAGAACTTGATGTTACTACTTAATAGCTGATGTGGAAGATTTTATTTTACCATTGCAAAAGAAAATGAAACGTCAAATAGTAGCACTAACATGAAATCAAACTTGAAGACGTATCGGATTCGGACGGATATTACTGTTACCATATCCCAACCCATATTTTTTCTCCCGATTCGGTACCAATCGGATTCGGTACTAATCGGATTCGGTGCTGGATCGGTCGGGATTAACCCGACCCGTTTGCACCCCTACGCGCGAGCGCTCCGTCCCCTATCCTTCGGAGTGGTGGCAGTGGAGCTGGCGCCTAGTCGCAGTAGAGGCGCGAGCGCCCGCCCCTATCTTCGGCGGTGGCGCGAGCCGGGCGTCTAGTCGAGGTAGACGCGCGAGCGCTCCGCCCCTATCCTCAAGTGGTGGCAGCGAGCCGGGCGCCACGCCGGCAGACGCACGAGCGCCCGCCCCTATCTCGAAGTGGTGGCGGCGAGCTGGCGCCTAGTCGGCGACGCGCGAGCGCCCGCCCCTATCTCTTCAAAGTGGTGCGCGCCGAGCTTCAAAGTGGTGGCAGCGAGCTGGGCCTAGACGCACGAGCGCCCGCCCCTATCCTTGAAGTGGTGGCGGCGAGCCGACGCCTAGTCGAGGTAGACGACGAGCGCCCGCCCCTATGCGAAGTGGTGGCGCGAGCCGCGCTGGTCGGCAGTATGCGCCGCATTCGCCGGGTGAGCGCGACTCTGGTAGTGCGCCTTAATGGCTTTGGGGATCGCGCCGACCCCTGGGCTGACACAAGCGGGCTGCTATATCTGTACACACTTGTCCATTCGGGAGGAACACGCGGCGGGCCATGATTGGTGTGTCAACGGGCCGTCCGTGGTCAAGCCCCTTCCTTAGAGGGGCAGGGCACATGGCGCGGTCAGAGGCGTGCCGCCGCCGGTCGCCTCTTCCAACGCGCCACCGGCTGCTAGCGGTTGCACTACCTGCCGATCCTCGGTTGCGCATGCCGCGTGGACTTGCGGTTGTCCCTTCGGACAGGTGTGGCTAGGGTCGGGGGGCCGGTGACCCCGTTTGGGCTATCGTGGTTTAGGGTCCGAAGAGCTGCGCCGGTGCGCGCCGAAGGCTATGCCGGGTCGCGCGACCTGCGTTTATTGCTTGCGCTGACCGACATGTGGTGGGACGCTAGTGACGCGTCGCGTGGTGACAGGACTCTGTACGACCACGGTCGCGTGCTGGCTACGTGGACCGCCGCGACACTTCGGCTTCACACATGGGGAGGTGAGCGTTGTCGCCGCGTTTGGCGCTATCGCGGTGGGAGGCGGGGGGCCTTTAAGAACCCCCCGTGGCGTTGTGCCCACGCCTCGCGCTTTCTGGTTGTTCACGTTGCTTTCCGCATTCGCTCGCCCTATTTCCGCGCTCCTTTTCTGCCATCGAGTTCCCCGTGGATGCTGATGGCGACTTGCGATGAGCGTACTCAGGTGGGCGGCTACGCCATCCGCAGGCGGTCCTCGCCGCTCGAGGTGAAATACACGCTGGGGGAGCGCGATCCGCCGGCGGCGGACAAGTGGTGGGCAGCGAAGAAGAGTCAGGGTCCGTACTCCGGCGAGTTGGGCCGCACGCTCGTGACGGAGGACACCATCGTGTGACGAGTGGCAGCGGCCTTGAGTGCGCAGGCGGGCCGATTACATTCAAGACTGCCCCCGGCTTAACGCTTGACCAGGAAGATAGGCTGAGGGTGCGGAGACTTATGGGGGTCGCCGCCCGCTTCAATATGCGCGACCTTGCCGAGGAGTACATGATGCTCGATGCGATGCCGCTGTCCCACGGTTGGCGCTTCACAGCCGGTGAACGTCGGGATGATAACATTCGCCCGTCTGTTTGCTCGCTGCCCGTGCCGATTGGCCTTCGTAAGTCTCGACCATACCTTCCTCTTCATTCGTACATATTGCATTTATGTAAATGTGCTGCCTGGGGCAGGGACTCGCCTTGAGGACGCGGAGCACGCCGCGCGCGTGTTCCTCGGGCCATACACCAGCAGAGAGCACGGGCAGCGCGCAGCTGCAACTGCGGAGGCCGGATTGGGGCGGATAAATCGCGTGTGCGAGGCCTTAGGGCTTCCTATGCCGGATCGCCCCCCTCCGGACCAGCAGCATGAGGATGATGGTGCTGTGAAGACGAAGGCGCCCTCCCGCTAGAGGACCCGGAGCACCGTGACCACGGCCCGTACGGCGGTTGCCGCTGCTCCTGCCGGCGCGGCGAGCCCAGGGTCGGGTTCGGCGAGGTACGCCGATTCAGATTTAGAGGGCGCGGGTACTGAGGGCGAAAGCGCCGGTGGCGGAGGGCGTGCCGCGGAGGCCTCATTGCCCGCGATTGTCGCCGAGGTGGTGGTGCCGGCTAGCGACACCGGTGCGGAGTCCTCGTCTCTGACCATGACTATGGCGGGGCTGCCGTCCGCGGGAGCATGTGGAGCGTAGCCTTTGCTAACCGCGGCGGCCGAGGCTGAAGTGTCGCTCACGGAGGCGGGGGCGTCTCCCGCAAAGGTGGGGGTGACCCCCGCGGAGGTCATGGGGGTGAAGTCTTCAACCTCTGCCGTCGTAGCTATGGAGACCCCTTCAGCGGGTGATGCAGCCGGAGGGTCCCCTTCTGTGGCGGGTACCGCAATGGTACCTTCCGCCTGCGGCGGCGCGCGCAGCCCCTTCCGCGGACTTCGCGAGGGTTCGTTGTGGCGACCGGTGTTCGAGCTGTGGGATCCCGCCGAGCACCAGGTCCTCCACCCCGCGCCTGCCGGCTCCTCGGGCCACGGTGACTGTGGCGCAGGCTCGGTTGGCGTTAGGTCCTGACTCAGAGGTCCCCAGGCCTTGTGAGACAACGCCGTCCGTTGGGGCCGAAGTAGAAGCGGTCCCGCCCGCGGCTAGGGAGACTTCTCCGCGAAGCCCCCGCCCGCGACCGAAGGTAGGTTATGATGGTACTCCTTCGATGTGTTTTTTTAAACACCTCATGACATGCGTAATTCCTCTTCGCAGCGGCACTTATCCCGGAGAAGGAACCATTCCTTGAGCGCGGGGGTCTCGGTGCTGGCGACACAGGTGCCGCGCGGCCTAGCCCGGCGGACTTCGTCCCTCCGCCAGATGCTCTGAGGGCATGGCGCGGGATTGCAGAGGACGCGCGGCCAAAGATCGGACAACAGTGTTGCGGACCCACGGGTCGTGGCGCCTTGGAGATGCATTGAGGTGTTAAAAGTGCGGGTAAGCGTCTGTCTTTTAGACCCCTTGCAGCCGCTTCGCGTTTGCTAACTCCTGCTTCGCACAGACACTCGTGCTGGCCCAGGCCCTGCGAAGTGCTCACGTCCATGAGGGAGCAGCGATACGGAGTAGGCTGCGGGCCGCCGAAGAAGAGATGCAGGGAGCTGCGGGAGGGCGGTCCGCCCAGGATGCTCGTATACGCTGCCTGGAGTTGGAGTGCGCGGAGATGAAGACACGCACCGATGGGCTCGTTGCCGCGGTGCGAGCCTCGGCCACGGAAGCGGTGCGGCAAGAGGCTGCTGCAAAGCGGGACGGCCTTGTACAACAAATCGCTGCTCTGGAGGGGAGAAACAGCGAGCTTGCTGCCTCTCTCGCGGAGCGAGATCGAGCTCTTGCGGAGCGAGATCAAGCCTTGGGCGACGCTTCGGCAGCCACCTGGGACGCCATGCTGGCCCTGGAAGACACTCTCAAGGGGCTTGTCGCCGAAGGGCCGGCGCGCTTCTTCGGGCCCGAGGACCTGCCGCGGTCACTCCGGTGGATTGGAGAAGCAGCCGGCGTTGCACGTGGTGCCGCGGTGATCTTCGGCAATCACTACGCCTACATGGAGTCGTGTCTGACGTGCGCGCTCCTGCGACACCGCGGTTTTGAGCACATTGCGGGGTTAGCCGATCCCCGACTGGAGATGCCCGCGGGGGGCAGGGTAATGTCCAGCACCATGCGAGCTGTACGCCGCGCCGTGAGGTTCTTCCATGAGCGGATATGGGAAACTGCGGTGAGGCCGCAGCCATAGTCGAGCTACGGAACAACTTGTACGGCGAAGGGAACCTTGGTCGGTTTCTGGATGAGGTCCCCCGGCGTGACGAGGATGGCGCCGCGGCTCCGGAGGACATCATGGATCCACAGGTGTGATGGGAGGTTGTCAAGTGTTGGTGTGCATTGTAACCGAAGCCCGGGTTGTCTTCTTTGTTTTGTGTTTGCAAAATACGAGCTTTTACGCGTTCGATTCCCGCCCCTTGTCCCGAAAGCTACACTCACCGGGCCGGCACGATCTCCGACCTTATGACTGATGGCGTCTTGGCGGCAAAGAGCCGAGGAAGCGTTGGATTTCTGGGCGAGTCAGGCGTCTTCGAGTGGAACCTCGGTACGGACGGTATGGACGCATGTTAAGGATGAGCCAGCCGAGTAGCAGCCCGGTGCGCCGGAGGTGTTTGTGCGCCTTTGTAAGCGTCCTTGGCGAATACAAAGAACGGTCTTGACCAGATCTTGCGAAGTGCATCACCGCCCTCTGGCTACATTATCCCATGGTAAGCTCGGAGGGTTACTACGTGCGCCCGTATGCGATGAGTTGCGCCCTACGGGGGCAGTGTGATCGAGACATACATGTAGTTGCGATAACCACACACGCTCAGTCCGATATCCCCTCTAAGCGGCGGCGGCGGAGTCGCGCGATAGTGTCGGCAGACGCGCGAGCGCCCGTCCCCTTCCTTCGGCGGTGGTAGCGAGCGGGCGCCTAGTCGGTAGACGCGCGAGCGCGAGCGCCTTCGGCGGGTGGCAGCGAGCCGGGCGCCAGTCGGCGACGCGCTGCGCGCCCCTACCGAGCGTGGCGAGCAGTCGGCGCCTAGTCGCGCAGACGCGGCGCTCCGCCCCTACCCCAAGCGGTGGCGGCGAGCCGGGCGCCTAGTCAAAGACGCGCGAGCGCTCCGCCCCTACCCTTGAGCGGTGGCGCGAGCCGCGCCTAGTCGGCGTAGCGCGCGCGCTCCGCCCCTACCTTCAAGCGGTGGGCGTGGAGTGGCGCCAGTCGGTAGACGCGGCGAGCGCCCGCCCCTACCTTTGAAATCGTGGCGCGAGCCGGGCGCTAGTCGGCGTAGATGCGCGAGCGCCCGCCCCTACCTTCAAGTGGTGACGGCGAACGACCTCTCGTGCTTCGCCGCGGGTGTGCTCACGCGGTAACAAGCCTCTGGTGTTTCTCGCTCGTGGGTGTGCTCGCGCGGGACCCAGCCTCTAACACGTCGCCTTGGTACTTCGCGGGCGGCGCGTGGGAGTGGGCCCCCGTGGTACACTTTGCCCACCGTAGAGTTAACCGGGGTAAGCTGTGCTCTAAAGTACCGTGGGGCCAATGCCCACGCCTTGTTGATACTCCGAAGAGTGCGCGGAGATAGCGTCCGCGTCTTCTTTATACTCCGGGGAGTGCGTGGGATCGGCATCCACGTCCTATTTATACTCCAAAGAGTACGCACTGGGGGGATGACCGTGCGTGCGCAGTGTTCGCGTCTTATTTATACTCCGTAGAGTGCGTGGGATCGGCATCCACATCTTATTTATACTCCGAAGAGTACGCACTGGGGCGACGCCCGTGCGTGCGCGGTGTTCGCGTCTTGTTTATACTCCGTAGAGTGCGCAGGGATAGCGTCCGCGTCTTCTTTATACTCCGGGGAGTGCGTGGGATCGGCATCCACGTCCTATTTATACTCCGAAGAGTATGCACTGGGGGGACGCCCGTGCGTGCGCGGTGTTCGCGTCTTGTTTATACTCCGTAGAGTGCGCAGGGATAGCGTCTGCGTCTTCTTTATACTCCGGAGAGTGCATGCGGAGGCGGACCTCGACGCTACGTCTTATTTAGAGTTCGTAGACTGCGCGCGGAGGCGAGCCTCCGCGCGTTGCGGGCGGTGAAACTGCGTGCGGAGGCAAACCTCGACGCTACGTCTTATTTAGAGTCCGTAGATCCACGCGTTGTGGGCGGTGAAACTGCGTGCGGAGGCGAATCTCGATGCTACGTCTTATTTATACTCCGTAGAGTGCGTGCGGAGGCATCCCCCCGCTCGTCTTTGTTTATACTCATGCCCGTATCTTTGACGGAGAGTGCGCGCGCGAACGCGTGTCTTTGTTTATACTCATGCCCATATCTTTGACAGAGAGTGCGCGCGCGGACGCGTGTCTTTGTTTATACTCATGCACGTATCTTTTACGGAGAGTGCGCGCGCGGACGCGTGTCTTTGTTTATACTCATGCCCGTATCTTTGACGGAGAGTGCGCGCGCGGACGTGTGTCTTTGTTTATACTCATGCCTGTATCTTTGACGGAGAGTGCGCGCACGAACGCGTATCTTTATTTCAAAGAACAAAAATTGGTGCAAACAGTGAACTTTATTAAATTCCCGTTTACGCGGGTGAGCAATTACAAAAGAAGGGGGGAGATACCGATCACTAACCGCTATGAGGGCGGGGCGATCGCTAACGAGCCGCTGCTGCCGGGGCAACCTCGTGTGCGAGGAGCGCGGGACGCTCTCGGGGGTGCCCGAGGGCTCCGCGTCCGCCCTCCCGGCTTAGGTGCCTTGGCAAGCCGCATGGCATGGACCTCTTGCGCCGAGCCATGTCCTGGTCGCCATGAACGATGATGATGGCCCGCGGCCCGGGAAGCTTCATGCACAGGAAGCCGTGATGCGGGACTGCCCCGAGGGTGTTTAGGAGTGGCCGCCCTATTATGGCATTGTAGGGGTATGCAATGTCGACCACGTCGAAGATGGCGTCCTCGCTACGGACGTTGTCGCTTTGGCCGAAGGAGACTTGGAGGCATATCTGGCCTAAGGCGCGCAAAGGCTGCCCTCCAAATCCTTGCAGCGGGATGCCTGAAGGGCCCAATCGGCTCCGAGGGATCCCCATCGACTAGGACGCGCCTGACGTCGCATCCAGCTACGAGGACCCGGACGACCAAAGGGTCTTGGTGGGGGAACTCCATACCCTCGGCGTCAGCGGGCGTGAATGTGACTTCATGTTGCGCCCATTCTGGCGGCGCCTGCGCCGGGTATGCCGCGACGTGGTGCAGCCTCCGCGCGAAGCCTTCCGCTGTCTTGCCGGCGAACTCCGTGAGGAGCCTCCGAGATGACGCTGATGATCTCTACCGGGCTCCCTCCGGCTTGTAATCGTATGAGGCCTTCCCGAGGTTGTTGTACATGCGTCTCGATTCGCAGGAAGCCTTCCCGGGCCGTGTTCCTGGTCCCGGGTGTTGGACGTGAGCCACAACGCGCGCGTGCATCCGGGTTTTGTCCTCGCAACGCTCTGCCGTAGTGCTGCGATGGTGGTACAAGCACGCGTGTCGTGGTTGCCCGACCTTGATTTCGCACCATCGCCCGTGGTGCTTTGGTCGCCATACTCTTCGCGGTCCGGTCGCTCGACCCCGCCACGCCCTCGTCCTCGCCTCGGCGCCCTCGCCTCCGCGACCGCGAGGCGTTGTCTTCGAGCCGCTCGGCGTCAAAATGTAACGAGGTTTCTGGACTTGCGTTGGTCATGCTTGGGCTCGTCGCTGGTGGTCATTGTGTTGGGGTCCTTGCGTTCGAGGCGCCTTCGCGCTTGCTTGCGCTTACCTTTGAAGAGCCCTGCTTGCTGAGTCTTCGCTCTTGACCGAGCCTTACGCCTTGTTGGAGTTTGAGTCATCACCGTGTCGCCTCCACGCGTCCTCCTCCGCTCTCGCGCATTTCTTCCATCTTGTCGAAGAGTTTCGACCGCCTTAATGGGCTTGCGCGCGTTGTACTCGCCATTGGCCCCGGCCGAGGCCTTGTATTGCTGCGTTGATGACCGTTGTTTCGTTGACGCCCTGACTTGGCGTGCACTTTCACGGCGCTTGAAGTAGTCTCGGAGCCTTTCCTCGGGTTTTGCTTGATCGCGAAGAGCTGGTCCGCATCGACACGCCGATGTAGTTTCCACGAAAGTTGTTGTAGAGACGGTTGCGGACTGTTCCCACGCCAGATGGACCGTGGTTCAATGGTGAAGAACCGGACAGCGCCACCCTTGTAACGCGAGGGGAGCCCTTTGCCTTCGTGGTGTCGTCTCGCGCGCGCGCCGATGGCGGTATCATACACGCGCACGAACTCGCAGTCGGAGTCGCTTTGTAGGCCTCGGCGCTCGGGAACTTGAAATCTTCGTGCCATGGCGCTGCTGCGCAGCCCGCAGAAGCGGGACTCGGGTCACGCGCCGTAGTGGGGCGCGACTAGACGTAGGGGCGTCGCGCTATCCGCCCTTTCCGGGCGGGTTCGGATGCCACCGCCGGAGGGGCGTGTTGGCTCCGAGCCTCTGCATGTCTCCGGACAGCTCGCGGAGGTCCGGTAGCTCCCGCTAAAACGCTCGAGGGCCGCCCGGCAGGTAGTCTCCACCGCCGGCGTGGCGGGCCGCTTGCGCGCTGGCGGTGCCACCGCATGGTGGTGACCACGGCCAGGCGCCCGAGCCGCGCGCCGCATTGTCCGGGAGGGCCTAGAGCCGCGATGTGGTTCGCGCCATCGCTGGGGTCATTCACCGCTTCGCGCCGGGTGGAAAACGGTGCGCTGCATTGCCATCGCCGGGGTTGGCCGTCGGGGCAGTGCTGGTGGGGTCGGTCGTCGTGTCGGTGGCGAGGTTGGTCATCGCGTCGATGGCGGGGTTGGTCGTCGCGCCGATGGTGGGGTCCTCGCGCACTCGCACCATCGCCGTACTGCGCCGCTAAAGCCAAGCCCTTGTGCTGACGTGAGACTTCGCCGCTTCCGCCTTCTTCTTCTTCGCCACCGACGGTGAAGCTTTCTTTGGTGCCCTCCTCCTTCAGACTTGGAGGCTTGCTCTTGTCCTCCCCACGGACGGCGTCAACTGTTGTGGTTACAGACCAAACAGAGGAGAGTGTAGTAGTGGAGAGTTGAGTAAATGAATGGCTTAGGCTTCTTTCCTCATGGCCTATGTCTTATATATCTACATCCATATGGGGAGTGCCTTTACAATTATACCCTTACACATGAGTCCTCCCCTCAGGGGTACCTATGTTTACTATACATGTCCTATTCTGGACCTTACACTCCCTTAACAGACCTGCTGGGCTTAGGTGGGGGCCACCCCTACAACAGTAGCCATTCAACATGCCCATAGGCAATCGATTAGGGAGCAAAATCCTAATCTGTAAGACATCGAAGTACTACTCCTCTATTAGCTCTGACTGAAATGGTTCTCCTACAACAATTGAGCAACAAAGGATATGACCGTGAGTACATAGAGTACTTAGCAAGTCATTTGTAACAAGATGCATTGTATAATGATACAAGGCTTACCAAATGATAGCTGGGTGGTTATTTTGAAGAAAGAAACAATTTAAAGTAAATATAATAAATAGATTGAAAGCAAGCTTTGGAAACAAGTATTAAGTAATTAAGTCAAAAGAATTGAATAAACAACAAGTGAACTGACCATTCATTTAGTGAACTACCCGTGAACTAACCATTCACATAATGAACCACCAGTGAACTAACCATTCACTTTCTGAACTTAACCCAACCAGGTTTTTATGAAATCTCTACCCCTCATGTGAAATCACTAAGTATTGTCCATAACCGAGAGATCTGACTATTCAAATAGTTTTACACTCTACAGAGATTGCACAACTATACCCACTTGATATGATCAACTTATAATGTCTGCACAACAACATGCTTCCTTAGGTGTGCTGGCCAAGAAGATCACAACAAAGCCTTTACAATGCTCAATCACAACAAAGCCAATGCAAGATAATAGCTGCAACCATACCCACATTCATCTCAATGATGAAATCAAAATGGAAACATCACAAATTAATCAACTAGGACCACCTCATACTAGACATGTGATTACACGGTAAGGTTTAGATCAATGGTGCACAAAATTAAATCTTTAGACATTACCCATGAGAGGAATCCACATCCCAAAAGTACTGACTACACTTCTCCCTTTACTTCACAATAACTCCCCCAATGAAAACCATTTTATATAACCAACATTTATGACACTACCCATGTCACAGTACATAAATTTGATAATTGTGGCTGGCCACCATAATTCAATATCTTATTAAGTTAAAATTAATTAATTAATCAACATGTGATGATGAGCCTACCATACTATAAGCATGGCTAAGCATACTAATTGTACAACCCGTATAACTAGATAATTACCCAGCCTATAGTGATAATGGAATCATGGTAGTCACATTACCAATTGAAAAATTAATCAAATTTGGTCGATAACTACCAATTATAAGGGTTTGTATTAAATTAGCAATGCATGATAATTTAAAATAAAATAGTAATAAATAGTTGTGAAATAATAGGTTCAACATGATCAAACATCATGACTTATCTTGGCTTTGCTCAATTATGAACTCTTGAACTTCAAGTCTTGCTTTTGCTCCTTCGAAAATGTTATCTAATGAGAAAGAAAGTGAACAAAATATAAATACAAATTCAAATAAAATAAAATAAATAACCAAACTAGAATGAAAAGATAGAGCTCAATTTTACAAGAATTTAGGAAGAAAAAACAGGTCAATCGGAGCTAGCACGGAGTAGAACAGGCTCTCAAAAGACTTGCCAAAAAATTATTTCTTGGAAATTGGGAAAGAAAGGAGAATATTCTTTGGAATGTTCCCTTTGGAATTAATTTAATAAAAGGCTAGAGACTGACAGGTGGGCCCCATGAATTATTGGGATTTTTGGAATAAAGGAAATCCTAGAAAAAGGCTTAGAGGCTGACAAGTGGGCCCTTAGTCCATAGGCCATGTCCACGGTTTGGCTCAGTCTATGATGGACTCAGTGCACCGGGGTTAGGGATGGTGTGGCGTATGACATGGTTGACACATGGCAAACAGGTGGCACTAGGATTGATGTGGCAGCTTACATGGCTACTGACCTCACATATGAAGTGGTAGGGTGAAGCTGTGCACTGATTTGGTAATAGAATCTAGATGGCTGCTGAGTGGCACCTACATGGCTTCCACATCAGATCATTGTGCAGATTTGGCAAGTCATGTTGACATGACGGTGTTAGCTATGGACACAATGGTCATCAGCGATGAGGGCGCACGGTGGAGTAAGCGACGAGGGTGCATGGTGAAGCAGGCGAAGAGGGCACCATAGGGAGGCTATTGGTGATGATGGTGTGCTCACCAGTAACTGACATGACCGGTGGCAAGGAGGAAGGCGATGATGAGATTGGGTGGGTGCTGAGATCATATCTCCAGCGGCACATTGGCATCAGCACGGTGCAGAAGGGTGAGAGTGAAGTACGGAGAGGCTCAGGAAGGAGACGGTGAAGAGGAAGGCTCACTGGTGATGGAGGAATTGCTCATCGGAGATGATGGAGGTAGCAACAGCTCGGCTTTGAATTCTGCATGAAGATGGTAGTGAGGCAAGGCAGCTCAGGGTTGCAAATCCCATGGCTCGATGCACCCATTTATACTAAATGAGGAGGAGTCCAGAGTAGTCACACAGCAATAGCGACGCTCGTGTCCGGGTCAGACATGAGGAAGAGAAGCCTGAGTTGTAGATGACGCCTAACAAGCAGGGCCCACTCGCAGTGATGTGGAGAGAAGGAATGGGTGAACAGCAAGGATGTGGCACAAGAAAAGTGGATGGCCGACACGTGGCAAGCACGGGGCAAGGTTGGGCCACGTGCAGAGGGAAGAAGGCTGGGCTGGGAAAAAGGAAACTTAGCTTGAGTAGGCTTTAGGATTTTTAGGGATTTCAGAATTTTAGATATGGGGATAAATGCAATTGAGCTCTATAAAATAGCAAATAAACTTTGAAAAATCCAATAAAATACAAAAACATTTATTGCAATACAAGGAACCCAACAAAACTGGTTTTAATTTAATTGATCTTTACATTATTCATATTAAATATTTATTTTAAGAAAATTCAAATTAAGCTTTAATTAATTCAGGAAAAACCTAAATGGTTATTTTTGTTTCAAATACTTCAAAAAGTACTAAAAATCAAGATGTTACAATCTCTTCCCACCAGATGTTTGGCTAACCCTTCAACTAGAAAGCCACGTAGCAATCTCTCATTTATGAGCTCATCTCTAGGGCTTAAAATTGCCTTCCTATATAGCGCAACCAATTCACAGCTTGGACTAGTTTATCCAATTCATCGAAGATATCTAATCGCAAAGCCAACACTCACAAGCGCTTGTTGGTGAAGCGTGGGTACCTCTTCTATAAACTCTTGTACTAAGGCTGAGGACCTTGCCGGATTCCCAGCTATGGATTGCTCAGTAGAAGCAACCTCCACGTCAGGTGCTTCCTACCGAACCTCTAGCGGTGGCCTGCTTGGTCACAGCCACGAGCTCCACAACCTCAGCTAGCACCATGACTATGACCTCTACCTCTTGGTATGCGTTTTCATCCCAAACAAACAATAACACAATCAGTTCACAAACATTCATTGCATACCACTAATCAAGAATACTACTAACAAAAATGTAAATGCAATGCTTGACCCAAACCCCATCCTATTGTGCACCAGAGTACGTCAAGTTTAATTTAGTTACTTGGCCTAAGTCTAGTTTTAATAATTAATCATCCTAAGTCATGTTTTTATTGAATAATTAAGCTAAGTTGTCAATTTTATTCACCACGAACATAACGCCTACTTTGATACCAACTACAACACCTCGGCTCAATCTCTGAGTCTAGAATGCTACTACTACACATTAACAATCTAAATTTGGCACTGCTATTAAAATTCTTGGTAGCACCTCCCCTATTTATATGATGATGAACAGGGGGCAATCAACACATATTGAATAAACTACATTAAAGACAACTGCTGCCATAACACTTATAAACATAACATAAATAAAACCTAGGACTCTGTGCCTAAGAAACACTCATAATTAAATAGTAATAAGTCCATCATAAAATAAAACATTCTAAGGTTTAACATTGCATACTCTAGAACAATTTCTATGTGTTCAAACAGAAAGAGCTAGTGTACCAAACTAGATATACTTCATTCAAAAGTGATTATCTAAGAAATTGAGATTTGCATTAGTGCTTGTATGTGACGTGGATGTGCTATTTCCTCTTCCTGGTGCATGACAACTACAAGGATCACCTAAAACCAACAAATAAGCAAGGGTGAGTCCAAAGAGTTAGCAAGCACATAATAGAATGATAAACGCTACCAAAACATAAGCATTAACCTAACCAGGTTATTTCACACATATTTGAACATAATCATCTAAACAAACATCATCTATTTCAATTCATCACTAAAGCTTTACATACACATACAAGTGAACGATATCGCTCATACGCACAAACCTGACACCCAACGTAGCAAATATTACATGTTCTATAATATGCATAATCCTACTCACGTAATCCTAGTTATCATAATTTGAAGAGTTCATCATCTATACTCACGAATAATTATTTATGGGTTTCTACGGTTTAAATACGATTAACAAAATTAACAGGATATTTAATTATGTGATAGAATGATCTATACAACGCAATCTAATCGTTCGCATTTAATCTCTCTCTCTCTCTCTCTTCTTATAATTCCCAACGGCCGAATGGCCTGGGCCCTCATCTCACTGGCTCCTTCCTTTGTCATTTCACTCCCTTTAGTTCCTCCTGTGGTCCCCAACTCCATGAAGCCATCGGCCCTGGCTCATCCCTATACCATGCCACCACTTAGGCCAGACCTAGCCAAGCTCCTCTCCTGCCTCTCGCCTCCCCTCAGCCAACTGGCCTCCCGACCGTAAGCTTTGCCAACCGTGGCCACTACCATGGCTGCTGAACTCCTCTCCTCTAATTCCCCTTCCTCTATTTCCACTCTCTCTTGCTTTGTGATGCTCGGTTATACTATTGTTCGATGGATCTATTGGGCATGCTAGTTCGCATATGTGGTCCCGTGAGAAGGATGGCAAAAGAAATGAGAAAGGGGATGTAGGCTACCTTGTCCATGGGTTGTTAGCTGGAATCAAGAAATGAATGGAGGGTCGATGCAGTTTGTCACATTCTTGGCCTATTGGGTGGTAGTCGTCTTGGGGTGTTGGACGCCAGCTTCTGGGGCCTCTGGTGCTTGCTCCCCTTGTCCTTCATCCCCACTCTGTGATGGTCATGCTCCCCTTCTCGAGTTGCTCCTCCCCTCGGTGCTTTGGCTGGCTGCTGGACTTGGGAATGGGTGGATCTGTTGGGGGGGATAAAATAGAGATGGGGAAGGCTTGCGTGTTTGCTGGTTGCTTGCTGGCTCTAGTAGCTTCGATGCAATGCCCTCTCTCTATCTACTTCTGTCATAGCCCAGCTATTTATTACAAAATTTTTAGTAAAAAGTATTCAAATTAATTTAATTTAAAATAAAATCAAGTGTTCTTTAGTTGCTTAAATTTTTGGAGATTTTATTTGCCTTTTTTTAGCTTTTAAAAAGGTTTTTCTTAAAAGTAATTTGACTAAAAACATAAAAAATATTATTAAGTAAAAGATATTTTGGATTTCTATAAAAATCAAGCATTGGCTTTTATCTGGACTTTCTGTGCTTTTCAGGATTTTTAAAAATCAATTTTCAAAGCGAAAAGTATTTTTGTAAAAAAATTAAAAGACCAACTTTCAGTTTGAAATATTTTTCCTAAGTCTAAAACATCTCCAAGAATTTCTGTGAATTGTTCTAGAATTTTTGGACTTTATTTGCTAGTTTTGAAGTATTTTTGAACCTTCCAAATAGTTCTAAAAACTAAAAATAATTTTTAAATCCTTTCTCTCCTCAGGTTGACACATGTCAAGCCCAGGTTCAATCCGCCCTCGCCCGATCTAATCTTAGTTTCTCGATCTCACTTACCCCTTCGTTCC
Source organism: Dendrocalamus sinicus (assembly GCA_036346575.1). Classification (NCBI taxonomy): domain Eukaryota; kingdom Viridiplantae; phylum Streptophyta; class Magnoliopsida; order Poales; family Poaceae; genus Dendrocalamus; species Dendrocalamus sinicus. The sequence goes on along the minus strand of CM070659.1, from coordinate 17,569,123 downwards.
TTGATCGACGGCCTGGACGTAATCCACTTCATCCTAATCTAATCAGAGCCATCCACTGTCACTTAACACCTTACCCTCCATCTGATAGTCAGCACCCTCTTCCCTTGCCACACGTTGCTCATCCAACCACCACCTCTCTCCTCCTCTCCTCTCACTCGCTGACGTGCGGGACCCACCGCTTTCTTCTTCCTCCCTCCTTCTTTCTCTAGCTACCGACATTGCCACGTGCACTCAAGGTCCTTTGCTCCGCCCTCCGTCCGTTACTCCTTGCCATTTATGGCCATTGAGTGCCCCTCCATCACTCTCCATCAACCTCCGCCATTTCCCCTTTGCTTTAAAGCCCCATTCTGCCGTTATGCGCCATTCATGGCCGCCCTTACTCGGTCGAGTAACCGCCGGCCATCTCCCTTCCCACGCCCTATAAAAGCCCCTCCCCAAGGATCCTCTAGATAGGCCACCCCTTTTCCCTCCACCATTTCCCTCCCTCCATGCCTAAGATGCCCTAGCACCGTTTCCCCTTTCACCGAGCTCTAGTGGTCCTCCGACGAGCAATTGCCATCACCGCAGTAAGCCTTGTACCTCGCCGACACCGTCTACGCCTCCGTCATCATGGTGCGCATGTCCATGGCCCCTCCATTTAGATCCTCTATCACCAAGGCATCGCCGTACCAGGAGTTGCCCGTAGCCGCCGCTTCCTGCTCATCGCCGGCCACCTCCGCTCATCGCCGAGCCCCGCGACAGGTAGCTCTGGACCCCCCACAGCCTCCTCTCCTTTCTCCGCCCCTTGTCGGCCGCCATTGTGCCGCCGCTCGCCGGCGACCCTAGGACACTGTGTGCCACCTCTAGCCAGCGCGGCCATGCAGCGCCCGAGCCCACGTGGCAGCCCAGTGGCAACCATGTCGGCTCCGATTATCCAGTCAGCCGAAACCCCCGCCACATCAGCAAAACCAACCCAGTCAGCCTCCATGTCACTGCCACGCCACCTCCCTGCCTCCTCAGCCACCTTCCCTAGTCCATGAACCCAGTCCACCATAAACCCGGTCCCATCTGTCAATGACTAAAACCCTTTTTCTTGTTAAAAAATAATTTGGCCGAAAAAGAAATACGCTTGCTGAGCTCATAATCTTCCTTTTTTAGTACAAAAATAATTCTAGAAAATCTGATTTATTTTTTCTCTCTTTTCAAATTTCCAAAAGCACGTTCTCCTTCATACTCGCTCTGATTGGACCCGTTCAAACTTCTAAATTCTTCAAAAATTCCAATTTATTCATTTCTACCATCATTTTACATATTTGAAGTTTATTTGGTAATCCAAGAATTTAAATTTTAAATTCCAAAACCTAGTTCATTTTCAAAGCCTCAGTTCCATTCAAAATTTTTTGTGCACTTCAAAATTCAAATTCAAACCTTGCAAAATATCCATAAAATCCATTCTATTTTTCTGGGTCCAAATATTTTTCTTGGTACTTATCTTTTTCTAAAAATAAAAAGAAATAGTGAGATTTCTCCCCTCCCCTAGGTCAAAGTCTTCTTTTGTTCAAGCACGCTTAACTCCAAAGTTCTCACCACATCCAATGCCATAAATTCTTTTTAGGTGTTTGGACTATTCTCTTTTAACATAATATTTCTTCTTCCTTTCTTTGTTGTTCATTTCCACACATCAAACCAACAAACACCCTATTTTTCAGCTAAAGCCATCATGAGCCATGGATACAAGCAAGCAAAATCAATTCCTTCTACTAAATTAATTGGCATGCAACAAGAACACCTTTATTCATTGTCAAACATCAATTCCTTTTCAGTTTTTAGTCACTAAAATTTTAGTTTTTCAGTTTCTTGCATTCAAGCATTGAAAACCGACATTTCTTTTATTCTGTCGATTGCTTCATCATTCAATTTTGGCCATTCCTTTGCTCCTTTTCACCTATAAATTGAACCACCATCTCCTCTCCTCATTCCCCACTTATGTGTCACTCTAGAACACCAAAAATCCAGCCAAAAAAGAAGGTTTCAAGGAGTATTCCCTCGGTTGGTGTTTTTGAGCAATTTCCTTTCCAACCGGTCTTCCGATCGTTCGTTCTCAGCCGTACGAACTTAGAATCCGGCGATTCATATTCCTAATTCATATAAATTCAAAATATATATTCAAGTACATATTTTATAGTTTTTAGATTTTACTTGGATTTGTTTGGTTATTTGCACGTGTAGATTACGACGAATTCGGAGAGTTTGATTTTGACGATTCGCAGCATCAAGATTTCGAGCAAGACAAGTTACACCTTTGATCATGTTGCTCCCAGTAATTTAAATTATTATATTGTTTTTAAAGTATTATGCATGCATACTTTTATTCAAACTTAGTTTAAATCTGACTTAAAATTTAGTTATACACATGTCCTTTCTGTGTGGCCAAATTTGATATTGAACAAACACGCCTTGTCACCCTAGATAAAAACCTAGTTAGTACTTTAGTATTAACTATAAATTTTATAGAATTGCTTAGCCATGCTTAGAATGATTTAGGTGTGATCAATTGTTTTACATAAAATGATTGTTTCTAAAATCTATTCTTGACTTTGGTGAGTCAAGAGTCTATAGAATTTTTGAGAAATAAAATTATAAAAACTTGGTTTAGACTTAGGCAAATGGTTAGGTGGTGGGTCCTTACTGGCATGCATTGTTGTTTAGTAACACAATGTTGATTGCCGGGCATAAGTAGTTTGTGGTTGGTGCCTAAGTCAAGTTAAGGATCGGTCTGTGAGCTACTGCTACAAAGCCATTTTCGTACTACCACAAGGTTAGTATAGGACAGTCCTGACTGATTAATTTGCAGGTCCCAACCTAAGTCTCTCTATAGGTTGAAAGTGAGCGTGGCGTAGGCCATGAGAAGTCTCACTCGGCTCAAGAGGGGGCTCCATCTTGTGGATTCAAGTTGTGGTGAAACCTTAGTGTTGGCTTAGCCAGGTTGAAGGCTGTACATTGTAAAGGGCTTGTCATGATCTCTTCGCCGCACACCAAAGGAAGTGTGCTTATTCGGTGGCAATATGGGATTATCATTTCTTGTGGGTAAAGCTGTACAATCTCTGCAGAGTATATAATCTATCTTGGATAGCCATGCCCATGGTTATGGGCAAGCTGAGTAAAGTTTTTCACGGATTAGACTTTATTTTTTAAAATGGTTTTACAAACTACTTATGGATGGATGGAATACATATGAGATCTTTTTGAGGAAAGATGGTCCAGGTGGAATACCTGTGGATAGGTTAGTGTTTGGTTGGAGCCTGCACTAATGATATTATTTTGTTAAAATCTTATTTCTATTTATTGTATTAAATTTAGCTTTTGAATCTACTTACAATATTTATTTCAAATCTGCTTTTCGCTCAATTAACCTTATTATGCCTTCCTTTGTCAATCCTTATGCATGCATTAACTCTGTTAAACCTCCTGGTGTAACTTGTGGAGTACTTTATGCGCTCATATTGCTCAATTCATAATTTTTCAGAGGACAACTTTGACTTCGGTGAGGATCAGAACGAATAGGCCGCGTCTTATTGTCGTTTTCCTTTGGGCAGGTTTAGTGGGCTTCTTCCGCTTCGGTTTTTCTTCTGCTGCTTATATTTAATTTTGGTTTATGAACCATTGATGTAAACTTTGGCCATCAGGCCCATAATCAGTTAAATAAAGTTGGTCATAATGCATGATATGTGTTTTTGTTATCCACTGTGGCACTAGCTGATCTTGGACTCGTGCGATTAACACAGAGGGTTTTGGAGTTGTTGCTCCGGAATCCGACAACTTCCCCATGGCTGCATTCAGCCTTATCTCTTGCTTGTGGATTTCTGTACTCTCCTATGGATTTCCTCTGTCCTCTATGGTAGCAGTAACTTTACTATGCACAGGGAGTTTGGTTTGGCCTTATCCTTTGCTCCCTCTCATTCTCCTATTGGCCTTATCCTAAAGACTTGCTCTAATCAAGTTAAACACCAGTTGAGCTAAATACTAGTCAAGCTACAGTTGAACAATGATCAATCTCCGACTAGGGGTGCAATTGGAATGGATATGGACGGATATCATTTATCCTTTATCCTATTCTATATTTTCTTGGAGTCGGAGTCGGATACAGATAATGCCAAATATCCATTTCTCCATTTTGTATCTGTTCCATAAGCTTTCGGACGATCGGTCGGACGGAAATTATCTGCTTCTTTGCACAGGACATTGGACAGTATGGTACAATCAGAGAGAACATGGAAAGACTAATTATTGAGATGTTGAAGGAAGAACACTCAGTACTCCCGCCTGTTTAGATATGACAATCTGTCTATATGTTATCTTGTTCTTAGGTGAAGTCACAACAGACTTCCTTATATCACTTGACATATGGATATATATATATATATATATATATATATATATATATATATATATATATATATATATATATATATATATATATATATATATATATATATATATATGGATATCACTTATCCCGTATCTTATTTCATATTTTTCTCAGAGTCGGAGTCAGACACGGATAGTGCCGGATACCCATCTACCCCTTCCATATTCGTTCCGCAAGCCTTCGGTCGGTCGGACGGACATAAATTATCCACTCCGTTTGTACCCCTATCTCCGACTATTGTTCCTCTGACCACTTTTACTCTAAATCTCCATCCACTACTGTGGATCGACCAATAGAACTGATTAGTCTAATCACACGAGTACAAGCCACACTTTTTTGTCTTTTACTCATCACAACATGAACCCATACCTAGGTACTTACAGTTGCGAACCTAGAGCGCTTATACCACTTGTTATAAAACACACAACAAAATAGAAGATATTGAAAAAACATGAGATACAGATTTAACGTGAAAAACTCATAAGGGAAAACTACAAACGCACGAAGGAGGAAATCACTACATGAGGAGAATTATAAGCACGGGGCTATTCGGCGCATCTAAACTGTACAACTACAATGATACATATATAGTCTAGGGAACGAAAGTACTAAGAGAATACAAAACTAAATCAGAGTCGGTTGCGCCACTGTGTCCGGCACGGACATGAGAACAAAATCGGATCACAATTTAACATCTAGCCATGCTATCATGCTTGAACTGATTTTTTTACAAAATCAAGTTGTTCAAACATTAAAGGTTTATTGGCATAGCGCAATGTTCATGTCGAAGGTCTCCTGAGGGTCTTGACTGTGGGAGGCTAGCTGCCTAGTTTTTATGACCATGTCGTCGACATAGGCCTCAACATTCCTTCTAAGTTGGGAGGCAAGCACGAGGGCGATGAGGCACGTGAAGGTGGCGCCTGCGTTTTTTAGGCTGAAGAGCATCCTGACAAAGCAGTATGTCCCTATTGGCGTTATGAAGCTAGTCTTGTCCTCGTCGTCCCTAGCTATGTGGATCTGGTGGTAGCCCGAATATGCGTTGAGGAAGCTCATGAGCTCACACCCTGCCGTGGCATCTACCAGCTGATCTATACACGGTAACAGGTAGTTATCCTTCGGACACGCCTTGTTGAGGGCAGTGAAATCAATACACATGCGCTAGGCACCGCTAGCCTTCTTCACTAGTACCAGGTTGGCAAGCCAGTTTGGGTGCTGAACCTCACAGATCACCCCGGCCTGAAGGAGCTTCGCTACCTTTGCATTGGCCGCTTGCTGCCACTCAATTGACATGCACTGGAGTCTTTGCCTAACTGGTTTGGCGTCGGGGCAGACCGCTAAAGTGTGTTAGATGAGGGCACGATCCACGCCCTTTATGTCGTCTAGGGACCACGCGAAGATGCCCGCATTGTCCCGGAGTACCCGGAGTAGATCTTGCTCAACTTTCAGGGGAAGGCCCTTGTCGATGGACACGCACTGACCTTCGACGTGCAGGGGCACCCTCTTGACTCCGCCATCCGGTCGGGGCTTGGGTGTCCATCCCGGGGCGGAAGGCGTGTTTGCCTTAGGAGTATCGGTGAGCACATACACCTTCTGGTGAGGGCCCCGAGCACCAAGCTTTATGCGCTGGCGAGGTCCTGGTCACCGAAGGTAGTGATGATACCCTACGGGCCTGGGAGCTTTAGGCACAAGAAGTTGTGGTGCAGGACCGCTCCAAAGGAGTTGAGGGTCGGGCGTCCCATTATGGCGTTGTATGGGTATAGGAGATCGACGACGTCGAAGGTGATGTCCACGTTCCTCAAGTTGTCACCTTGGCCAAAAGATACTTGCAGCTGTATCTGGCCAAAAGCCTTCAACGGTTGACCCCCAAAGCCCTGTAGATCCTCCCAAGGGGCCTAACCAGTTTTGGGGGATTCCCATCTGGTTGAAGGCTGCTGTAAAGAGGATGTCGGCAGAGCTGCCCCCGTCAACTAGGATACACTTGACATCGCAGCCTGCGATGATGGCCTAGATGACCAGGGGATCTTGGTGAGGGAAGTCCATGCCCTCTGTGTCAGCAAGCATGAAGGTAATGTCGTGCTAAGCCCACGCCGGTGGTGTCTGCGCTGGATATGCTGCCACGTGGTGGAGTCGACGCGCATAAGCCTTCTGTTGCCGCGCCGACGAAAACTCCAGCGAAGAGCCCCCGGAGATGACATTTATAATCCGACGCTGGACTCCCTCTGGGGCCTATATCTGCAAGGGGCCTCTTGGGGCTACTGCATGTGGGCCACTGCTAATGGCCCCGCTTCCAGGGCTCTATCCCTGGCGACGCTCTGACGAAGCGTCGCGATGGTGGTGCATGTCCGTGTGAGGCGATCGCCGCGGCCATGCACTTCGTACCACAGGCCATAGTGTTGATGGTCTGGCTCCGCGCGGGGACTATTGTCCCGGCCCCAGCCGCGCCCATGTCCCCGGCCTCTGCGACCTCGCCCTCGGCTAGCGGGGGCATTGTCCTCGGAGCTGCCCTCGATATCGAAGACGTAGCGGGCATTCTGGGATCTACGCTGGTTGCTTTTGGGCTTGTCATTCGACGGGTCCTGCTTACATTTGGACGTGTCCTTGGAGGAGTCCTTCTTATGCTCGGAGGCGTCCTTTGCGGATTCTTGCTTGCCTTGGGGTGTCCTTCGGCGACTCCTCCGCCTAGTTGGCGTTGGAGTTGTCACCTCGGTGACGCTGTGCATCCTCTTCTGCCCTCGCGTGTTCCTCCATCTTGTCGAAGAGCTTGGCCATCGTCCTTATCGGCTTGCGCGCATTGTACTGGACCATCGGTCTCGGGTGGAGGCCTTGGATTGCTGCGTTGATGATGGTGGTCTCGTTGACGTCTTTGACTTGGCAACGAACCTTGGTGAAACGCTTGAACTACTCTCAGAGCTTTTTCGCAGGCTTCTATTTGATGACAAAGAGCTGATCTGCGTCGATGTGCTCAACGTAGTTTCCTTAGAAGTTATTGTAGAGGCAATCGCGGATTTGCTCCCACGCGTAGATGGAATTTGGCTCTATAGTAAAAACCACGAGAGCGCCACTCCTTGCAATGCCAGGGGCAGCCCCTTCGCCTTGGTGGAGTCATCCCCGCCGGCAGCTTCGATGGCCGTTTCGTACACGCGCACGAATCCCTGGGGTCCATGTCGCCCTTGTACAGTTTGATGGTGGGGAACTTGAAGTCCTCCAGCCACGCCGACTGCTGCAGGCCAGCGGAGAAGAGGGACTCCGGATCGATGCTTCGAAGTGGGATGTGACTAGATGTAGGGGCGTCGTGGCTGTCTGCCCGCTCTGGCGTAGGTTCCGCCGCCGCCGATGGGATTTGTTGGCTCCGAGCCTCTTGTATCTCCCACACGGCTCCGCGGAGGTCCGCCAGTTCGTGCTGTAATGTGCCAAGGGCCGTTAGCAGGGCATTCTCCACCGTCGAGGTGGTTGCACTGGCCTGAGCACCGGCGTGAACCGCCGGGTTGGCGGCGACTATAGCTTGTGCTCCGGAGCTGCTCGGCGCGCTGGTGTGATGGGTTCCGGGGTCGGTGACAAGGCTAATGTTGCCGCTAGAGCCACCTGCTGCTCCCACACTGGGTGCGGGGTCGGTAGGCATGCCAGTGCGGGCGTCGATGTCACCGCTCCCGCCAGCCCGGTCGGTACTACCAGTGCTGACCGCCGCGCTAGCAGTGGGGTCCACCACCATGCCATGAGTGTCGACGTTGGTGGTCGCAGCACCAACTTTGCCATCCGCACCAGCTGCTGATGCAGAGGCCCTGGTGTTGGCGAGCGCCGCCGTTGTGCTCCTCTTCTTCCTTGCTGCCAATGAAGCTTTCTTAGGTGCCATCACTTCTCAAGTCTCAAGGCTTGCTCTCCGTCGTCCCCACAGACAGCGCCAACTGTTGTGGCTACTGACCAAACAATAAAGTAGCAGAGTAGTGCAATGGAGATGATGGATGAGCAATGCTTCGCCCCTTCCCTATGTCCAGGGTGGATATATATATTCACACGAGGAGTATTTTATAATTATGCCCTTACACTCATGTGCCTTTTATAGGAGTATTTATGCCATTACATACATCCCATTCTGGCTTTGCAACTCTTTAGTAGGCCGGATGGGTTTAGGTGGGGGCTACCCCTACAACAGTTCTCAATTCTATCAACAACGGATTTCATACCGTTTTCTTGCTCGATATCCTCTAATTAATAAAGTTTAACGATTTCTTGTTTAGTGTGAAGACGGATTTCTTCCATTAGCTCAAGTTTGGGGATATCAAACATACAATTCTCTCTTTTACGCAATGTGGGTGCGAACTAATTTTATTCATTTACAGTCCTGCCATACATATCGGTTGTCGCGGGCAGCTGGTCCTGCAAGGTTGTCATGCTACCCGATAGCGAGCTGGCGTGGCCATGTAGATAACGTTGTTTCCGCAGGTTTTGTTTGGGTCGAGCCAAGCGTGGAAGAATGAGAACGACCGGCTAGTGGAATGACCGGCATGGCCCCATTGTTTCCAGCAAGACGACGAAACACTGCTTTTCACCCCGTTTTGGACGTCCACATTGGTTGCTCCTGTTAGCTGAGTTCCTCGCATCAGAAGCTATCTTGGCACCATCTAGCCGGTGCGTTTCAAGTCTATCTGGACGTTCTACAAAAGTTGGATGTACGCTTTACCAACGCAGATGCATGACAGATGGCAGCTGCTTAATTCTCTTTTCGTTTGTTGCTATGCGTTTTTGTTTTAGCTTAGCCTTTTTGCTTATAGCTTAAAGCTAACTTTTTGGCTTAATCAGCTTATAAGCACCTAGCTTTTAAGCAAGTCAGGTATAGGTCCTATTTATTTAGGCTTAGTCTTTCTGGCTTTTTCTTAATCTTCAATCATGCATGAACACATAACAAATTCATAAATAATGCATGAACACACAATAATCAGTGCAGGCGGTGGCAAGCGCGGGGAAGAAGGATGCCGGTAGCGTTGGGTGCGGGAAAGGGAGGCCGGCGGCGTTGGGTGTGGGGAAAGGGAGGCCGATGGCGTCGGGGCACGGGGAAGAGGGATGCCGGTGGCATCAGGGCGTGGGGAAGAGGGATGCTGGCGGAGGTGGGCGCGGGGACGAGGAAGGCCGTTAGTGTCGGGCGTGGGAAGAGGGAGGCTAATGGAGGTGGGGCGTGGGGACGAGGAAGGTCGCCAGCATCGAGCGTGGAAAAGAGGGAGGCCAACAGAGGTGGGGCGCGAGGATGAGGGAGGCCGGCGGAGGTAGGTGCGGGGATGAGGGAGGGCAGTGGCGTCGAGCGCAGGGAAGAAGGAGGCCAGCAGAGGTGGGCGTGGGGACGAGAGAGGTCGGCGGCGTTGGGCGCTGGGAAGAGGGAAGCCAGCGGCGTTGGGGCGTGGGGAAGTGCGAGGCCAGTAGAGGTGGGGTGCAGGGACGAGAGAGGCTGGCGGAGGTGGGCACGGGGATGAGGGAGGCCAGTGGCGTCGGGCGCAGGGAAGAGAGAGGTTGGCGGCGATGAGCGTGCGGAAGAGGGATGCCGGTGTTGAGTGCCATGGGGGGAGATGGTGAGGGAAAAAAACGGAGTGGGAAGGAGGAAAAAGGAGAAAAAAAATGAAAAGATTTAGAGTTATATATGAATGGCATTTAGTGAGTAATTTTAGCAAACTTGAGTAGCAAAAGGATATTTCATTCTGCAAAAGCCAAAAAAGCACATCTCTAATGGCCTTTGGCTTTCAAGCTTAAATTAGCTTAAACTTTTTATAAGCTGAATAAAAAAATCACCTCTTTATTTAGCCTTTAACTTTTTTATTTATAAGTTAGATAAAAAAACAAAACAAACCGGGTGACACTGACCGCGTCGACCTGTGAATTCTCTTTTCGTTTGTTGGGCGCTTTGTCACCTAGTCCGACCGGCAGGGGTTTGAACAGGTCTAGATCACATTTTGTATTTATCTTCGTGTGTTATGTACTGTCGCCAGACAATTTAGTCCAGTTAGAAAGTTATATACTCGCAGGACTAAGGGTTGAACGGTAAGTCCACAATATACACTCCCAATGCAGAAACTATGGATGGTTTCTATGGCATTAAATAAGGTGCCAAGTAAGCAAAATGCTGATGTGTTATTGGAGTTAAGGAGGAGAGATTAGGAAATGGTTTCTTATATAGACACCATGTCTACACAGGAACCAAGATAGAAAGAGCTATGATAGGTAGATGATAGGAGAGAGAAGATAGATGATTGGATGAAAATTTTATTTGTAGAAACTATCTATTGGGAGTATAGTTTCTATGGGTAGTATCTACATTAATTGGCAAGTATAGAAATTATCTTATAGTTTCTGTATTAGGAGTGCCCTAAGGGGTGTACTCCAACGTTGAAACCTTTTTCTAGTAACAAGAATTCCACAGAAAGAGCAAACAAAGTATTAAAGACCGTAAAATAAGGGGAAGTCAAGCTTCACATGTTCAATCTACATTAATTCCACTGGTCGGATCCTATCTTCTACTGTGCCATTCAAAAGGCACAAACAACAGGGCATCGTCGGCCATTGGATGTGTTATTAATGCTTCGGATCAGCTCAGGTAAGATTTTTCTCTTATACCTCAATACTAGCCATCCATATGGATCTAACAGTGCAAGCGCTCTTCGAAGGGCAAAGGACAAAGTTTCACTCTTGGTGTTGGTCTTTGTAGTGGCGTTGTCACTTCATCGAGTGACTGAAATTCTTTTCTTTGCTCTTAGGTGAACATCTAACCACTCTCATCTTTTCCCTCGCTTTCTCTATAAACCCACCACTTCACCCCTATGACAAAAGACTAAAACAGATAATTATTTTAACCTAGACAAAAAATAAATCTAAGTTTGGTGAATCCCTACACATTGCAGTAAAGCTTTGGATAAAGTTGCATATTACTTACAACTGTATTTTTAGACTTAGTACTGTGTAATTTTAGGTGACCAACAGATAAAAAAAATTTCAGCTGACTGAAAATTAGCAATAGCGTTTTGTGCTACCATAAAAAAAAGTGTTTCTGAATGGCATTCCAAGAAGGTTGGGATCTTACAGTTGTACAAATTCCATTGGCATTTTTGGACCATTCGCGTGCACCACACCATGGCATTTTAAAAGGAAACAATCTAAAAACAATCCGCTAAAATCCAAACACCATAAGAAGAGGAACGCAAATGGAAACACGAGAGAAAATAACGCAAGCGATTACATACTTGTGAGAATACGTACTTTCGGGTCTTATATACCACTTAAATAGTGTTGTTATATTTCTTTATCCTTTTAAGCATACTCTAATAATGATTATTAGGTACTCTAAAGTATGTTTCATGAAAATATAATTTTATAGCAAAATTTGTGTATATACTTATATATAAGGGTATATAGCAAAAACAAATTACTCCAATGAAATCTTTTCAACCAAATCGTATTAAAATATCTTAAAATTAGTATTTAAGTATACTAAAAATAGGAGTATATACTCTTCGGAGTACGGGCACACGTGTGCGCGTATATATATAGGATGCTGAAATTGGGCAACATGGTATCTGGGTACCAAGCCTCCCTGCCTTTGGATTGCTTTTAGATGCGTGCAAGTGCAATGATGTAAAATATATCAGGATAAAAAATCTTAATCATGAATGGAAAGCCTGGGCACCATGGTGGTGCCCAGGCTCTATGATTGAGACTTTCCATCCATGATTAAGACTTTCCATCCATAATTGATTTAGCATGCTAAATCAATTACTTCCATTCCACTTACAAGCATCTAAAAACAATCCAAAAGCAAAGAATATATATATATATATATATATATATATATATATATATATATATATATATATATATATATATATATATATATATATATATATATATATATATATATATATATATATATATATATATATATATATATATATATATATATATATATATATATATATATAGCCTCTCATAGATTGCTTTTAGATATATATAGGAAAATTACATGAAAAGGTATCAATTTGGAAAAGAATCACCATGGTGTTTTAATTAGGCTTGAGCACCAACATCCGATACATGTGTATGATTGATATTTTTTGAGTTTGGGTATGAAAATGTTTTATACCCTTGATATATTTATGGTAAGTAAGTTTTGAACTCAGTTCAAATTAGTTTGAACTACTTTTGAGTTCAATGCAACTACAAAGTGAGTATATACCATAAAAATAGTTCAAACTAATTAAACTGAAGTTGAATTTAAATTTTTCTGAGTTTGACATCTCAAATATACTTTTTATGGGTATATGAAGATACCCACATCAAACGTTATGAATCTCAAAGCAAATCAACGGTATTGATATGGGTGCCTAGGCACCAAGGTGCATGAAACACTCGTCCTCTCTCTCTCTCTCTCTCTCTATATATATATATATATATATATATATATATATATATATATATATATATATATATATATATATATATATATATATATATATATATATATATATATATATATATATCTAGTGCTAATGGGTATTTGGGTGCTAACATGCTAATACCCCTCTGGATCGTTAGATCTTGGTGCCTAGGCGAAGGAAGTTTAGACGTCGCAGGGAGCTGAGGTGGTGAGAAGAAAAACAAGATTGGGAGGCGGCGGGGGGTTTTAGTAAAATTGCATAAGTGAATTGGGTGCTTCCATCTTTAAGGGTCCAGTCCGTAGGGGGCAGATCTAACGATCCAGAGAGGCATTAGCATGTTAGCATCTAAATACCCATTAGCACTAGATACATTCCCATATATATATATCACACACATATATATACATATATATGTATATATGACGCTGAAATAGGGCACTATGGTGTCAGGACACCTAGCATCCATGCCTTTGGATTACTTTTAGATACGTGCTAGTGCAATGGTATATAATATATCAGGCATGCTAAATCAATCATAGATGGAAAGTCTCAATCGCACTAGCACATATCTAAAAGTAATCCAAAGGAAGGGAGACTTGGTGTCCAGACACCATGGTGCCCTGTTATTTATACTATATATATGTATGTATACTGTAGGACCGAACAGGCAATAGGGGGTGAATAGTGTCTAAAGATTTTTCCTCAAAATATTCACATATTCCTTTTCTCCAATAGCTACAAAGCTATAAAAATTAGGAAGTGAAGACCACAAAAAAAACAGAGGAACACAGAGCTCCATACGACCAGATCAAAATACAATGTGGTCGAATTACAACCGCTCGCGGAAGCACAACGTGGTCGATTATGACTATTGGTCAGAAATGGCCGGACAGCCAAACTGAACGCAACCAGTCAGCAGAGAAAAGTAGTGTAGTCGAAATTCTGACAATGTGGTCGAAGGGCAAACAACGTGGTTGAAACCAGCGTGGTCGTAACCAACATAGTCGAAACTAACGTGGTCGTAACCAACGTTGTCAAAGACCGACGTGGTCGATACCAACGTTGTCGATGTCCAATGTGCAATCGAAAGACCAGCGTAGTTCAGGACCAATGAGTGGTAGGAAACCAGCACTGTCAAAGACCGACGTGATCGAAGACCAATGTGTGGTCGGCACCACTGTAGTCAATGACCAACGGGCACACAAAAAACGCATGCAATCGAAAACCAGTATGTGGTCGTAACAGTTCACAATGTTACCGAGAGATCTACGACCATTAAGCGATTGAAAACAGGTGTAGTCGTAAACGACTAGATGTTGTGAAGAAGGCGCATGACCACATGAATTAGAATCCACATAACTTTTGATTAAAAGTTCAATTGGCCATGAAACTTTCCACACAACATGATTAGGATTTCAAGAGGTTGCTCTGATCTTTAATTGAAAACATAGCAATCAAAATGAGAGCTTCACGAGATTTCACCGAGAACGTCCAAAACCGAATCCGAGAGAATAAGAAGACAATCAGAATCCGAGAGAACCAGATCACCTCGGAGTACTAAAGGGGTGCACGGTAAGTCCATAGTATACTCCAACGATGAAACCTTTTTTTTAGCAACAAGAATTCCACCGATAGAGCAAACAAAAGTTTTAACGACCGTAAAAAAGTTTTAACGTTGTATAAAAGTTGGATGTACGCTTTGTTGCCATGCGTATATATCCATCACCTCTAGACTGACCGCGTCACCCTCTGGCAGGTCATACCCGTCACCTCGGAGGACTAAGGGGTGCACGCTAAGTCCATAGTATACTTGTAGGACTAAGGGATGTACTCCAACGATGAAACCTTTTTCTAGCAACAAGAATTCCATTGATAGAACAAACAAAAGTAGTCCGACTGGCAGGAGTTTGAACAGGTCTAGGTCAAATTTCGTATTTATCCTCGTGTACGTGTTATGTGCTGTCGCCAGACATTTTAGTCTAGTTAGATAGTTATATACTCGCAGGACTAAGTGGTGCACGATAAGCCCACAGTATACTCGGAGGACTAAAGGGTGCACGGTAAGTCTACAGTATACTCGTAGGACCAAGGAGTGTACTCTAACGATGAAACCTTTTTCTAGCAACAAAAATTCCACAGATAGAGTAAACGAACGTATTAAGGACCATAAAATAAGGGGAAGTTAAGCTTGACATGTTCAATCTACATTAATTCCACTGATCGGATCCTCTTCTACTGTGCCATTCGAAAGGCACAAACAGCATCGTCGGCCATTGGATGTGTTATTGATGCTTTGGATCAGCGCAGGTAAGATTTTCTTTTATACCTCAATCCTAGCCATCCATATGGATCTAACAGTGCAAGCCCTCGCCGAAGGGCAAAGGACAAAGTTTCGCATTTGGTGTCGGTTTTTGTGTTGGCGTTGTCTATTCGTCCAATGACCGAAAGTTTTTCTTTGCTCTTAGATGAAAATCTAACCACTCTCAACTTTTCCCTCACTTTCTATATAAACCACCTCCTCACTCCTATACATATATATGTGTATATATATACATATACATATACATATATACATATATATACATACATATATATACATATATACATACATAGACATATATGTATATATATGTATGTATGTATATATATATATATATATGTATATGCAGTCCAATACAATAGAAATCAAGCACTTCTCAAACAAAAAAATACATATGGAAAATTTTGTTCATTGTGCAAGTCTTCTTTCCATAAGATATTTAGACATCCCTAAAAAAAGCAGACTGCATGGTAGCTGTGCTTAAAGCTGGGAGTTGGGCTAAGCTTATCCATGCCAGCTCGAGGCTTGGCTGGTTTGGCATGGCCCAAGCACGGCACAGGCACACCACGTGGTCAGCCGTGCCACCACAGCATGAATGGCGGGCCGGACTGGGCCTAGAAAGCTGGCCCATCAGGTGGCACAGCACGGCATATCGTGTCATGCTTGGGCCGGCCGGCCCAGCTCAGTGAGCATGGCCAGAATGAGAGGCACAGCCGACACGGGGGCATGGCCGACACGCCAACACCCACGGCCGCCTCGGCCTCCCCCT
This sequence comes from Dendrocalamus sinicus, assembly GCA_036346575.1. NCBI lineage: Eukaryota > Viridiplantae > Streptophyta > Magnoliopsida > Poales > Poaceae > Dendrocalamus > Dendrocalamus sinicus. Next base: position 17,553,215 of record CM070659.1, on the reverse strand, counting down.
TTCGCTGCCCTCCCGTTGCCATCCCATCATCCCATGGATTCCCACCCCACAAACCATCACAGAGCAGAGATAGGGAGTAGAGGGGAAGGAGCTTACTAGAGCTCGGCGTCATGCTTGGACTATTGGACATGAGCAGCATGAGCTCCTCCATGCCCTGGTCACAGGTGTCGATGTCGTGTGGACGGTGTTGAACGTGGTGCCGATGGTGTCCTGCCTGCCTCCTCGTCCTCCTCACTGCGATGGCGGCGTCACCACCCACCGCAGTCTGCGTGCCGTGTAAGCCTATCCCAGGATAGCTCTGGCACCCCGCCAGCCCCAGCATCCCTGCCTCGGCACCGTCGAAGCCGATGTAGACACCCGCACTTCCGAAGCCAACACCGGTCACTCCCAGCGGTGACATCGTGAAAGCCCAAGAGGGAGGCGGTGCACGCCAAGGTGGCTAAGGCAAAGAAGGCGACGAGCGCACTCATTGCTGACCCCGAGAGGGAGGCGGCCGAGGGAGGAGGAGGAGGAGGCGCTGAGGGGGGCGGGGGAGGAGGGAGGCGGCCCGGGAGGTGGGGGCATCTGGGGGAGGAGGTTGGCGACCGAGGGAGGTGGGGGTGGCTGGGGAAGGTAGGGATGGCCGTGGAAGGAGCCGAGGAGGGCTCACCAGGGGGCGGGGGAGGAAGGGGCGGCGGGGCGAGGTGGGGGTGGCCGGGGAAGGGGGAGGGGCCGGGGGAGGTGGGGGTGGCTAGGGGAGGAGGGAGGGGCCGGGGGAAGGGGATGGCCAGGGGAGGTGGGGGTGGCCGCGGGAGGAGGGAGGTGGCCGGGGAGGAGGAGGTGGCCGGGTGATCATGCAACAATGGCACACCCATAAGTGCACAAGTTGCCATTGAAATAGCAGCGAGTGTCGTGTTCTCCACAGGGACTAGATTAAGGCTAACGGTGCTTAGCTAAATCTAGGTCAATCAAAATGAGGGGGGAGAGAGAACTAAACCTAAAACAACTACTGAATCGACCGAATGAACTAACTATTTAACGAACTCTAAATGAACGAACAAACAAAGAACGATGGGATGAACGACTGCATGAATTGAAGTTGCACAGCCAAACGAACAACACAATGAAAGATACATGAATGAACGCGCACGAACTACAATGACTATACGAACGATGACTAATGGAATGAATATGACTACCGACTGATGATCTAACTAACTACCGACTGGAAGAATGAAGAAGAGAGAGAAGAAGCACTGGGGGAGTCTAGAAGCATGGAGGGAGTCAAGAGAGAAAGAGGGGGGAAGACGGTCAATAGCTAACTAGACGATGGCAGCAGGACAACAAACAACTACGATGAACACACGCATGACTTAACTATCGAACGACCACGGAAAGGAGAAAAGAGGGAGTTGAGATAGCAAGGGGAAGGGAATGGTCACCGGCTAGCTAAATTGCGCTAGACAACACACTAACACAGATACCAATACTGACAACTTCATAAACACATGGCAGACCCTACACAAGCACTGATCACAGACACACATAGTCACTAACCTAACATCACATTAATGCTAATCAATCTAACACATATAACCACTTAACATAGCTAGACAAAATCACAATTGACAAGTGCTAACACAAATGACTAACAACTACCACTAAATGACTAACATAGAGAATGCAACACCACAAGTACTAGTAGATGAATAACTAAGCAAAATCACATGAGCTGAACCAATATCCATATCCATTATGATCCACAAATCAAAATCCCAGTTCACATCCACAATCACAGTGTATACACGATCAAACATCTCAAAATCACAGTGCATACATGATCAATTAACTTGAGCAGTGACTAAGAAAAGTAGTGAGGCGAAGGGAGAGTTTATACTAAACTGAGTAGAGCAGTAGCAAGGGAAGCAGAGGCCCATTCAAAGGGAATTGAGGAAGCCGAAGAAGATGATGGTGAAGATGAGATCAGTGACGCTACTGCTCGGCTGGGGTTCACTGGACAATGACAGTGACGGTGGTCGTGGATCTGGAGGGGCGGCGCCGCTTGGTGGGCGAGCAGCAGATGGATGAGGGGAGGTACGGCCACCGAAGGTAAGGTGAGCATGGAGCAGTGGAGTAGTAAAGGGGAGTAGACAGCGGTGCCGTGGAGGAGCAGATAGAAGATTGAGGCGGTGCACGAAGGAGAGCTGTGATGGCAGTTGGAGGGTGGCGCAATACATGACTGTTGGCACCGACCTGGTCCATGGAGAGGAAGAGGAAGGTGAGGCAGGGTGGTGGCGTTGGCATGCCGGCGAGTTGGCCAGACCTTGCCGGCGGTCGGAGGTGGAAGAGATGGGGTTGGGGAGAAGCACACGGGGCAAGGAAAGAAGAAATCCGAGCTCACCAATTTTTGCTGGTGGCTAGGGTTCTTGAGGCCGAATGGGGAATTGGTAATTTTGCAATTTACTCCTCATAGTTTCTGGAATTTGCAATCAAGTCCTTCCCCCATTTGATTTCTTCTGTTCTGGCCCTCTGGAAGTCCGATTTCATCGTGGGAAGATCCTACGTGTTCACATAAATGCGTACATCTGTACAGAGCAGTCCTGAAAGTCCAGATTTGTCATTTATGCGCCTTGATCGCGCTGGCCTGCAAAAAGTTATGAAAAATGTAAAATGATCCAAATTGAGAAATTAATTATAGAAAAGCATGTAAATGATGATAAATAATCTCAAAATGTGAAAAATATGAGGGTAAAATGACAGATAAATATATGTAAAAATGATGCATGTCACACCCCAAGCTTTAAACTTTTACTTGTGCTCAAGTAAATGGCACGATATTATCGAACAGGTACAACAAGTCATTATTGTAAAAGACTAGTTAAATGCATGTAATAGGTCAAAAGGCATACAACAATGTAAATTGAGATTATCTAACTCGAGTTTTGAGGACCATCCAAGATGAGAATGAATATTCAAGCAAAGATACCAAAGTGATAACTACAGTATTTGACCAAATCAAGTAACACACAAGTGTTGAAATGTACTAAGTGATCATATGAATCCAACCAAAATTGTAAGGCATTGGAACTAGGTATAACATCAAGAACGAGCGTATCAAAGGGTCATGCTAAGGCATTTGCTATTTGAGACAAAGAGACTAATAATTGCATGATATTTATGAAAAAGTCCACACTTGAGCCATGATACCTAATTTTTGTTGATTTTTAGCAAATTTAGAATACACATTGGGCACTTGTGCCACTTATTCACACCCTTGGGCAAACATTGCCGCTTATCCATACTCACACTTCACTTGGGCTAAATTTTGCCACTTATTCAACACATTTTTGAACCAATGTGACATAGTCACTTATTCCACACACTCACACATTGCATCACAAATTTTTTTTATGATTAAGCATCTTTAACTGGTTTTCATTAATGCTAAGTAACACGTGTCCCGAGACATAGATACCTAGATAAATCAACTAAGTTATTGGCTCAAGATAAGACTACCCCTTTCACAAATTTTACATTCAAGTAAAGTATCAATATCTAAAATAACATAGTATGCTAAAGCATGAATCTAAGATATAATTCAAGAGGCGATGACTAGAATCAATTCAATCCCCAAATGGTTAAAGCACATGCGTAACTCGCAATGAATCAAATGCTATAGGATCACAAGGTTTCTAAGCACATTAAGGATAATAAACAAAGCTCAAGCTCTACAATATGATGCCAAGTGACTTAGGACATACAAAGAACTAGTAACAATATAGCTCAATGAAAATTTTGGCATGACCTTGATTGATCATGGCATGAGCTCATATGGCCAAGATATACAATCAAGCATAACATGAGAGCAATAGTAAAGGCCATATATCATCTACATAATCATAATACGAAGCATAAGAATGACCATATATCATCAACTATACAACAATAAGCCCAAATGCTCACAAATGTAATACAAACATGCTAAAACATCATCCATACACATACAAGTCTTCCCCCAAGCTTAAATTTAGCAAAGAATCAAGAATGAACTTGAAAGGGTAAGAAACAGCTCACCGGGCATATATGATGCAGTGGAAGTAGACAAATCATCCCATGGCTTTTCGCACGTACAAGGATGAGGATCGAGCACAGGACCTAAAATAAAAAGAAAGAAAAGAGGAGAAACTAACAAATGAAACAAAAATAAAAGGAAAAAGAGATGCTCATTTGGGTGTTGGACTTTTGAGGGATAGCTCATTTGCCATACCAAAAGAGATGCTCATTTGCCAGAGGAAAAACCGGCAGCTATAACCGCACACAATCTCTCTCTGGCAACAACCGCCACACGGTGAACGGCAACCACATCTCTCTAACAGTAACTTCCGCAAGCAGTTAACATCTGAAGCATTGAGGCATCTTCTGGTGTGGGACAACTTCCATCACTTCACTGGCTATATAAAGGTTAACGTTAAAGAGAGAAAAGGGGAGAGGCTGATCCACGCAACAGATTGTGTAGACTCTTTTTCACTTTACATAGTTGTAATCATTTCTTCTGCTTAGTAATCGCATAGGATGTAGGGCTATTATTCTCTCAAGAGAAGGCCTAAGCCTGGATAAAAATTCTCGTGTCCTTGTTCCGCGAGATCATAGCATAGTCTTCTAAGACAATCCCTGAATCCAAACAAATCATACGTAAGATTGGTACCAAATATCGATAGTTGGCACTATCCGTGGGGATCCTTCTTCCAAGACTCTCGTAATTTTCTCGTTGGCAAGTTTCTCTTTTTTCCGCTTGATGTCATCATGGCAGATGAATGGAATGAGGAGAACTGGTTCATCTTGGCTGATTACGAGCAGACGATGCTTGCCTCCGATGGTGAGGCCGTCTCAGGAGATCCATCTTGGTTTCTCGAAGACCGCACTGTAGAAAAGGCTGAAGGAGGATCTTCGTTCCCCACAGCAATACGCCAGATGGAGGAACTAGTTTCCCCTGATGGCAAGGGTCAATCCGACTACGAACAGGACTCGCAACACGACAATGGGCCTACCCCCAAGTGTTTGAGTCACCCGGTGATAGTTTGAGTGGTTTTAGTGAGCCCTAGAACCTACAATTCTGGGAATTCATCATTGACTGATGGTCGTAACGCTCTGGTGGAACCTGCAAAGAAAGTGGTTGGGATCCATACGAGTTCACTTGTCCCTTCGTAAAGTACTCGTCCAACCGAAGACAATTATAACCCAGAATACCCCTTCCTGGGATTCGAGAGGTCCACCTGATCTCCCAGAAGTGCGCTGCCCACCGCGGTTTTGACCAGAAAACCTGGAGAGATTTGATGGGTCAAAAAATCCCATTGAGTTCCTTCAGATCTACCGACCGTGGTTTGAGCACCGAGAGCTGGAGAGCATGCTATAGCAAACTATGTACCAACTGTACTCAAGAGATCCACTCGATTGTGGTTGCCCAATCAACCATTTGAGTCAATCATTTGTGGTTGCATCTCTGCGATCTTCTCTTGGCCAACTTCCATGGCACCTACCATCGCCCTGGTAAAGAGGACGACCTGCACTAGATGCAGCAAAATACTAATGAGACCCAACAACAATTCATCAGGTTTTTCAGTCAAGTTTGTAATGTAATTTTGGAGGTCTTTGATATTTCTGTCATTAGAGCATTCAAGCAGGGTGTCTGCAATCAGAGGTTCATAGAGGATGTCACCTTGAATCCTCTAACTACCGTCGCTGAGCTCTTTAAGATGGTCGATCGCTATAAGACTACTGCTGAGGCGGTCAAAGGGACTAAAACCATCGATTGGGTCAACCAAAGTTCTAAAGAGGAAGGTGAAGGCAGTAGAAGAAAGAGGAAGGCTAGGAAGTCCAAGAGCAAGGCTAAAGGTCGGCTGCCTCAGCTCGAGACCTCGAAGGAAGTCTTGGCCATAGGCGATGAAAAGGCTTGGAACCCTAAACAATGCTCCGATTGAAAGGACAATAAGCCTAGATGGTGCCCTTTCCAAGAGAGAAGGGCATGACCTTCGCAATTGCCTAGTTTTGCGACAATAACTCAAGGATTATTACTCCAGTAAAGGGCCGTTCTCTATACTAGATGAGTCAGGGAAAATGAGTGGTCGGAAGCACTTTGAAGACCACAAGGAGTTGTCGCTCTAGGATCTACAGCATGCCATTGAGCACATCTATGGAGTATCTTCAGCGTACGAGTTAAAGTGACAATATAAAACTGTCGAGCGTGAGGTAAACTTCATTGACCCTTCCCTTGTCCATTATCTTTTGAAGCGGTCAGAAATTACTACCTTCTTTTGAGAAAGTTGACTGTCCAACCCCTTCAACTCGACCTGGCTGGTTTTCGATCGTAGTCGAACCCACCATCAACAATTGTCGAGTAAATCGAGTGTTGATCATGGTTAGTAGTTCTTTAAATATCTTGTTTGCAGGTGCTCTAGACAAGATGCAAATTCCTCGGACCAGAATAAAAATAGTATGATATTCATTTCATGGGATCGTACCAGGATCTTCGGCCAAGCCCTTAGCCAAGTTTTCTTCCTGTTATGTTTGGTTTAATGACGGGTTTAATATGTAAGAAAAGTCTTACATGGGCTTAAGGAGCACTTCCCTCAGGTCCAAAAACATTCATATGCCCTCCTCATGTCTTTGAGAAGCCTAAGGCATTGTTTTTAGGTGCACGAAATTGTTGTGCCACCTAAGTTTACCTTAGGAGAGGTCCTCTAGTACAGGGAAACAACGGGACGCATGGCCCAAATGGATGGTTCAATTTGGGGCGTTCGACCTCTATTTCGTGTCCCGAATGGCCATTAAATCCCAGATATTGGCAGACTTTGTCGCCGAATGGAAAAATGATAAACCTATTAAAAATCCCCAACAGTACACTACCCATGATGAGTGGACGATGTGCTAAAGCACTCGGGATTTGCTAACTATTCGTGAGAGGAGACTCTCAACTAGTCATAAATTAGGTTAGAAAAGAGTATCGATGCTCGAGTACAACCATGTCTCAGTACTTGTTAGAAGTCCGAAAGCTAGAAAAGCACCTTTTTAGTTTTGAGTTACAGTATGTCCCTCGAAAGGATAATTATCTCGTAGACCAGTTAGCTCGGATAGCTTCCTTCTGATCGCAAGTACCGTTGGGAGTCTTCTTGGAGTAGCTCTAGAAACTATCTTTGGTCGAAACACTAGAAACAACTCCTAATGAGACATTCTCTTTAGAGTATGAAGAGATGTGGATGGCTCCCATCTATGCCTACCTTCAGAAAGGTTCAATACCTGAGGATGATCTAGAAGTAGATCATCTTGCCCGCAAAACTAAGATGTTTGCCTTGGTCGATGGAGTACTCTAAAAACGGAGTACTCAGGGAGTTCTCATGCGATATATATCATAAAAAGAAGGGTTAAAACTCCTTAATGACATACATAGGGGCATCTGTGGAAGCATGCTTCCTACATAATGCTGGTCGGTAAGGCCTTACGAGAAGGGTTCTAGTGGATAATAGCCCTCAATGATGCCAAATATTTGGTTAAGAAATGTGTACGATGCCAGTTTCATGGTCGGCAAGTACACCAACCAGTTTAGGCTCTTCAAACAATTCATCTATCTTGACCTTTTGCAACCTGGATTTTGATATCCTGGGGCCATTCCCAAGAGCGCCGAGGTGCTTCGAGTTCCTCTTTGTAGTTATTGATAAGTTCACAAGTGGATCTATAACATCCCAAAAATTTGAATTTGAACACGTGTAGCCTCTGAATTATTTGGAATAAAGTTTCTTGAAATTTGAAATTTTATGGCATTTCTTTAAATTTTGGTTGAGGTTCCAATAATTGAGAAATTCATGAAAAATAAAAACAAACATTAATAAGCCATAAAGGAAATATGGAAATAATGAAAATTTATAATTTTAAATCCAAATCTGAAAAGATGATCCATCAAAAGGAGGGAAAACATGAATTAAAAATATAAGATTCCATATGGGCATAGTAGTAAAGGTAAAGGAATAGAATGCAAACAATGTATTTATAAGTATACGTATATGTATATGACAAAGTGTGTATCATACTAAACTTATACCAACATGAGCTTAGCAATGAGGAAAATAAAGGTATGAAAATAAGTGAGCAAGCAAATGAACAAAATAAGAAAATGTACATGTACTTGTGTAAAATAAAAATAAATAAAAAAGGGGCAGAGCGTTCGGCCTGGCCCATCTTCCTCCCTCTTCCTTCTGCCTCGGCTGAAGCTGCGCCAACGCCGCCCGTCTCAGCTCGCCGACCACCGTCACCCGAGGACGCTGTCCCCCCGTAGCACCGAGCTGTCACCTCACCCTAACCAGCGCGCCTGCGAAACGACCACCGCCCCCAGCTTCACCACCCCGCCCACGGTACGGTGCCACCGCCCACCGTTTCCTTCGCCCCGTCGCATCGCTCGGCCACGCAGTACAAATGCTCTGCCGGCCAGAGGGTGCTACGAGTGCTAGCACTGAGAAGTCACGCATATATCCCACGAAATCCCAATGCAGCCGCTGCCCTGCCACCGCCACCTACCCCTGACATGACCGCATGGTCGTCACCCGTTGCCAGCCTCGCCCCGCTGCCTATAAAAGTCGTACGACCTCCCATCCACATCGCCACACTTCCCTCTGCCTCCCACCCCGAGCAATTGAACGCCCAAGCACCGTAGTTTGTCGGTGAGCCTGATTTTCCCCAACTTCGGCCATCCGGCCTACCATCGATTGGAGCCAATCCAGGTCGATTCCGCTGAGCCAGAGCACCCTTAGGGCGTCGCGAAGTCACCACCACCCTCGGCCGAGCCTCTCTCCAACTCTTCTTCACCGGCGCCGTGCACCTCCTCCGTTCACCGCCGCCGCATGCCGCCAGACCGCCACAGCCGCTCCCGAGTCAAGTCGACCCCTGAGGTAGCTTCCTGACCTCGCCGAGATGCTCCCTTGCAAATTAATCGAATTTTTATGCCCTACGCCGCCGTAGCATCTCTTCCCCTATTCCGCCGCCACCTCGGGTCGTCACCGGCCGCCCCTCCGGCCAAATTGGCCGGCAAAACCTCACTCACGAGTAGGCATGGGCATGAGCAACCCATTTTGGGGATGCCCACGCCTGGCCGCCGCTTTCTCCGCCGACGGTGAGCTCGCTGTTCCTCGACCGAAGGAAGACGACGCTGTAGCAACCAGTTAGGACATCATTAATGCTAATCATGGTTAGGATACCTGATTAACGGTTAACGGTTAATTAATGATTAGTTAATGCAAGTCAGTCACAAACATTGGGCCCAGCCCCTTTAATTACGACTGGACCGGCCCCATCTGTCATAGACACAGAGGGAAAGAAATAAAAATAAAAGAAAAGTTTAAAAATCAAATGTGGGTCCCACCTGTTAGAGTTTTATTATTTTCTAGATTTAATTGAACAGAGAAATTTAAAAGGGCATAACTTATTCATTTTAACTCCAAATTGAGTGAAACAAATTCCTAAATTCATCTAAATTCAACATCTATCCAATGGAACCAAAAACATGATTTTTGAAGCTCATTTGAATTTTTGGTGAGATTTTGTTTGATTTGCTAATTTTTATCCAAATTTTTGCGCATCGGAAAAATAACATACGAAGCCAAGGAGGAAGAAGCCGAAGCCGAAGTCGAGGCAAACTTTGACGGTCAAGACCAAGACACCAGTGATCAAGGCGAGTCAACACTTTGATCATATTTGAACCTACATTTATGCAAATTTATTTCTGTTTTAAACTATCAACGCGCATGCTGTTATTTTATGTGTCAATTTATGTTCGATTTCAAGTTGCTAGTTATACACCCATTATGGCACTGGTTAATATTACTCTCCTTGAAACCTTTGGATATATGAGCCTTGTCACTCTAGCGAAATTATAATTTTATAACTTTCGAAAATAAGTCAATAACTATTCGCTATGCTTAGTCTTGCTTAGATATCCGGGGGCGTAAAAAATGCCCCAAAGCATTACTTTTAAACTATGATAAACTGATTTGGGAGGTTATGGTGGAAATGTTTGGTATATTTTGCCGAGGATATTTTATGTTCCCAAAAACCCCAACTTGCTTATTTATTTGGGCGGATGGTTTTGGGTGTGAGTGGTGCAGTGGAAGCACAAAATGGATAGTGGTAGAACAGTCCAGATAACCCTAAGGACCGAATCTTGTCATGACCTCCTGTGTAAAATAAGTACAACCATAAGCTGGCAAATTGTAGGTAGGGCTAACCAATTTGCATCAACTTAGTAAGGATTGCACCGGTGTGACCACAGGTAGGCAAAGGGTGGCCACATCCTCCGACGTGACGGCGCAAGAGGGGGCTAATGGAAGGGTAGTCGTACCCCGAAGGGAGTGAAACCTTAGTGGACGTAACTCTGCTAGGAAAAATGCATCGTAACAGCCTTGTGATGATCTACTCAACTGCATGGCCAAGGAATTATGTGGGGCAACGAGCAGATTATCTCTTGTGGGTAAAGTGTGCAAACTCTGCAGAGTAGAAACTATTCGAATAGCCATGCCCACAGTTAAGGGTGGACATGGGAACCTAACTAGATATAGTTCTATTTCAAAATGCTTTATGGGAGGGATTGGAAAAGTGGAGGGCAGCCGAAAGACCTAGTTTGAATTGCCCTGGGTGTCGTCCCAGTGATGTGGTAAGCGGTTATAACGCTGAAAGCTAGTATATGGTGCGGATGCCATGTAACAGTGGGTGGAATCTGTATCGCTAATATTATGGTCTTATCTCACAAAAATATAAGTCTTGAATTTAAACTGCTAGGTCTCAGGAACCTGTTAAGTATTGTATTTAAAAAGCAAATTATGGCAAAACAAAATAAACCCGAGCCTTTTCTTGATAAAGCCGTGCATGTTAACTATTGCATATTGTGTGTTGGCTCACTGAGCACGGTGGGTATGTGCTCACACTCGCATTACCAAATCAGAAACAGGAACCCAGGATCACTATGCTTATGAGGATGCTCCTGCCGCTGAAGGAGGAAATGACAAAGGAAATTAGGGCGACTTCTACATTTTGGGTCCTAGACAAGAAGGCCTGATGGCGATTGTATGCACATATATTACCTAGGTCTAGATAGTGTATGTTGCACACATTACCCCCAGTCGCTTGCCTGTGGCTATGGTCTTACTTTTTCTCTCGCTTCCGCTGTTCGCATTGTGATGTAGACCTTTGGACTGTTGGCCCTTTTGTAAACTATCGTCCGACGTGGTGTAATTCAAACTCTGATCCATAATATTATGATTTATGCGATGTATGAATTGATGCAGCAATGTACCTGTATGCACTATCTACTGATCCAGGGAATAGTGCAGAAAATCATAGGGGATTCTGGATTGAAAAATCCGGGTCCGACAGGATCGAAGCCGAACCGGCAGTTGGGATAACAACGGAAGCCGCAAAAAGGTTCATGATGAGAAGTGTAATTACTCGATTAGGAATCCCAAGTCGGATAATTACAGACAATGGTAAGCAATTTTCGAGTGTTAAATTCCAAGAATTTTGTGACAAATTAAATACCAAACTATGCTTTGCTTCAGTCGCCCATCCTCAGAGCAATGGGGCAGTCGAGCGTATGAATGACCAAATAATGCAAGGAATTAAAACCCGAGTCTTCAACCAGCTTGTAAAGGGCTCGAGGGCTTGGGTTCAAAATTTACCTTCAGTATTATGCGCAATTCACATGACTCCTAGTGGGACAATAGGAGAAGCACTTTTTTGTTCTCTTTTTCTTGTTTTTGGGGCCGAGGCCATGCTTCCTCCATCCAAGAGCATCTTCGAGCAGACAACATCAATCTGCTTGAAGAGAAGAGGAATCAAGCCTTAATCCGATCAGCAATCTATCAGCAAGCCATACGTAAGTACTACAATCATAAGATATTGTGGTTACGGCCAGCTGAACCACACACGATTTAATGCAATTTGTTACCAAGTAATCAGATTACAGAGGAAAACAACCGAGAGCGAGGGTGAATTCTTTTCGGTTGCAGTTTATGATTTTTATTTATAATATAAGTATTTTTGTAAACTAACTGAATGTCGATAAAATGATAAGCCGTTTCAAAAAAGTTATCCAAATAAAAGCTTTAAAATAATAGAAGAGAAACCGTCTTATCTATTTATTTAATAGAAACCATAGTCTGAAAAGAATTGTACCACTGTCTTGGTATCAGCTCGAGCTGTCACTGTATTTGGAGAATGGGCTATTGTGGAAGGAGGGAACCGTGGTAGATGTAGGCACGATCTGGAGTATCTGTGTTTCTAGGGAGTCTTTGGGTGTGGCTTCCGTACCTATATGAGGTCATACCGTCACAGTGGACAATAGTTAATTGTAAGTACACAATTGTCTGTGTCTATAGCCTGGTGGTGCTTAAGGCGAGGAAGAAATTTCCTAAGCCCGAAAGCGTGGTTTACCCAATTATGGATCGTACTGGATCTACTAACTACAACTTTTGTCGTGAGATGGTTCATGGACCCTTGTTGGACCTACATTAGTCAGTGTTGACCTTTTTAAGAGGAGATTTTTCTATTCAGTCTGATTCTTGGATGCATGTTCGAATGTTGTGTGTCATGCCTTGACATCCATCCTTTTGAGGCCACACATATTTGACTCAAAAACTTATTATAACGAGCACATACCAATATATATTCCATATGTATATCCAATACAAGTTCAGATTGTAGCCATAAGGCATGCGTTGCACAAAAAGGCACAATTCCAAGAAAAGTAGCTCTTCTAAAAGAGTTATCGGTACTAAATACCTCGCAATTAGTTCTTGTACATATAGGCATGGATCACTATTGATCAAGTATATACAAACATGTGAGAAAGCCCTAGAGGTAATAGCAAAGCAGAGGAGCTGCCACGGTGGCTACGAGGACGACCGCGGTGATCGGAGATCGGGTCGCCGCCGACTTCGACGACGAACCTGTGCCTCCGCCTGTTGGTGCTGCCGGGGACGGCGAAGGTGCTGCAAGATCGATCCATTTCAAGAGACGAGCAAATTGAAGCGCACAAATTTCAAAGAAATGGCAGGAACTGGAAACAAAGAGCCGGCCAGGGGATACCAACCGTCGCACTTGCTGAGGGCGTCGGCTGGAGCGCCGCAGGCGGACGGGAGGCCGGCGGCGCGGGTGAGGTTGAGTGGGAGCCCGAAGGTGTGGCCGCCGAGGAGGTGGCAGACGCAGCCCACGGCGGCCGGGTCCTTGACCCCGCTGTCCACCTCCGTGCAGCAGCTCTCCGGCGGTTGGCTCAGCGGGCTCCCCGCGGTCGCGTACTGCAGGCAGTCCGCCAGCTTGGCTAGCACGGCGGTGCAGCCCCCGGCCGCCGGCGCCGGTGCAGGCGCCTGTTGCGACGCTGCACCGGCGGACAGGGCGACGAGGAAGAGGAGGCTGGCCATGGTAGTGGCGGCGCGCGGCATGGTGATTTATTTGACGTGTAGATTGAAGCCGGTGCAGAGCCAGAAGGGGATCTTTGTTCGTGGCCAGGACGTTTAGCAAATTCACAGCATAGGTCTTATGTGTATTTATAGTATGCTTTTGTATGACCGAGCAATTCAGGGTTCAGTTCAGTCAAATCAAAAAAAGGTGAAGGTTGTTGCCCCGTAGCATACGTGCAGTTGAAAAGGTTACGCTCGAAAATAAAAAAAGCAAACAAGGTAGAAACTTATCCATTGTAAGCTTACTCGTGGTAGTGTTATCATTGATGGAAGTAATCTTCAGTCTTCAAACATTCATATCAAGTGCATCCAACATCTAACATGCATTCTCAGAATTAGAAAAGTTCAAGCTAACAGCACAAAGATCATGAAGAATCTTATTAACCATGCCCACAACTCATCCAAGGATTCACCGAGCTTTTGCTTGATCTTTGAGTATTCTTTCTTTAGTTGGTTCTATCTCAATTCCTTAATCGTGGTAGAGCCTTCATGGTAGTCAGTGAGAGTCTTCCAAATCTCATAAGCAGACCTCAAGAGAGCAACTCGCTAAAACTTAGATCGACAAACCCTTGAATCAAGAAATTATGAACCTTGCTGTTTACCTCTACATCAGGTGTAACCTGGTTATCGGTTGGCACCACATAAGGATACTTGACCCTAATCTAAATTGCGTGCCCTTGAGCCTCAACGTAGAATTGCAAGCGAGCCTTCTAATAGGAAAAATGAACTCAATCTGAATACTTTCCTAATGCCATTGGCCCTAAGACTGGTTAAGATATATAAAAAGAACTAACATGGCTCTGATACCACTTGTCGAACAGAAAGGCAATAAAGGAGAGTGAATGGTGCTTGTTGTAGGGGTGGCCCCCACCTAAGCCCAGCAGGCATGTTAGAAGGTTGTAAGGCCCAAAATGGGACATGTGTAATGACATAAATGCCCCTAAGGGGAATGCTTGAGTGTAAGGGTAAAGTTGTAAAACACTCCCCATATGTGTGTATATATATACACACGATACAGGCCATGGGGAAACCCTAAGCATTGCTCACTTAACTCTCCACTATCATACCTCTCTTTCTCTGTTTGGTCTGTAACCACAACAGTGCTAATCAATTTTTATCCAATATTCTTGATCCTTCACTCAAATAACTATAGAGTTACTGAGATTAGGATCAATAGCCAAAGACTCAAATCATCAATTTCCGGAGAAATCCCAACCCCTAGCGCAAAGAGAAATCCCAAGCTCCTGGTGGTCAGACTGCTGGCACTAAACCAGTCTGACCGGTGGTGGCAGTTGGACCGCTACCCTGCTATAGAACACCTCAAATCAAAATAGGGCAAAAATAAAAAATAAAAAATATGAATTGTTCATGGGTATAAGATGGCCAAGATGACTCTAAATGTATTTTTACATGTCACAAAAAGCAAGAACACCAAAGAAATCAAGGTAGAAATACTTAGATCAAGAAATTACTCGTGAGGGACCGCTAACAGGGACGGGTTAGACCGATTTGTGTGCTGTGGAGGCCCGACCTGACCAGCTGGACTACAGATGGTTAAAAAATTCTATCAAATTTGCAATTCAAATTTTCAACATTCCCAAACTGATATGGGCCTAAAAACCATAAACGCTTCAAGGGGTGTTAATGATATGGTGCAAAATACTACTACAACCATAATGGCCGAGAGGAAGGGAGGTGTGGCTATCCATGGAGAGAAAAGAACAAAGTTGGCTACTAGCACTTGTATGCCGTGCCCGATGGCGTGCCAAAAGAAATACTTTGTTCCTGCATTACGTCAAGGAAAGAGCAAAGAGCAAAGAGCATATAGTGTGAGTGCATCCTTGTGCATGGAAAGTACAGGGGCAAGAACATGGCTTGCATGGTGGAGCTGTGCATGCGTGGCCAAGGCGGCATGCGGCTCAGAGATGGCGGCGAGTGAACCGAACCAGAACAGGAGACCAAAGATCGATCTACATTGGGTCAGTTAAGACTTTCCTTGGTACTTGAGTTGGAATGCAATTCGGCAAATCTTAGTGTTGCCTTTTGTTTTCCTGTAATCAACACCATATTGATTTTGTTTTCTTTTCTTAATTCCTTAAGTAGTCTGAGTCAAACGCAAGCTTGTTTCTTGTTTTCTAGTTAGTTTCTTTGTGGGTACGAGTTGGTTTAGGAGAGGTGTGCATGTGTGCTGGCTGCATAAAAGCCGAGGCCCTCAGGCCATGTGAATCAGACATCTTTTCTTTGAGTTTAAAAAAAAACAGAAAATCATCAAGTTTGGTGGCCACTTTGTGCGCGTGTTCTGTGAATTTCCCATCTAGGGTTTTTCATCGTTGTATTGTGGGCTTGATCTCTAATCAAGTGTTTGCGGACTGGATCAATTGATTCCTTCCTTCTGGATCGTGCGCAATGTTGTCCACAGGCTAGAAACTTTTTCGAAAATTAGCGTACAATTCATCTACTTCTGTCAACTAGACGAATCACATCAAGCTGTTGTCCCTTTTGTTGGGAAGAATCGCTACTATAGAAAGTCTAATACTAGACGTCAAATCACAGACGGTTTTGTGAAACCGTCTGTAATGTAAACTACCACAGACGGTTTTAATTTGGAGGCCGTCTGTGATATTTGTGGCGGGAAAAAAGAGTATCACAGACGGTTCACCGATAAAAATCGTCTGTGATACTGGAATATCACAGACGGTTTTTATTATAATAAAAACCGTCTGTGATACGTTTCCCGCCTTGCAATCCCTCAAAATTTCATATTTTCCCGTTTAAGTCCGAGTATGATTCAGTTTTGAGACACCTTCAGTAAAACGGGCATAACTTTTACATACGGTGTCCGTTTTCGACGTTCTTGTACTCGTTGGAAAGCTAATGACGAGCCCGATCCAAAAGAAATGACTAGCTCATGCCAGTCACCCTCCAAGACCCCGAAAATCGGCCATCTTTGGACCTAAACCTCCGTCGCAAGTTTTTGATTTCTATTTTTGCCCTTTTTCTTGGTCTTCCTTTCGGAATTTAGATTTTGCTTCAACTGAAAAGTTGTAGATCTCATTGAAACCTTTTAAATGAGTATATATAAGCTATATAAAACTTTGCTATTTTATCTTTTTAGACTAGTTGTTTATATTGCATCGGTATATAAAATTTTGTGCTCTAATTCACAGACGGTTCTATATATAGAACCGTCTGTGATATTCATTTATCACAGACGGTTCTATATATAGAACCGTCTATGAAATCTGACCGCTGGGCCCGTCGATCCTCTTTAACCCAATCCTAACCAATAGAAATCCACTTATCCTTACCCCACGGATCGTAGCTCCACCTCTCTGTCCCGAACCAAAAAAATTTCGAACTCCCGCCTCTCCCTCCCTCTCCCTCCCCTATAAATATAACCAAAACCCAACCTCCTTGCTGGTCTCCTCCTCCTTGCTGTTCTCCTCCTCCTTGCTGTCCTCCTCCTTGCAGACGACGCACAAGTCTACGGGAGGTAAGACACCGCAGAAGCAACTAGCTCGTACCAACTGTGCAGACGCTCAATCAACGCCGACGATGGTGGGCGTCAAAGACATCTAGCTCATGCGTTGGATCAAGGGCGAGAAGGCATAGAGGATCTTTGCTTTTTCTCTGTTCTTGTTGTGTATCCTGCTCGTTGTTTTAGGATATTGTAATGGTAGGCTCTAATCTTAATAAAAAATGGATGTTTTATGTTTGTGAAATGAATTGAGATGTGAATTGGATGTATACATGTACATGTTGATCTGCTTGTTTCAGAGGACATGGCTAGCATTTCCTGAGGCTAGCCAATAAACAGAAATAGGTTTAGGAGTAGAAGGGAATAATCACATATGGTTTTTAGTTAAAAACCATCTATGATTTGTAGAAGGGAATAATCACATATGGTTTTTAGTTAAAAACCATCTATGATTTATAAATATCACAGATGGTTTTTAGTTAAGAACCGTCTGTGATATTTAAGTATCACAGACGGTTCTAAACTAGAACCGTCTGTGATAACTATATATCACAGACGATTTTTAACTAAGAATCACAGACGGTTTTTAACTAAAAACCGTCTGTGAGAAAACCGTCTGTGGTGACCTCATATTATTACTGACCCATAAATTCAGACGGTTCACAAAACCGTCTGTGATGACGTTTTTGAACCGTCTGTGATGACCTTTTTCTGTAGTAGTGAATTGCATCACAATTGTTTTGTTTGTGTGCTGAAGAGAGGATTGGGTCTCCAACTTATCCAATCTTTGCTACTGGAGATAAAGTGAAGATTGCTGTTTGGCTGTTGTTTTTTGATCAACTGCCACTGCTGCCAATTGATGTTCGGCTGCTGCTGCTGTAGATCATCAATTTGACTGCTGCTGTGTTCGTGGTGAGGCTTAGAGAACAGCACAGAAGAGTTGTCACGTCTTGTCTACTGCTGCTATTAGACTTTGCGGAGAAGACAGGCTGTGTTGTTGCTGTACGTATATACGCCTTTTCTGTGAAGATGATTTGGTGCAGTTGTGCGTAACTATAGAAAGAAAGAACTGCTTATTTTTGTGTTCACTGGAGGTTGCTACTGCTGGCCATTTATCAAAAGAATCTTGTGTTAGAAATTGGCCCATTTAATTATGGCCTATTTACTTAATTCCAAAGTATGCATAGTTTAATACCATATTACTACGGCAGGGTGAGGAAGACCGATTTATAAGGTGGAGTCCTCCCCACTCCTTGAATATGGATAGAGATGGTATGAGGATGGTTCTGTTTAGTCACACACGCGCGCATGCACGTGCGCGCGCGCGTATTCGCGTATTTTCACGTGAAAATTGTGTGATTGTGACTTGCGATGCGCGACCGTGCCGTGACGTGGCGCGCCACTTAGCAGACCAAGTCCATCTTTATTTTTGCTGAACCCTGCACCGCACTCTCTCTGTTGAATGAGATTCAAACGTTTGAATTTGAGGCTTTACTGGGGTTTTGATGATAGACAGTTACTAGTGGCTAAATGACTGGTTGAATGTGTCAGTTGCAAGTGGGTAAATGGCTGTTTTAATCATGTCAGTTATCAGTCTGTCTATATATACCTGGAGACGTCCAGAGTGTAAAATAGAGAGAATCTCACTGCCTCCATTTTCAACTTCCCTAAGATTTTGTGCTCAAGTACCGTGCTGTCTGAACCTCGTCGACCTTTCTTCCCGGCGTGCACCTGTAAGGAGGAAGAGCGGCTATCTCCGAACCGTTGCCGCAGAGAGTACCTGCACGGGGCGGCAATAAGGTTTCTGGGCAGCGCATCCGCGCGACCGCTCACTGCACTGCGACGCCTACGTTTTGCACTGCGTCAAGCCTACGCGGCTTCCTGTTCTTCATCAGGCTAACAAGTAAGTCGTTCGTGCGCACGTTCGACTTTGTTACTATATTGTTTTTCTTGTGTATGTTCTGAAATATGATGAGTAGCTTGCTGTTAGTTATGAGTTTTGCATCATTAGTTTATTATTTCTGTCTCCTAATAAAACTTGGAATTAAAATATTACCCACATTTGTAACAGCTTGTTGCGTTTGTACCATGAAAGATCGGGTTATTGTACGTATGTCCAGTAGTCTACTAGTTCCGCCGCATCTGAAACTGTAATGATTCAACGTAATATAATTCTAAATCTTCTCACGTGGTCCTTCAATATGACTCATCATAGCTCACTCTGGGACATACTATTAGAGATATGACCATTAGAGATATGCTATTTATATGGTATTTATTTTTTTCATTACAACATACGCGCACTTCAGAAGTTAGGGAAATTTGAGTGCAGAGCCAAGTTTCGTTAACCGGAAGAGATCTTTCGAGCATGTGCATAGTCGCTGATCAACACAAGTAACCGCTTTTATTTGGCTAGATTCTATTAGTTGGCTTTTCATCCTTCCCTGAGAATCTTGTGTATTCCCTTCCCTCTGTTGCTTGTTGATACTCCTCTCTCTCTCTCTCTCTCTCTCTCTCTCTCTCTCTCTATATATATATATATATATATATATATGTGTGTGTGTGTGTGTGTGTGTGTGTGTGTGTGTGTGTGTGTGTGTGTGTATGGTGGCACCTTACGTCTTACCCCACACTTCACTAATTGTTCCTATTTTTGTAATTGAACAATTATAATCTACAATTTGTGCAGTTCAGCACAAGAACATCTCGCAAGTGTAGGCGTGACCTCACTAGAATTAAGGCAGGATTTTGGTATTTCTGATCCCTAAAAATCTTTATTTGCAGAACAAACCCCCTCAAACATAATTTACAGAAATAGCCTCCTCCTAGGCACCTGCCCCTAGGTCAAAGAAATGCTTTAGGAAGGCTTTGAAATCTTTCGCATACACCCAATCATCATATGTTGGAACCCCATCCACACCCAACTCAGCCCTATAGGAAGGGTCCTGAAGTTCAAGCCGCTCAAATGCCTTCTCAAAACCCACGGTAGTCTCTAACATAAGATAAGTCGAGTTCCATCTAGTGCACACATCGAGAGACACCAAACCTTTTTCTTCAACCTTGCTTATTTGCACGCACTTTTTAAATGTATTCATTCTTGAAGGGGAGCTTCTCACATATTTGACAGCATTACGAATACGGGAAATAGAAGGAGCCATTGTCTTTAACCCATCTTGAACCACAAGATTAATAATATGAGCTACGCATCTCATGTGAAGATGGTTACCTTTCGCAAATGTACCATTGCGATTTCTCAAAGCACTCCTCATGTAGTTTATAGCTCCATCATTTGAACTAGCATTATCTACCGTAATAGTGCACACATTCTCAATGCCCCACTCAAGCAAGCATTTATCTAGTGCTTTTCCAATATCTTCCCCTTTATGACTGTCTACCAAACAAAAGTTAAGGATTTTTTTGTTAAGTCGCCAATTGCTATCAATGTAATGTGCAATGAGAACCATGTAGTTTTGAAGGGTTGAAGAAGTCCATGTGTCGGTTGTGAGGCTAACTGTTTGACGAGAATCCTTCAAAAGAATTTTTAGCTTTCTTTTCTCATCATCATAAAGGCGAAGAATATCTCTATACATTGTTGTCCTAGATGGTGGATGGAACCGAGGACAAGCTTTCGACATAAACTCTCTAAAACCTTCATGTTCTGAGAAGATAAAAGGTAACTCATCAACTATTATCATGCGAGTAAATGATGCCCTAACCTCTTCTGCATTGTATTGCCAAGGTACTATGCAACTACTTTGGCCATCTATACTACGTTGGAAGCTTAGTTCAGTTTGATTGTCGATCTTGGCAGGATGCTTCTTACAACATTTTGCATGTGAGACCAGTGAGGAGGTACCATTTTGTTGTGGATCACAGGCAAGGATCCGAGAACAATATTTGCATTTAGCCTTGTTCCGGTCATTTGGTAGTCTTGTGTAATGGTTCCATATCTCTGATCTAGGATTCATATGTTTCTTTCCATATTCTTGAGCTTCATTGGGACCAACAGCTTCATCGCTGCCCACATTCACATTCATACCCATACCCACTGACCCAGCAGCAGCAACATCAATATTTGCAATGTCATCTGACTCAGACATCTAATAATCCAAAAATGCAAAGATAGATAACCAATTAACCATTATCTAATAATCCAAAAATGCAAGATCTCTAAATTGTCCAGTACTGGACAGAAGAAGCTACACAAACACATTACAAATTAATGTTCAATGTTCTCTAAAATCTAAATTGTCCACTGGACAGAGGAAGCTACACTCTAGGTCCTCTACCAAACCAGTGTCTAATTAAAGTATCTAATCTAATAATGAACCAGTGTATAATTAAAGTATCTAATCTAATAATGAACTGGCTGCTAATTAAAGTATCTAATCTAATAATGAACTGGCTGCTAATTAAAGTATCTAATCTTTGTTGTATATTTTTTTAAACAAATCTTTGTTGCATATATGTTTGCTTCTAGTCACATGAATCATGAATGATTGAATGTGCAGTACTGCAGTATAGTTCAATTATTAGATTTCAACAACATTTCAATTATTAGATTGAATGTGCAGTACTGAAGTAAGTATCAACCGGACTTGAATCATTGAATGTTTCAACAACATTTCAATTTTCAACTTACAAGTTCTTACAACTTCGCAAGATCCTACTTCACAAGACAATCACACAAGTCACAACAGACTAGCAATCTACCGATTAATGAAACAAAGAGAAAGCCGAAAAGAACTTACTTCGCAAGATCCAACTGATTCCGGCGTCTTGGGAGAGGGAGGCGGAGGCGCGGAGGCGGATCACCGGAGCACTGAAAGAGGCGGAGTAGCGGAGGCGAGCAGCCGTCAGGCGTCAGCCGAGCATCGAAGGGCGAACCAGCGAAGGAGGCGGAGGCGCGGAGCAGCCGTCAGCCGAGCACCGAAGGGCGAAGCCGCGAAGGATGCGGAGGCGCGGACCACCGGAGCCCGAAGGAGGCGGTCAGGGGGAGGCGCGGAGCACCGGGCGGGGAGGGAGCACCGGCAGCGGAGGAGCTCGGATCTGGCTACTTGGCTAGGGTTCGAGGAGGTCGGAAGTCGGATCTGGGCAATGGGCATCTGGGCGTGGGCGTGGCGACTGTGGCGAGGGGGACGGGTCTGCGCGGCGGCGCAGCGCTAGGGCTAGGGTTAACCGGTTAAGGCCGTTGCCGTCTGCCGCGCGTGCGTCGGGCCTCGGTGGACTGCTGGTGGGCCGCCGAGACGGAGAAGTGCCGCACTGCTGTTGGGCCGGTCGGTTTTTTCGGGATTTTCGGTTTTCCTTCGGTTTTTACCGAACAAACCGAATTATACAAATACCAGTTTTTTGAAAACCGAACCGAAAACCGAAAACCGGTCAAACCGAGTTGACCGGTTCGGTTCGGTTTTTTCGGTACGGTTTTTTCGGTTCGGTATAAACCTGCACAGCCCTACCTGCCCCCGGTATCGGGGATGGCAACGACCGGCCTCAGACGTGGCAGGTCACCTGCCCCTAGCACCGGGCGCGGCAGGTGACTTGCCCTCGATGGCAAGTGCGGCAAGAGGCCCCACATGCACGTCACTCGATCGATTGTCTTTTGCTTTTTCTTTTTGTTTTTTCTCACCTTTACATGGTGTTACATCTCATCGAGTCTCGTCATTGTGTCCATTTCTCACCTATTTAAGAGTGAATATGGCCGTCGACGCTCATTCAAAAGCAATTGTGTAACTACACATATTTCTTATAAATGTACGCACGCTACTATGTTGCTGCAAAAATGGCCCCTTTGATATTATGTTTGTTAAAAATGCACATATGTTTTTTATGCGCACAATTGTTCTATTTGCGCTATCATCATTTTTTATTTCAATAATACTTGAATGCTGTTGTTGTCTCCATCAAAATTATTTTGCACTACTATAATATATTTTGTTCGTGCATATTTTACAACATACTCTACGTCCATATATTTACTAGAAATGATCGTACATTATTTGACATGCATAATTTGTCGGTGCGTACTACCTTCATGTAATATGGTAGTGCCGCGTGAAGGTTTTTTCCCCTACGGAACACATTTGACAGTAATACAATATGCTTTACAGCAATGTAGACATTTCTTAAAAATGCACATATATTATTTAATGTGCATGAATGTTCAGTCCGTACTGCCATCTTTTTATATTTTAGTAATGCATGCAGGTTTCTTTCGTCCCTATGGTATATATTTTATAGTCATATAATACATATTTTACAGCATGCTCTTACTCTACATATTTCTTAAAAATGCACGTACATTATTTCACAGCTATAATTGTTCGTTATTTTACGCATGTCATTGTGTGGGTCGTACTATCATCACTTTATATTTCAGGAATGCACGAAGGTTACTTTCATCCTACGGAACATATTTAATAGAACATATTATCTTTGTGTATATTTTATGACACGTTGTACATATTTCTTACAGCTTATTAGTTGTTCTCTATTTTCAACAATGGCATGTAATTTACCACCCCTACTTGAGGAGGCATGGGATGCCCAGCATCGTTGTCACACTTGGATCATTGGTGATGGGCCACCAACCTTGTTGACACGGGGACCGAGGGAGACCTGGCCGTTGGACGACTGGTATGTTGGGAGGCTTTGTCAATTTGGGCTGATTGTGTCTGCTCGCATGTTGAACATGACGCAGAACCTCCTGATTGACGCCTCTCTTCTTTCCACCCTGGTTCGTTGGTGTCCGGAGACCCACATATTCCACTTCTAGTGGGGGTGATGATTGTGAAACTACAGGACGTCAACTTCATCACTAGCCTGCTATTGCAAAGCCTTGTAGTTGTTCCCCCTCTGAGATCACCGGACTGGAGGGCATGTCTCGGTCATCGCTTCGGGCAACCTATCCCCAAGAGGTGTAAGGGCATTCCACACACCTAACAAGCCTAGAAGATGCTATAGAGGAGGTGGTTTGACGCTACCTAATTGCATATTTGTTATTTCTATTCGAGTGGGTCATGTTCCCTAGCACACGAGGGGATGTGGTGTATGCTAGTTACATTCACCTTGCGAAATACATCATGAACTCCGATGATGAGGACATGCCACAGTACAATTGGGGTTTAGTTGTAATATGCGCCACATACCATGGCCTATGCGACACTTCGTAGTGTCGCACGGGAACTGAGCCCATGCTCTCGGGTTGCCACATGCTATTGTAGCTATGGTCATGAAAGTACTTCCCAATCTAGTAGCCATACTTCCACTCCGAAGTCCACCCTTACCTGCACACAAAGCATTTCTACGATGGGGCGGATGATGAGAATCTCATGGAAGGCCCGACCATGAGATCCCGATGTATTGTGGCAATACTAGGGTGGGCTAGGGAGAGAGCGCATGCATTTGAGGCTCTGCATGAGGATGACATAATATGGGCTCCTTGGATGGTTGCCCTCATGTAGGACATGGAGCCGAATGGCTTGAGCTCACTATGCCACCAGGATGCGGTGTATTAGAGGACAACTTGTCATCTGGTTCTCCCATATGGTTGAGCCCTACAAGCCACAACAAGTAATGAGGTAGTTCTAGCTACACCAAGAGATCCCCCCAACTCTAGGGTGATCGCTTGTGAGGCGTAACCACCTATAAGCATGTTACATTGCTTTATATTGGAGCTCAATTATTTGCTTGTTATGTCAGTACCATAATTTATTTGTTTTGTTCCACCAATAGAAGGGCGGCAAAAATGATGACTCGTGGCTAATATAGCAACCGTGGATAGATGCTTGGCAATTTGCCCTTGATAACATTTTCTAGGAGGCATAGCCTTAGAATGGTGGGACTTATGGCACGTACCTATAATGGTATGTACGGCACATGTGGGTGAGATTGAAAGGTGTGCCCCCAGCCCGACATGCAGATCCTAACCACACTGGACGCTTAGGCTTGGGGCTCGACCTGGACCATGCAGCACACCATGATGATTTAGTACGTTGAGCACATAGCAAATAAAACACCCTCCGAAATAGGCTAAACTAACAAAATTGTGTTTGTTCAGTAACCATGCAATTGGACCATTTGCAGAGTGTTGTGCAGTGCGTCCATCGGGAACTCGAGCAAGGAAGGAATAACATAGTTGAATGATTTCATGTAGCTACGAAGTCTATTGTGGATGATGTTAAGCACGTCATTCGCAACATGAGCTATGGAAGGCCTACCGATGTTGACTTGAGGCACCGGATGGAGTATTGTCATGCACCCTCCCCACCTGCATCTTCCCATCCAAGCGAGGTGACCCAGCGGTGCAGTGTCGATGGCCAATCGTTTGCACAATAGACCTCCTCGATGAGTGACAATAGACTTTCAGTTGCACTATGTCGAACTACTTCATCCTTAATTAATCATGCTATTCCACATAGTTGTGACACATAGACTCTATGTATGAAATATGCATGTAGCACTTACTTACCTTTACACTCTTTATGTTTTACCCTGCTCTCAACCTTTGTTGTTCAAAATGGTAGATGGCCGGATCGTCTTCCGTGGGCCCATGGGATCACTCCCTCACCGGCAGAAGACTCGGATTGTGGAATGCGATTCTTTGTCAGTGGAGGTATTCCTATATGGATAGCAAATAGAATTCAACTCCCGTACCTACCAAATTGAGCATCCTCGCACCCACTGCCCAAATGTTGTCCAGGATGCTACACGTTTCACCACAGGCCACATGTGCTAGATACATGAAGACACCCTACTGCATTCACCTTTCTACTACTTTCTATCTACCAGGGCAGGAGAGCTCTACCTAGAGCGTCTTTCCATTTCAAAGGACAACCCCCGGCTCACACACCAAGTTCAGCTCACCCAGGTGATGGCAACTACTTACATCAATGCCCTGCAGGAGATCAGCCAACTTCGGATACTCCTCACCTCTAGCTACCAGCACTTCGACACACTTCACGCCCAGCTAACCCAGTGCGAGATGGCTCTCTCTGTTGTGCAACGCGAGAGGATCATAGTTGAGGTAGAGCTTGAGCTTGTCAAGACCACAACCACCTACACTCCCTCTTTGCCTATGCCCATTGTCATCCCCAGCAACCCATCACCGACTCGACCCCTGGGAGCCTGCTTGAGCATAGTGCATAAGAGTGTTCGATGTCCCATTCTACCACCTGCCATCGACAATGCAGGTTCCAGCCGAGGATGTAGCCTCACCCTTTCTCGCTCTTGCTCCAAGTCGCCCAGTTTTAGTCCTAGCCATTCTCGTTCCAGCTTTTCACGGAACTGTAGCACATGTGGTGGCAAGCACCCCATGTAGTACTTCCTAGGTTGTAGCTCAGGTTAGCTAGCATTGGTTAGTATGATAGTCTTTAGGGTTGCAAGCACTATTGTCTCCTTTTATACTCTCTATTCGTAGACGTTGTGGTACATATTTTTTTATCTATTGTATATTGTTTGTGATCCACATTGTGGTACATATTTTTTATCTGTAGGAAATCAAAATTTGAGTACTACGCAACAAAGCACTCAAGAGCTACTTAGACACCACCAAACAAAAATTTACCACCTTTTGCAAAAACCCTAACTTTCCCAGCAAAAAGCCCAACGACAACCCTAACAACTTTTGCGAAATACCTAACACCATGAGGCCATCAAAAAATTAAATTGGTTGTTTAAGTACAGGACGGGGCTTAGTTCATCTATTTGTGCTTGCACACACCATGTTCCAATTCCATTTCATTTCATTTCAGACAATTTCACACATCATGTTCCAGATCATTTGTTTGAACACATCACTTGCTACAATAAGCTAACCAAAATAAAATTGTACATTCAACCACATGATTTCATACAAAGTGTAGCACACCTTGCTATTTCATTTCATTTCTTCCAACAGAGACATCACAAACAAAGCAATATTTGCATCCTATCACCAGCAATGCATCTCACAACAACACATACAAAAGTGCTAAAATCACCACAAACTGGACAAGAATCGATAAGGTTTTGGTTGAGTACAACACATGTATGGCACGACTTTCACAGCGCTAGCATCACATAGTCGCACTGTCCTTCTGAGTTGATTCACTGAGCGATGACCCATACACCATGAATGCCTTCAATGCCTCTTCTTCAGTGTCGAATCGCTAGTAGCTTACATCCGGGAATGAACAGATCTCTTCGTGGCAGTGTTCCTAACTGTTGAACATAGCATACCACTTCATTCAGCTTGGACCACATGAACACACACACAAATGCACGAACGACGACAAGAAGCACTTCAATAAAAACCGCAGGAAGAACAACCAAAATCATCTAGGAGGGCCATATCGGAAATACCTAGGTAACTAATAGCCCACAAGCACCTTGTCTCTCTCGACTGAAATCGATGGCGGTAGAGATCGAACCCACACCCGAAGCACTAAGTAGGCGATGCTTGAGTCACCTTCATCGATGCCTCTAGGATTCACGAGAGAGAAGAGGCAATGCATGAGTGAGATAGTGCGAGAGGGAGATAAGGAGAAAGCTTAAACCCAGTCATGAGGATTCGATCTGCTACACATTTAAATAGTCAATCATGGGACAAAATGACGAGCGAAAACGACACGTGAAGATGAATCATGCTGAAATCGATCAGACAAATGAGTGCGGGCCTCCTGCCGCACCTGCCACCAGGGGCAGGTCACCTGCAGTGCCCGGGCCTAGGGGCAGGTGACCTGGCATGCCCGGTACGAGGGGCGGGTGCCTCGGAGGGGGCCAGATCTGTAAATTTTACCTGAGGGGGCTAGTACTGCGAATAAAGTTTCTAGGGGCCAGAAATGCCAAAATCTCAATTAATTACTATCAGTAGATTTACAACTCGGATTGTTATTAAAGATTTTTCTTAGAAACCTACTCAGTGCCTCTATTTCACATATAATTCTTGTGAAGCTAGCCCCTATAATCCGATCAGGGTCTGCATGCTTTTAGAGATACAGCTGGGTAGTAGCAATTCTCTCGGTGAGGCTTCTTTCTTCCCGATACCCAAACCTACCGCATTATGAAATTCATCCAGCCAAACATCATCATCTTTCCATCAAATTCTATAATAAATTCATGGAGAACAAGCCTTTGGTCATACATGCCAGGAATTGGACAGCAAGGACTGCATCCCATGGAATGAACTAGCTAAACATAGTACACAGTAGATGGTGACATGTAGACTAGAATTTCAGTAAGCTGCTAACATTTATTCTACTTAGTCCCTAACAAACTTTTCTACAGACCAATTGACAAATATGAACAAGGCGGTACCTTTCCTAGATGAGATATGTGCCCTTCAACTCAAGCAAACAAGCCTACAAATGGAGCCACCACTACTAGAGAAAACCGTATTATAGACGGTTCAAAAACGTCATCACAGACGGTTTTGTGAGCCGTCTGAATTTATGGATTAGTAATGATATGAGGTCATCACAGACGACTTTCGAACTGTCTGTGGTGCAAATATCACAGACGGTTTTTAACTAAAAACCATTTGTGATAGTTATAATCACATACGGTTTTTAGTTAAAACCCGTCTGTGATTTATAAATATCACAGGTTTTAGTTAAAAACTGTTTGTGATATCTAAATATCACAGACGGTTTTTAACTAAAAACTGTCTGTGATTATCAAATATGCAGATGTTTTTAATTAAAAACTATCTGTGATTATGAATAACACAGACGGTTTATAGTTAAAAACCATCTGTGCTTTTCTTTTCTACCACTAAACCTATTTCTGTTTATTGGCTAGCCTAGGAAATGCTAGCCATGCCCTCTGAAACAAGCAGATCAAAATGTACATGTATACATCTAATTCACATCTCAATTCATTTCACAAACATAAAACATCTATTTCGCAAATCAATTAATTGAAATAAAATAAAATATCCATTAACAAATACACAATTACAATCAATGTCAATCTTATCCCAAACAAAAAATCATTGTACGCTGTAGAACTCTCCACTTGATTTTATGACTTTAGAAATCAAAAAGTACGTGCACTCTCCTCGAATTTGTGCAAGGTCTGGCTGTTGCAATGCAGTTGTAGAGATGGGCGCAGCCTGTCGATAGGAATATCAATGTGCGTACATATATAACATGATAAGTATGAAATAAATGTGGGAAGATTGACAAACCTTAGAATTGGTGATCTTCGAGGAATCGAGTAGTCTCATATGGTGGCAAACGTAGAATCCACACATGTTGCCCGACGGCTACTGGTGGCACTGCAAAAAATAGAATATGTTAATTCAAGAGGCATTACTACCAAGTGTTGTACAGGATTAATTAATGTGTACTAGCGAATACCCGAGAATTTCGAACATGTTGCAAGGGCTTGGCCCCTTCCAACGAGCCACGTGTCTCTGCAACGTACGTGGCAAACGACCTTCGTGATTAAAAAAAGTTAGCTTAGTCATTCGGAAGGAAAAAAGAGTACAATATAGTTATGTTGGAGAAAAATGTCCTTACCTATCGAGTAATTGGCCGATAACTGTGTGGTCGGTTTTGTTCTTACTTAGGGAATCAAGGTATATTGCCTTGTTCCATTTTGGTATAATTACAATTAAAATCCAATGGAACTGCTCATTGTATGGCATAAGAACAAATTCCTTATCACGGTGAGCCAGCAGTGTTATTGTAATATACCTCTCGACGAAGGATGCATCCTCGCTAATGGTATCCATGGCGACTAAACGTGGATCTAGGAAACCAATTGGTGATTTGGATGATCTAGCTTCAGTCACCATGTATCTATATATATACACAGAAAAGCAACAAATTATATATGACATATATCGGTATTATATGAACGGAAACTGTGATTGTACACACTTACAACGTCCAGCATCGAATGAATGAGGCGTCGAGAGCGTTGAGTGTGAAAAGATCAAATAAATCCTCAAAAGTCACCGCGAAGACACAATCATGAACGTCGTGCTATAAATGATCCGGCCTGAATTTGATAGTGATACCTGAGCACCGTTCTGCCTGTGGCTTATTGGCCTGTTCCATATACCAAGTGTGTAATCTCTAGCAACTAAGTCCTAGGGCTAGGAGGCGCTCTTCCTGGACGATCATCGGCTTGCCTCTCATGAATTTGCGGGCCAATGGTAGGTACAGGATATCATCATCGGTCTTCTTTGGTTTGCCCCTGCCTCGCTTGTAGGTAAACTTCATGGTAGTCGACTGTAAAGGTAGCACCAGTGGAAGTTGCTTCACCGGGAATAGCACCCGTGGACATGGCATCGGTGCAGGTAGCGGTGGTCGAGATAGGCATTGTGGAATGGCACCAGTGCATGTAGCTCTGGTTCAGACTGCCCTTATGGACCTGCAACCAGTGAAGAAACCTCCAGGCAGATGTCGCTTTTGGGCCACTAGATGAATGTTCCAATGGCTTGCCCTAGAGTCACGATCTCGTCGTTGGGGGGCTTCGGTAGTGGGACGACCTTGAAATTGGCATGCACACCATCCACATAAACTTTTTCGAAGCCTGGCACTAAAGGTATACAGTGCACCATGGCCCCGTGAGCAGACGGATATGCCTGGCCCCAAGTAGCGCACAAGAGAACGGAGGCATATCTCACTTGGAGCGTACACTTCGTAGCCTCCTACATAACGATACAAAATTAGCTACTCCAATAGGTCTATCAATGGATCGAGCATTCCAAGATAATAATTATTACCAGGATGTCGTACATAGGAAATCTGGCCTCGCTTTGTATCGTAGGATTGGACGCGCAACTACTCGGACGGTTGGGGAGCTGGCTAGCATAGGAGCGACGGTGGCCTGTTGATTTTCTGTATATCTTCGCATCTCATCTCTGACGTAATCAGCCAGCTCCTTTCTAAGAGATGCCTTGATCTCCTCTCGTAGCCGTGCCTCACACTCGGCTTTGGTACTCTTCCTACTCCGATACAATTCAGAGTCATCTGAAAAACCATATTTGCAACGAACATAAAGCCCAAGGCCTCTCATACGACCCGGGTGCACCTTGTTTCCCAGGGCCGCGAAGAGTATATCTTTCTCCCTACTTGCCTGGAATGATCCCTGGGAAGATTCTACACTCAGCGCTTCCTGCAAGAGCCAGACATGTTATTTCACTTCCTACAAAGTTGTGGAGTAATTACAAGCTACGTAGTTCGATTGATATCTTACTAGGCGGTGTGACACTTCCTGGTCTACAGGGTTTCGAAAGGAGATGTCCCCCGATGACGTGGTAGATGACCTCGCTCTAATCCAATTTCAAGCGCGCTCATCCGGGATCATGGTAAATGGTGGGGCGGTGTCCCGTAGAATTGCCTGTTCGTCCTCTGTCCTCCATCATGGGATTTTGTCCGCATTCCCAGCTGTGCCAAGTCTGTGGGGGCATGTGTTTTTTGCCTGGAGGGCCTTGTGCGCCGTACTTGCACTTCTAAAATCTCTGGTTATTTTCATTGCCTTAAACTCTTCCTATTGTGGTTCCAGGAATGGGTATTTATGAAAGGGCGCTAGATCCTTCTCTACGAAGTTCTTGACAAGCACGCTCTTCAAGTTCTTCCATGCTTTGCACGCCGCTAGCAAGGCATGTCGTTGCACGGAGTCGTGGTGTTCTTCTGGGATCTCGAACGATGCAAATATTTCTGTCAGCAGCTCATGTTTCTGAGTCTCAGTCACGGTCTTCCACGAATCGAATGTGATGTCAATTTGTTCTCGTGCAACTATTCCGATCATTCTTTGAAATGCGCATGCTGCTCGACGAGGAAGAAGAGGGGTCCGAGATCCATCGACCTCTGTGATGGTAAATCGACCCTCAGGCTTTTTCGATAGTCCTCTTCCTTGGCGTTTTGATTTTGGAGCGGACGCATCCGGCAATGATGTTGAAGAATACGTAGATGACATGTTGGCTTTCTCATATATGAAAAGCCCAAGCAAGACAAATTGTATATAAAGATGACTTCTTCAAGATATAAACAGGTGGAAATATGAAGCCATCTAAACAACAAATCACGCAATAGTCTAAATCCAACATATATTCAGATTTGAGACATAGATCATTGAAGTAACATGCTGCCATCAAAAATAGCCAGACATAAAAGACTAAAATCAGCATGTTAGAGTGGTTTTAGTTGCTCTCAGATGTAGGGTTACATAAGATTTTAATCTTGGCCGTCCCACTACTATACTCTTATACTCTTCACTGATTGAATATGTCAAATGTGAATCAAACCTTGAGCTCTAAGAAATTCAGTTAGATACTACTTTCAGCCAGCAGTAAGGCCACAGGAAAAGATCACCGAAAATAGCTCTACAACATGAATTTTCGGTTGATGTTGTAGAGCTATTTTCATGAACCACGGGACTACTAATCTAGCAAAATTGAAAGAACTACTAATGTACTAAACAGGTGATCACAAACTGCACAGAATTCTGACTACTCTAGCAAAACCAAAAGGACTACTAATCTAGAGCTCAAGATTTGTGATCCAATCTCAGTACAAGACCAGTTACTTCATAGAGCAATTAAATCTAGCATAAGATAAAATAATTGCATTAATATTGCTCTCATAACAGAGTTGCGCAATATTTTAAGTCTTGGCCTTCTCATGCTAATGTTTAAGCTCTGCACTGATAATCTAAACTCTAGTGTCCAAGATGTGAGCTCTAAATAATGTTTCCACTGTCAAAACTTGCAAATTCAGTGAACATCATATACTAGAATAGATTTAAGACATAGATCATTGAAGTAACATGCTGCCATCAAAAGTAGCCAGACATAAAAATCTAAAATCAGCATGTTAGAGTGGTTTTAGTTGCTCTCAGATGTAGGGTTACACAAGATTTTAATCTTGGCCATCCCACTACTACGGTCTTATCATCTTCATTGATTGAATATGTCAAATGTGAATCAAACCTTGAGCTCTAAGAAATTCAGTTAGATACTACTTTCAGCCAGTAGTAAAGCCACAGGAAAAGATCACCGAAAATAGCTCTACAACATGAACTTTCAGTTGATTTTGTAAAGCTATTTTCGTGAACCATAGGACTACTAATCTAGCAAAACCGAAAGGACTACTAAACTACTAAACAGGTGATCACAGACTGCATAGAATTCTGACTACTCTAGCAAAACCGAAAGGACTACTAATCTAGAGCTCAAGATTTGTGATCCAATCTTAGTACAAGACCAGTTACTTCATAGAGCAGTTACTTCATACTTTTGATAAAAAAAATGCTTAAAATTCTCACATTTCAAGTACATGTGAACAATTCAAATCAGCCGAAGGAATTAGCTGTGACCACACAGTGAATACAATCTAATAGAGCTCAAATCTAGTCCTAGTAGTTAGATCAATCTCAGCATTCAACTAGTTCATCACAGAGCACACGAATCAAGCCCACAAGCAAACATATCATCTACTAGTTCTTGACTTTGAACAGAACTCAAAGAACAAGTACAGCTAACAATGTTTGCAGATAATCAAAAGAACTCACAGTGCAGATGGTACTCAAAACCATCCAGAAGAATACCAAGCTGATGAATAACAGAAAAGCGCAATGTAGAATGATGATGAGTTAATGACTTATGGCAAACATTATGGCAAACAATACAACATGATCAGAACTGATAGCATAAATAATCAAGATGAAATTAAGATGACAGGAATGAAGGGAGTCTACTGCTGCTGCTGCTACTACTACTATTGATATTCAATAAAATTACTGCTGCTAAGTGCTAACTAATGCTACTAGTACTACTGCTGCTGCTAATACTGCTAATCTGCTACTACTACTACACCACATTCCACCGACTGAAGGAGATGAGAGGAAGGAGAGGAGAAAGGGGAGGAGGGAATGCTCACCACAGCTCAGGTCGACAACGACTGGGGAGGTCCAAGGAGGTGGCGGCGACGGCGTGGATGGGGGTCGACAACGACTGGGGAGGTCTGAGGAGGTGGTGGCGACGGCATGGATGGGGGTCGACAATGACTGGGGAGGTCCGAGGAGGCGGCGGTGACGGCGTGGACGAGGGTCGACAATGACTGGGGAGGTCCGAGGAGGCGGCGGCGACGGTGTGGACGGGGGTCGACGATGACTAGGGAGCGGCAGGAGAGGAGATAATACTGCCAGAGGAAGGAGAGGAGAGGAGAAAGGGGAGGAGGAGGGAGTGTTCACCGGTCACCACGGCTCGGGTCGGCGAAGGAGGGAGATTCAAGGAG
This sequence comes from Dendrocalamus sinicus, assembly GCA_036346575.1. Taxonomy (NCBI): domain Eukaryota; kingdom Viridiplantae; phylum Streptophyta; class Magnoliopsida; order Poales; family Poaceae; genus Dendrocalamus; species Dendrocalamus sinicus. Next base: position 17,519,040 of record CM070659.1, on the reverse strand, counting down.
GCGGCGGTGACGGGCTCGATCGGGAGAGCGGCGATGTCGATCTGGTTGGTATAGCGCTTAACTGCAGTGCACGCGCAAAACCCTAGCTTGAGGGTATATATAGGAAGGCTTAGTATAGACGGTTCTAAACTACAACCGTCTGTGATATCATTATTATCACAGACGGTTCTAGTTTAGAACCATCTGTGATAATGATATCACAGATGGTTCTAAAATAGAACCGTTTATAATAAGCTCCCCTTCCCACACACTGGAGTTATTACCTACACCAACCAGTAGGCACTGTAATAAGACCTCTCACAGTGTATTTCTTTACAACAGCCCAATGAACATAGAGATACATATGTATGACTCATTCTCAAAATTCACCTATATATCACACATTTTCACATATACATAAATGCAAATTCACAAATACATCACACACATGCATTGTTATATACATAAATGCAAATTCACAAATACAAAACACACATGCATTGTTATACGCATAAATGCAAATTCACATATACATCACATACAAGCATTGTTATATACATAAATGCAAATGCCCATATATATATATATCACACATTCTTATTCCACTTGCTTATTTCTTTTAAAAATTAGCCCTTCATGATGATGAATGCGTATGTAACTAGTTTCTTCACGTTGTTTGTCGTCGACCCTTATGCCATTTCCAAAAGAAGGTAACTCATCAAATTGATTGTATTCGTCCTCGTCCACTACATTCCGTACTCTAACAATTCTCCTTTTTCCATGAAGAACTATATGGCGCTTCTATTTGCCAGATCGATTACATAGAAAACTTGAACAATTTGGTTAGCGAGTATGAATGGTTCATCTTTGTATCCGACACGTTGGAGGTCCACGGTAGTGACACTGTACTTGTCAACTAACGGCACTGAAATAAGGGAATCTTGAAAACCACGTAGTCGAACTCCCAAATCTCTTCTATGAACCCATAGTACGAGTTTCTCAACCCATCGGTACTGAGCGCATCTATACGGACACCGCTGTTCTGGTTAGTGCTTTTTATATCCTGAGCCTGTGTGTAGAATGTGTACCCATTTATGTCATATCCTTGCCATATCACAATTGTAAATGTTGGCCCTTTTGCCAACCATGTCAGCATCTCACTTGGCGAGCTCCTAGCGATTTGCTCTTTCAACCATTGGTTGAACCGACTACTGTGTTGCCTCATGATCCAAACATTCGGCCGCTCCGGATTCTGCTGCCGAAGCACATCCTTGTGCTGGTCGACATAAGGCGCCACTTCAGTCATGTGTTGCAAGACCGTGAAATGGGCTTGAGCATACGTGGCCATATCTGGAGTGATTGCTTTCCTTCCAATAGTTTTGATACCCTTAAGCCTCCCCTCATGATGAGATTGAGGTACACCTATCGGTTGAATCTGTGATGCGGGGGATGTCCGATCTTCACGGCATAGGATCGATGAAGATAGTTTGGATCCGTGCAACCTGACGAACCGATGGCGCCAACCACTATTAGAACAACAACGTGCGACAAAAGAATTTTCCCAACCACACGCTCGTGATCCCGTCTACCCGACCACCAAGTAGACGCGTCGTCGCTCCGGCCAATCACAAGGAATCACAAGAACGACGGGGAAGAATGCCCGATTCTCTCTAGGTTGCAATCATATGCCAAACAAGCAAAGAACTCTCTTAAAATAATAGATCTATTTCTGTTTGTGGTCCATTCAACAATAGGGAAACACAAGGGTTTATATGGTCTCGTGATGCGCATGGCCATGACTAAGGCCGGCTGAATTTGGGTCGGCCAAGAGGCGAAACCCCTCCCTCTATTTCGGACAAGGAATCCGGAACTAAGAGCAACTCCAGCAGGGCCCCTACTTGAGCCCTCATCCTACTTTTGAGGGCCGAGGGCAAAAACTCACTCCAGCAGGGCCCCTACTTGAGCCCTCAAAAGTAGGGGGCCCTCAAATCTCCCCTCAAGCCCTCATTCCTGGGGGGTCTGGAGGGAGCCCCTACTTTTGAGGGCTCAAGTAGGGGCCCTGCTGGAGTGAGTTTTTTTGCCCTCGGCCCTCAAAAGTAGGATGAGGATGAGGGTGGGTCCTATGTGTCATCCCCTCTAAGAATGAATTTGAGGGCCCTGTTTTGAGGGCTCCTGCTGGAGTGTACCCTAAAAAACAGAGCCCTCAAAAGTAAGGAGAGCCCTCAAATAAAAAGTAGGGGCCCTGTTTTGAGGGCTACTGCTGGAGTTGCTCTAAGCTTGATAAGAAAACCGAACTCAAGTTCAACAAAATCATGACCGATAGGAGTTAATTCAGTCGGGGTGTAGCACGCAGGCCATAACATCTTGCTGACTCAGATGGACCAACCCTCCTCGCGGTTGGAGCCTGCACTTGGCCATGTGCCCACATGGCCCTCCACACAGATGATCCGCACAGCCTGCTTGGCATTGGCCGAATGACTTCCTCCCGTTTTGCTTTGCTTCAATGGAATAACTCTCACGTGTATAGATGTCTTGAATAGAAGTGTGGTCTCATGTTTGTACACAAAATTTGTGTTTGGAACAGTACCCATCACGTCTTGGCCATGCATGCATGTGTTCCTTTTGGCTTTTTTTGTCTCAATTCACATGCACGTGCATGATTTTCTTGCTCGGCTGATTTCTTCTGGCTTCGGCATCCAACGTCTCCTCATGCACAAACCTGAGACCAATTAAGATGCTAGCATTAGGTAGTAGCCAGTTCTCATGTAAATTAAAGCCAAATTTAATTAACAGCGAGTGCACCTGTTGATTAATCTTTTTAGCTCGCACTCGTGTAATCGGTCCAGTCGTGATGCCCTCATCATCCTCCCCCTCTTGAGAAGGAGTCGTCCTCGACTTTGATTCTTCCGGTTCAAAGAACGGTGACAAATCAACAACATTGAATATAGAACTCACAGCATAATCATCACCCGGAAGCTCTATTTTATATGCATTGTCGTTGATCTTCTCAAGTACTTTGAATAGATCATCTCCACGTGGCATTAACTTGTATTTGCGCTTATCCTGAAAGCGTTCTTTGCGTAGATGCACCCAAACCAAATCACCTGGTTCAAATAACATCTTCTTTCTTGACTTGTTTGCCTTCTCAGCATAGTAATGTGCCTTCTTTTCAATTTCTTCTTTAGTCTTGACATGAATCTTCTTGACATATTCAGCATATTTTGATGCCTCCATATTAACTTGTTCATGTAGTGGAAGTGGCAGCAAATCAAGTGGTGTGATTGGTTTAAAACCATACACCACCTCAGACGGGCACAATTGAGTAGTAGAATGTATCGCCCTATTGTACGCAAACTCCACATGCGGCAAACAATCTTCCCACTCTTTGATATTCTTCTTGATCATCGTTCATAGTAGCATTGAAAGTGTTCTATTCACCACCTCCGTTTGTCCATCCGTTTGTGGGTGACAAGTTGTTGAGAATAACAACTTTGTCCCAAGCTTGGCCCACAAAGTCTTCCAAAAATAGCTCATGAATTTGACATCACGATCTAAAATAATTGTCCTTGGCATGCCATGCAATCTCACAATTTGCCTAAAAAACAAGTCAGCTACATGCGATGCATCGTCGCTTTTGTGACAGGGAATAAAATGTGCCATTTTAGAGAATCTATCCACAACAACAAAAACTGAATCCCTCCCCCTCTTAATCCTAGGCAATCCTAAAACAAAGTCCATACTAATATCTTCCCAAGGTGCACTAGGAATAGGAAGTGGAGTGTATAAACCATGTGGATTAAGTTTAGATTTCGCTTTGTGGCATGTCACACATCGCTGTACAAACCTTTCGACATCACGCCTTATTTTAGGCCAATAAAAGTGATCGCTCAACATCATGAAGGTCTTTTCTCTCCCAAAGTGTCCCATCAATCCTCCTGCATGTGTTCCTACAGTAAAAGCAAACGCACGGACGAATCTGAAACACACAATTTGTTAGCATGGAATAAGAACCCATCATGAACATGGAACTTATCCCATCTTTTCCCATCTTTGCATTTAGAATATGGTTCTGAAAATCTATAGTCGGAAGCATATAAATCTTTCAAGCTCTCTAATCCAGGTACCTTTACTTTTAGTTGATTTAAAAGCACATTCTTTCTAGATAAAGCATCAGCTACCACATTCTCTTTTCCCTTCTTGTACTTAACAACATATGGAAAAGTTTCAATCAATTCTACCCACTTAGCATGACTACGATTCAGTTTAGCTTGGCTTTTCAAATATTTCAAAGCTTCATGATCAGAGTGAATAACAAATTCTTGAGGTCAAAGATAATGTTGCCAAGTTTCAAGCACACGCACCAAAGCATACGATTCTTTATCATACACAGGATAGTTCAATTGTGCACTTCCTAATTTCTCACTAAAGATGCTACCAGTTTTCCTTCTTGCATTAAAACACCACCAATACCTATTCCACTAGCATCACATTCAATTTCAAAAGTCTTAGTGAAATCAGGTAAAGAGAGCAATGGTGCTTCAATTAATCATTTCTTAAGTTCTTGAAAAGCGTTTTCCTGTGATGTACCCCATTCAAACACAACACCCTTTTTAGTTTACTATTTAATGGGGCAGAAATGGTGCTGAAATCTTTAACAAAACGGCGATAAAAGCTAGCAAGACCATGAAAGCTTCTAATTTGACTAACATTCACAGGTGTAGACCAATTCTTAAGTGCTTCAGTTTTAGATTCATCTATCTTAATGCCTTGTACAAAAGCAGCATAGCCTAAGAACAAAATTTTATCGGTACAAAAAGTGCATTTGTCCAAATTAGCATATAATTTTTCACTGCTAAGCATTTCTAGTACTTGTCTAATATGATCAATGTGTTCATCCATCGTTTTGCTATAGATCAATATATCATCAAAGTATACCACAACAAATTTGCCAATGAATACTCTTAAAACATGATTCATCAATCGCATGAATATACTAAGTGCATTAGTTAACCCAAAAGGCATTACTAACCATTCATGCAATCCAAATTTTGTCTTAAAAGCAGTCTTCCATTCATCACCAAGTTTCATCCTAATTTGATGGTATCCACTTCTCAAATCAATTTTAGTGAATATAATAGCACCACTAAGTTCATCTAGCATATCATCTAACCTAGGAATAGGATGACGATATCTAACAATGATGTTGTTAATGGCACGATAATCAACACACCACTATTCTAAAAGGCGGACTGGGCGGCTGCCCAGGCCCCGCCTAGGCGCTGGGCGGCCACCCGGTGCCTCGCCTAGGGGTGCTGGGCGGGGAGGAAGCGGCCAGGCGGTGAGTCGGCCGGCTAGGCGGCGAGGCGGATGCCTAGGCGGTGAAGCAGCGTGAGGCGGCGAGGCGGGCAGAGACCACAAGCACAACAAAACGGGAACGGGGCCACAAAAGATAAGCCACAGTACCACAAGAGCGGGAGACGGGAGCTAGGGTTCTGTGTGCCGCCTCCTCCGCATCGTGGTCGCCACCTCTCCTAAAGTCCGAATCCAGGCCATCGCCGCCTCCGCGGATTCGCCGTGGCCGTGAGCTCAATCCGGCGTGGAGAGGACAGAGGAGGTAGCGGGGAGAGGAGCTAAGAGATGAGCTAAGCTAGTACCTCTGAGGCTCTGCTGCGGGGAGGAGCCCCGGCCGGCGAGGAGCTGCACCAGTTGCGGGAAGGAGCGCTGGCCTACGGGGGGAGGAGCGCCGGCGGCTGGCTTGCGGGGAGCTGCGCGGCGCCGGCCTGTGGGGGAGTTGCGGGGGGACGAGGGGAGCTGCAGGGGGACGAGCACCAGCGATTGGTGGCGTCGGCGATTGGAGTTGCGCCGCTGCGGGGGGAGGATCTGGGAGGGATTTGCGTCAGCGCGTCGCGGCGACGCAACAGAGGAGTGGTGTGGAGTGAACCCGAGTGCGCCTGCGCTGGCTTGAAGGCTTGAGGCATTTCAGTGAAGGATCTGGGACGGACCAATAGTGTGGCTTGGCCTACGCCGACCGCCGACACGTCTTCACTCTGCCGACCGCCGACACGTCGCCACCTCTGGACAGCAGTCGGTAGCACAGCACAGGTAAGGTAATTTTTGTTTCTTGAGCTAGTATTTCCTTACATCCTTGAATAATCCACTAACCATCTATCTTTGTTTCTTGAGCTTATCTTTGCTTGCTATCCTCATTTTTGATTTAACCACCTAGGCCCCGACTAGGCCCCGACTAGACTCCCTAGGCGCTAGGCCCCACCTCGCCGCCCGCCTAGCGCCTAGCGCCTTCTTGAACATTGCAACACACATTCTCCATTTACCATCTTTCTTAGGAACAAGAATTACAGGGACAACGCAAGGACTTAGGCTTCCGCGTACATACCCTTTCTCAAGTAGCTCTTGCACTTGGCGCTGAATTTCTTTGGTTTCCTTCGGATTGGTGCGGTATGGTGAACGGTTTAGAAGTGACGCGCTGGAAAATAGATCAATTTGATGCTCTATTCCGCGCAATGGTGGAAGTCGCGCTGGTACCTCCTCCGGAAACACGTCCTCAAATGCCTGCAAAAGAGAGGAAACACCACTAGGAAGAGAGGTTAAGTCATTAGTTGAAAGCAAAACAGTTGCATCTTTGTACAAAAGCACAAAGTGCACCTTTGATGGGTCATTGCTCACATCTCTCAAATCTGATTTTGTGGCTAACATAACGATCCCTCCCTCACTCTTACTTTTTCCTCTCATATTTGGCTTGTGGCTCTCACTCACCGATGTGTGGAAGTCTCTCTTTTCTTTCTTTTTACCCTCATTTTCAACAAGCTTCCTTTACTGAAATTCAGCTTGTATTTGACTAAGAGTCATGGGATTAAGCTCCTTTGTCTATTCCTTCCACTTAAACGCATATCTATTGGAACGGCCATCATGCTGCACACTTCTATCATATTGCCATGGCCTTCCCAACAGCAAATGACACACTGTCATGGGCACCACATCACACTCAGCGGTGTCCTCATAATCACCAATCTTGAAAGTAACATGCACCACAAATTGAACCTTCACATCCCCACATTCGCTAAACCATTGCACATGATATGGAAGTGGATGCTTCAGCATCTTTAAACCAAGCTTTTGACATAATTCAACACTAACCAAGTTATGACAACTACCACCATCAATGATAAGGTTGATTACCTTGTTGTTTACCTTGGCTTGTGTTTGAAACAAGTTGAATCGCTGCGGGTGTGCATCTCCTTCTTGTGCAATCATGCTCAAAATTTTGGTGACAACTAATGCCTCTCTCGTTTCATAATTCAACACATCAACCTCTTCATTATCATCCGATGCATCCTCATATTTCTCCTTTTTATGACTAAGCTCAACCTCATCTTCACTTGCGGATTCATACTCTCCATCTTCTGCCACAAGCATGACTCGGTTATTGAGACACTCTCTAGAAATATGTCCACGCCCCAACACTTGAAACATTGAATTTCTCTACTCTTTGTTGTAGCTCCAATTGAGGATGTAGGGTATGGAGTGGCCTTTGTCTCACTTGAGGTAGGTGCTGTTTTTGCAATTGAGGAAGAACGAGCATTAGTATTTGAAGTAGTACTAGCTGAAATTGTACCTTGTCCCAATGAAACGTGCTTTGGTGGCATTAGAGGATGACGATGATGGAGCTTTCAAGTTGAAAGATGATGTCCTTAGTGCTGGTTTTAAATCTTCTAATAACTGCTTCTCCGCCTTGGTCGCTTGATGCACCACATCAACAATAGTATTGTAGGGTTGATATTGCACAATGCATTTAATGTTTTTGTTTAGACCAAACAGAAAACGCGCAAGTGTTTGCTCTTCATCTTCGTGCACATGTGCCCTAATCATAGCTTGCTCCATATCCTTGTAATATTCCTCCATCGAGCGACCTCCCTGTCTCAAATTCTGCAGTTTATCAAAAAAATCACGTTTATAAGTGTTAGGAACAAAACGCGCTCTCAACTCTTGCTTTATTTCAACCCATGATGCAATTGGAGGTTCTCCGTTCTCTTCTCTTTAGTTCAACACTTGCTCCCACCGAATCAATGCATATTGTTGTGATTACAGACTAAACAGAGAGAGAGGTATGGTAGTGGAGAGTTAGGTGAGCAATGCTTAGGGTTTCCCCATGGCCTGTGTCGTGTATATATATCCACATGGGGAGTGTTTTTACAACCTTACCCCTACACCTGAGTAATCCTCTCAAGGGTATTTATGTCATTACATATGTCCCATAATGGGCTTTACAGCCTCCTAACAGGCCTGCTGGGCTTAGGTGGGGGCCACTCCTACAATAGGAGCCTCTCATGGTGAAGGGCTTCACGGGCCGAAGCCATGTTGCCGAGCCACTTGGCCCCCTCCGTCCCTGCGGCCTGTGACCTTCAATGATCTTGGACAGAACCGTTGCTTGCTGGTGCGGCCTATCTTCGCATTGAGGATGTGGAACTGGACCTGTTGTCGAAGGTGTCTTGGGTCCGTTGAGGCGTGGAGTCGAGGATGCCTGGCGGAGTCGCCGGAGAGAGTCGAGAGTGGTACGAAGACGAGCTCCTTTAGCGGACGCATCGCCGATGCGCGGGGAGGCCAACCTCCGCGCGTACCCAGGGGCTTTGGACCCGCGTCTTCCCAAGGACGCAGGACACGTGGTCTGCCAGCGAAGGGGCGCCGTGCTTGTATTTGACCGCGGTGCCTCATCTTTCACCGGCTAATCTCCTATCGGTTGGACTTCCACCGATTCGGCTATTCCCAGCCGGTCGGGGAGTTGGGTATATAAGTGCGCTACTGCAGTGCCATCCTTCCACGTCCTGGCTATTCACTTCGTTGCTCCTTGCTTGAGCGCATCGCGTTCCTGCATGTGGTGATCTTCTTCTCACGAGTAGGCCTACTTTGGTTCATCTGTGTTCTTTGATCGCGTTGATTGGTGCTAATATCAGAGAATGTTGATGAACTAAAGGAGGCCTATTTATGAGAACAAGTCAAAACTTGTAGATTGGCAGCCGCGCTCCCCGATTTTGGGGGGCGCGGGGGTTAGACCACCACTGGTCGGGGCCGGGAAGTTATTGCGCGAACTCCGGAGTCACGGTGGCTTCCGGCATTGCTGTGCGGGCTTGATCGGGGTAGACTCTAGAGTCTTCGCACGGACCTGGAATCATAGAGCCAGATGGTATCTCGCGGCTCGAGGACAGTGCTTGGATGGCGTTGTAGATTAGACCACCGCCTGCCCGTCTCCGCACTTCGCTCGTCGGGGGCATCCAATCAAAAGGAAGCCAGATCTGTGCGAGACCTCACTATATGGACATTATTTGTGAGATGTTAAGCGTGCAAAGTAAAATATTTAGAATGTTAGGAGCGAGGTACGAAGCTACCCCCAGTGTGTGAGGCCGAGTCGGAGGCCTGGCTGGACCCCAGAAGTATAGGACGAAGTAAGCTCCGGGTCGTCCCGAGCCATCAGAGTCGAGGTGGTCTTCAGGCTTGCCGCACAGACCTGTGGCGGCGTAGCGAGGTGTCCCTTCGTGGAGGCGGGGCCGAAGTCGGAGCCGGAGTCTCCCTACTGAAGCGGAGACCCCGTCGAAGTTGCTGTTGTGGTTGACTGGCCCATGGCCTGCCGCTACTGCATTGATCCCTGAGAATCGCGCCAACACATGTTGGAGGATGCGCCACATCATGCGACCTGTATTTATCCCTGAGCGAGCAGACGCGTGGTAGGATTCTATTGGCGCGTCGTGCGCTGTCAGACCCTTGCACGACTGCAGTCATGCGCGATGCGCGTGGGCGGATACGGCGCTTCGACTGCGATCGTGGGGAGGCGAGCGGTTCGTCTCCCGTTGGTTACGCTTATCAGCGGTGCAGGAGATGAAGGGGATTTAAATACCCCCTGTGGCACCACATCTGCGTCTCCTCCGCACGCCTTCTGGTCCCTCTTCCTGTGCCCTGCTCTCATGCCTTCCTTGCCGCCGCGCTGCCCCGTCATTGTCTAGTTCCCGGAGAGCGATAGTGGGTGGCAACGGAGAAGATGGAAGGTTCGTGCTCCCGCGTCTTGGGCCCCACGCTTGCGACGGAGACAATCCGCACGCTGCTGCGCGAGGGGAAGCTGTCGGACCACCGGGAGGTACGACTGCTCACCCGCGACGAGATAGAACCACGCCCTGAGAAGTCAGAGGTGATCTTCTTCGTCGCTTACTTTGAGGCCGGGCTTCGTATCCTGGCCGCCATAATTGTCGGCGACGTCTTGTGGACCTTCAGGCTAGAGCTGGCGCAGCTGACTCCGAACACGCTGGCCCGCCTTGCTGTGTACAGCTGGGCCTTGCGCACGGAGGCTTGCTGGCCCAGTGCCTCGATGTTCGCATTTCTCCACGACTCGAGATGCCAGCCAAAAGGGCGGAAAGACGGGACGTTTTCCAACTTCGGCAGCGTCAACTTTGTCCTGCGATCGTCATGCGGGAAGATCTTCCTTGCCAACTCGACCCGGGCAAAGTGCGAGCTGAACTGGATGAGACGGTGATTTTACCACCGTGTGGCGAGCGGTAGCGGCCTCGAGTGCTCGGGCCGGCCGATAGCGTTCAACACAACGCCCGGCATACCAATCGACAACGAGGACAGGCGAAGAGCTTGGAGGCTCGTGGGGATCACCGCCCGCTTCAACATGCATGACCTCGCCGAGGAGTTCATCATGTACGGCGTGGCGCCGCTCGCCCATGAATGGCGCATCGCGGCTGGGAGCCTTCGGCGCGACAATGTCCACCCGTCCGTGACCCTCCGACCTTCGTAAGTCTTGGCGGAGTCTTATTTTCCACTTCTACCTAGTGGACTGTCTTTTTAACTCCGCCTCTTGCCGCGTATAGGAGTTCGCCTGGAGGACGCGGAATGCGCGGTGGGCGTGTTCCTTGGGCCGTACACAGCCAGGGAGCACGACTTGCACACAGCTGCGACTGCCGAGGTGGGGCTGGGGCGGATAAACCGTGTGTGCAAGGCCCTGGGCATTCGCGTGCCGGCCCCAAGCCAACCTCAGCGTCGAGATGACGGTGCCAAGGAGAAAGGGCCGCCGTCTCGTCGGAGGGCTCGGTCCTCTGCGACCACACCTGTTGCGTTGGCTGTCGTTGCTCACATCAGTGCGGCAGACGCCGACTCCGATTCAGCGAAGTATGCCGACTCAGACCTGGAGGCGAGCGCGGAGGACGAGGGCGAGGGGTCTCTGGGCGGTACCAGGGACCAAGAGTGCATCGCGGATGATCGGGAGGGGGAAGCTTCGTCACCCACGGTGGTCGTTGAGGTGGGGTTATCATCCGCGGATGATGCTGGGGTGGAGTCCTCGCCCGCGGCGGCTACCGAGTCGGAGCTGCCACTCATGGATGTTGCTAGAGTGGAGCTCCCGCCTGCGGTGGCTGCCGAGGCGGAGCTGCCACTGGCAGACGTTGCTGGAGCGGAGCCCCCTCCTGGGGTGATCACTGAGGCGGGGTCCACGCCTTATTCCCCCAAGGCGAAGCGGCCACGCCTACCATCACCTCCTCGCTCTAAAAGGAGGTTCGCTGTGGCGACCAGAGTCAGGAGCCTGTTGGACTCCGATTCCGACACCGAGGCCCCCCGGCCTCACACCCCCGCGGCTTCTTCCAAGTCTGCGGTGGCTAGGGCTCAAGTCCTGCTGGTATTGGAGTCTGACGCGGAGGCCCCCCAGGCCGGAGGGCCGGCGTTGTCACGCCTCCCGGAGCACAGATGATCCGTGAGACGCGGGACATTCCTTTGGGAGGGGCGCCCGACGTTCCTGAAACTGTCGTCACGGATGCCATGCGCTCGAGCTTGGCGGATTTTGTCCCTCGACCGGAGGTGCCGGGAGCATGGCGGGGGGTCACGGATAATGCGGCCGCGATCCTGGATGACCAGGTGCTACTGACCTACGGGTCGGAGCGCCTTGGAAGCGCACTAGAGGTCTCAGAAATGAGAGTGAGCATCTGACCTTTTAGCGACGTGTGGTCCTTTAAAAGTTTATTAACCGTTTTGTCGTACAGACCCTCGTCCTTTGCTGGGCGCTGCAGACGGCTCACGCTCGTGAGTGGGGGGCAGTAGAGGACCGGTTGCGCCGCCGAAGAGGCGCTTCGCGCAGCCGAGGGGGCACATTCCGCCAAGGACAACCGCATCCAACGCTTAGAGGCAGAGCGTGCGGAAGTGACTTCGCACACCGAGGCGCTTGTGGCAGCGGCACGGTTAGAGGCCACAGAGGCTGTGCGGCGAGCAGCCGCGGAGGAGCGGGACAGCCTGCTCCAGCAATCGCTATGCTGAAGGAGGAGAAAGTCCGCCTCACTACGTCTCTCGAAGAGCGGGACCATGCTCTAGGCGACGCCTCAGTGGCGGTGTGGGACGCCATGCTGGCACTTAAGGCTCCCTCAAAGACCTTGTCGTCGAGGTGCCGCCTTGTTCCTTTGGCCACGAGGACCTGCCACGGACGCTCTGTCGAATTGCGGATGCGGCCAACCACGTGCTTAGTGCCACCAAATCCTTCGGCAACCACTGTTCCTTTGTGACGTCGTGCCTAGCCTTTGCGCTGCTGCACCACCAGGGCTACCGGCATGTCGGCGAGCTAGCTGACCCTGAGTTGGAGATGCCCGCTAGAACCGGGGTGATGTCGGGCGCCGTACGCTCCATCCGTCGGGCTGCCCGGGCCTTCCATGAACGAATCTGGGAGTACATTGGGGATGCCACGGTGAAGCTAGAGCTATGACGGACCATGGACAGCGAGGAGGACTTCGGTCAATGGATTGACAAAGTACCTCGACGCGGTGGAGGCAGTGCTACCGCCGCGGGGCAGGACGCGGACCCATAGGTGTGACGCCAGAGTTCCGGTGTGTAGGCGTGCGTTGTTATGTGTGTACCCCCTTTGCTTTCGTGAATAAAGTGGAGATTGCCCTGGTATTCTGACCGCATGTGTCGCTATGCTTGGGCAGCTACTTGATAGGGACCGGCCGCTTGTTTCTAACCTTGTGGCACGGCAACGTCTTCGACGCTGGTGGCAGGCTGAAGAATCACTGGATTTCTGGGCGACCTGGGCCTGCTCGAGCGGGGCTTCAGCGCGGACACATGTTAAGGATGAGCCGACCGAGTAGCGGCGCTGAGCATACGAGGGTGCTTGTAAATTTGATTCTTACTGCGCCCTCTTGTATGCAACCGCTGACTAATGCAGAGAGGGCTTCGGTTGAAGTATGTGTCTCCATCATTTTATGCGATCGCGCTGATCTCCGGTAGGCTCATAGAGCTTTGTTTCGCCAATGCTTTTACGCTAGGTAGGCCGCCGCGTGCTCCATTCTCTATCCCTCGAGGGGGTGGCAGCAGAGCTGGCGCCTAGTCAAGGCAGACGCACGAGCGTGGCGCCTAGTCGAGATAGACGCACGAGCGCTCCGTCCCCTACCCTTCGAAGTGGTGGCAGCGGAGCTGGCGTCTAGTCGAGGTAGATGCACGAGCGACGCGCGAGTGCTCCGTCCCCTACCCTTCGAAGTGGTGGCAGCGGAGCTGGCGTCTAGTCGAGGTAGATGCACGAGCGACGCGCGAGTGCTCCGTCCCCTACCCTTCGAAGTGGTGGCAGCGGAGCTGGCGTCTAGTCGAGGTAGATGCACGAGCGACGCGCGAGTGCTCCGTCCCCTACCCCTCGCAGTGGTGGCAGCGGAGCTGGCGCCTAGTCAAGGTAGATGCGCGAGCGTGGCGCCTAGTCGAGGTAGATGCACAAGTGCTCCGTCCCCTACCCTTCGAAGCGGTGGCAGCAGAGCTGGTGCCTAGTCGAGGTAGACGCACGAGCGCTCCGTCCCCTACCCTTCGAAGTGGTGGCAGCGGAGCTGGTGCCTAGTCGAGGTAGAGGCACAAGCGACACGCGAGCGTTCCGTCCCCTACCCCTCGAAGTGGTGGTAGCGGAGCTGACGCCTAGTCAAGGTAGACGCACGAGCGACGCGCGAGCGCTCCGTCCCCTACCCCTCGACGTGGTGGCAGCGGAGCTGGCGCCTAGTCGAGGTAGATGCACGAGCGATGCGCGAGCGCTCCGTGCCCTACCCCACGAAATGGTGGCAGCGGAGTTGGCGCCTAATCGAGGTAGACATGCGAGCGCTCCGTCCCCTACCCTTCGAAGTGGTGGCAACAGAGCTGGCGTCTAGTCGAGGTAGACGCACGAGCGACGCGCAAGCGCTCCGTCCCCTACCCCTCGAAGTGGTGGCAGTAGAGTTGGCGCGTAGTCTAGGTAGATGCGCGAGCGGTCCGTCCCTGACCCTTCGAAGTGGTGGCAGCAGAGCTGACGCCTAGTCGAGGTAGACGCACGAGCGACGTGCGAGCGCTCCGTCCCCTACCCCTCAAAGTGGTGGCAGTAGATCTGGCGCCTAGTCGAGGTAGACGCAAGGGTATGGCTACTTCCTGACGCTGATGACTTCTCTACCCGCTGTCATGGGGCACGTGCGGGGAAAGCGACCATGTGCCTAACTTGTGCTCCACGGGGTGCGCGTGGGGGCAAGCCTCTGCTGCGCCCTATGCGTACTTCGCGGGGTGCGTGGGACCATCAACCACGTCTCATTTATACTCCGGAGAGTACGCACAGGGATAACGCCCATGCGTGCGCAGGAACATCCACGTCTTGTTTATACTCAGTAGAGTGCGCAGGGACAACATCCGCATCTTATTTATACTCCGTAGAGTGCGTGGGACTATCAACCACGTCTTTTTTATACTCCGGAGAGTACGCATAGTGATAACGCCCATGCATGCGCGGGAAAATCCGCGTCTTGTTTATACTCAGTAGAGTGCGCAGGGACAACATCTGCGTCTTATTTATACTCCGTAGAGTGCGTGGGACCATCAACCACATCTTTTTTATACTCCGGAGGGTACCCACAGGGATAACACCCATGCGTGCGCGGGAACATTCGCGTCTTGTTTATACTCAGTAGAGTGCGCAGGGACAACATCCGTGTCTTATTTATACTCCGTAGAGTGCGTGGGACTATCAACCACGTCTTTTTTATACTCCAGAGAGTACGCATAGGGATAACACCCATGCGTGCCCCGGAACATCCGCGTCTTGTTTATACTCAGTAGAGTGTGCAGGGACAACATCCGTGTCTTATTTATACTCCATAGAGTGCGTGCGGAGGCGGACCTCAACGCTACGTCTTATTTATACTCCGTAGAGTGCGTGCGGAGGCGGACCTCAACGCTGCGTCTTATTTATACTCACGGAGAGTGCGTACAAAGGTGCGCGCGCGAACGCGTGTCTTTGTTTATACTCACAGAGAGTGCGCGCGCAAACGCACGTCTTTGTTTATACTCACGGAGAGTGTGCACGCAAACGCATGTCTTTGTTTATACTCACGGAGAGTGCAATCGCGAACGCGTGTCTTTGTTTATACTCACAGAGAGTGCACGCGCGAACGCGTTCCTTTGTTTATACTCACGGAGAGTGCGTGCGCGAACGCGTGCCTTTGTTTATACTCACGGAGAGTGCGCGTGCGAACGCGTGTCTTTGTTTATACTCACGAAGTGCGTGCGCGAACGCGTGTCTTTGTTTATACTCACGGAGAGTGCGCACGTGAACGCGTGTGTTTGTTTATACTCATGGAGAGTGCGCACGGAGGCAAGCCTCCGCGCGTTTTTGCATGTAGCAAGACGAATTTCACAAACAGTGAACTTTATTGAATTCCCGTTTGCGCGGGTGAGCACTTACAAAAGACAAGGTACTAACCACTGATCGCTCAAGGGCGGGAATGGCAGTGGCTGTCGTTGCTGTGGCGGCGAGGCGGGGCACGGTGGGAGCGTCTACTGTCAGAGCAATCCATGTGGGAGCTTGGCGGGGTGCTTCCTGAGGCCACCGAGGATCCTTGTGCTAGCTTGCTCGGCCTAGGCATCCCATTGAGCCTCGTGGTGCGGACCTCTGGTGCCGAGCTCTATGCGCCGGGCCATATCCTGGTCGCTGTGGGCGGTGATGTTGCCCTGCAGGCCGGGGAGCTTCATGCATAGGAAGTTGTGGTGTGGAACTGCCCCGAAGGAATTGAGGGTTGGTCATCCCAATATGGCGTTGTAAGGGTACGGGATATCGACGACGTCGAAGGTGACATCTTCGCTCCTCACGTTGTCGCCCCGACCAAAGGAGACCTGCAGGCATATCTGGCCCAGCGCCCTCAGGGGCTGACCTCCGAAGCCCTATAGTAGGATTCCCGAGGGGCCCAGGCGACTTCGGGGGATCCCCATCTGGTCGAAGGCCGCTACGAATAAAATGTTCGCGGAGCTTCCTCCATCGACTAGGACATTCTTGACGTCACATCCTGTGATGGCGACTTGGATGACCAGGGAATCTTGGTGGGGGAACTCCACACCTTCGGCGTCAGCAGGCGTGAAGGTAATTTTGTGTTGCGCCCAGTCCGGCGGTGCCTGTGCCGGGTATGCCGCCACGTGGTGTAGTCTCCGCGCGTAGGCCTTTCGTTGCTGCGCCGAAGCAAACTCCAGCGAGGAGCCCCTGGAGATGACATTTATGACTCTGCGCTGGCCTCCCTCCGAGGCTTGGATCCGTAGGGGGCCCTCCTGGGGTTGCTACACGTGGGCTTGGATCTGCAGGGGGCCCTCCTGAGGCTGCAACCCCTGATCCTGGATCTGCATGGGGCCTTCCAAGGAATGCTGGACGTGGGCTACGATGGGCGGCCACACCTCGGGGTTTCTATCTCTGGGGCCTTCCAAGGAATGCTGGACGTGGGCTACGATGGGCGGCCACACCTCGGGGTTTCTATCTCTGGCAATGCTCTACCGAAGTGCCGCGATGGTGGTGCATGCGCGCGTGTCGTGGCTGCCCCGACCATGCACCTCGCACCACAGGCCATGATGCTGGTCGTCGTATTCGCGACCCCGACAGCATCCCGGCCTCGGCCCCGGTGAGCTCTGCCACCGCGGCCTGCGGGGGCGTTGTCTTCTTAGCCACCCTCGATGTCGCGCGTCCTCCTCTACTCTGGCGTACTATTCTATCTTGTCAGAGAGCTTTGCCACCGTCTTGATTGGCTTTCGCGCGTTGTATTCAGCCAGTGGCCCGGGCCGAAGGCCCTGTACCGCTGCGTTGATGATGGTTGTCTCGTTGACGTCCTTGACCTAGTAACGAACCTTCGCAAAGCGCTTGAAGTACTCCCGGAGCTTCTCCGAGGATTTTTGCTTGACCGCGAAGAGCTGGTCTGCGTCGATGTGCTCGACATAGTTCCCCTGGAAGTTGTTGTAGAGTCGGTCGCGGATCTGCTCCCATGCGTAGATGGAGTTTGGCTCGATGGTGAAAAACCAAGGGAGCGCCACTCCCTGTAACGCGAGAGGGAGCCCCTTCGCTTTCGTGGTGTTGTCTCCGCCGGCAGCTTCGATGGCGGTCTCGTACACGTGCACGAACTCCCGAGGATCCGTGTCGCCCTTGTACGGCTCGATGGCGCTGGGGAACTTCAAGTCTTTCGGCCATGCCAACTACTGCAGGCCTGCCAAAGTGGGGACTCCGGGTCGACGCGCCGCAGTGGGACGCGGCTGGACGTAGGAGCATCGCGGCTATCCGCCCGCTCTGGCGTGGGCTCCGATGCGACCACCGGCGGGGTTTGCTGACTTCGAGCCTCCTGCATGTTCTGCACGGCTTCGCGGAGATCTGCTAACTCCTGCTGGAGCAAGCCGGCGGCTGTCAGCAAGGCGTTCTCCACCGCTGGCGCTATGGAGGCTGCTGGCGCACCCGGTCGCACTACCGGGACGGCAGCAACCACAGCCTGCGCTCCCGGGTTGCCCGATGCGCCAGCGTGATAGATTCCGGAGTTGGCGACGAGGCCAGCATTGCCGCCGGACCCGTTCGCTCCTCCCGCACTAGGTGTAGGGACAGTGGTTGGGCCAGCTTGGGCGATGACGTTGCCGCTTACCCAGTCGACGCTGCCAGTGCATGCTATCGCGTCGGCGGTGGCGAGGTCAATCGTCGTGCGTGGTGCGGTGTTGGCTGTCGCGACAGCGGTGGCAGGGTTGATCATCGTGCCATGAGCATTGACGTTCGTAGCTGCCGCGCCCGTGTCGCCGCCCACGCCCGCGGCTGCCGACGTCGAGGCCCTGGTGTTGACGCGGGACTCCGTCGTGCTTCCCTTCTTCTTTGGTGCCATCCTTCTTCGGATCTTGAGACTTGCTCTTGTCCTCCCCACGGACAGCACCAACTGTTATGGTTACAGACCAAACAGATAGAGAGGTATGGTAGTGGAGAGTTAGGTTAGCAATGCTTAGGGTTTCCCCATGGCCTATGTCGTATATATATATATCCACATGGGGAGTGTTTTTACAACCTTGCCCCTACACCTGAGTAATCCTCTCTCAAGGGTATTTATGTCATTACATATGTCCCATATTGGGCTTTACAGCCTCCTAACAGGCCTGCTGGGCTTAGGTAGGGGCCACCCCTACAACACATACCCATCAAACTCAAGTGATGCCATGTGTAGCTTCTTCTCCACCGAATAATTGTGCATCCGGAAGATTTTGTCTATCTTGAGCTCCCATGTGAGGTAGGCATCTGGATCGGAAGCACCTTCAAATTTGGGAATAGTGAATTTGAGTTTCCCAAATTTCTCCTCCACGCACGGGTCATCATGACGACAGCCATGGCGTTGGTAGTTGTCATTGCGGTGTAGCCAAACGTCGTCGTCGAAGTCCTCAACTTGGGCGGCACTACCGCACCCATGGCCACGGCCTCTCCCTTGGCCATGTTCAGCGCCGAAAATACCTCCCCCACGCCCGGGAAAGCGTGGTCGAACCACGTTGGCAGTGGCTCGATCGGCTTGAGCTTCTCTAGCGAACCGTGCAGCCCTCTCCTCAACGGTCTCGTCAAGCTCAACACCTCCATCATGGACGCCAATTGGGCCCCGTTCTCTTCGAAGCTCCTCTAGTATCTCTCTCCTCAAGATGCTCATGTTGTCATTCAACTGAGTGTTGAAATCATTTGTGAGCTTCTCAAGATCCGCTTGGGTCACATATGCTTGTTCTTCTTCTTTCCCTGCCATAGTTAGTGCAAACAACAAGAAAGGCTATGTATATAGATGTGGAAAGTTTTATTTGTGGAATTCACTCAACCTCACCTTCTCTTACCAACCGAAGTTCTTATGCGTCCTTGATGGAATTGAAGAGTTGCACGCACTTGGTGACGGTAGACAACACAAGATGATAGATCAAGCGAATTCAATTGCACAAGCACTATTATAACAATGGCTTATATGTGGAGCTTGGAGAAAAAAATTTATCCTATGCAATCTGAAATTCTTGATGTTGTTAAGTAATAATCCAAACTAGAATATTTTGCCTAAGTGTTGATCCAAAAGGTTTAAGTGAAGTGTATGAATGCACACGCAAAGATCAATGTGACTTGATGCAACAAAGGAATGAGCTAAATAGAAGCGATCTGAAATTTTGAATTAAATAGCTTGTTTGCACCAAGTACTAGGAGAGACGCTAGCCAATTGCAATAATATGAATGTAAGGGCACAAGATTGCTCAAAGAAATTAAATACACAAACTGAAATTATATATTAGAATTAGCTAACCCCAATTTGGCCAACACTTACTCTTTTTTTTTGCCGAGGCTCTTCTTCTTTTTTTTACTTGTCGTTGGCACTAAGGTTTAGCGTTTCTTTGCACAATTACTGCAAATTTCAGCAAATATAGATTAATGCAATTATCAAAGACTAGTCTCAAAGATGAACGGAAAAAATTCGCGGATTGTAGCAGTACTGTCCATGCACTGTATCGATCGGATTTTTTTTGTTTAGGCGAAACAAAGGAAATAACACAATTGTTAAGCGACGCAAAGAAACACGACAATCAGCACCTAAACAAAATTCTGATGGATGAAAACTTAACAAAACTCACGAAAATAACAGATGCAAAAACTAGGGTTTAGATTTTTTTTTTGGCTTTTTGTGTATAGGAAAAAAAATAAATCTAACTATGGGTAAATTGATCTTACCGTATCAACCGCACTCTGATACCAAGATGATGCGGGGAATGCCCGATCTTCACGGCGTAGGATCGATGAAGATAGTTTGGATCTGTGCAACCTGACGAACTGATGGCGCCAACCACTGTTAAAACAGCAACCCGCGACAAAAGAATTCGCCCAACCACATGCTCGTGATCCCGTCTACACGACCACCAAGTAGACGCGTCGTCGCTCCGGCCAATCATAAGGAATCACAAGAACGACAGGGAAGAACGCCTGATTCCCTCTAGGTTGCAATTATATGCCAACCCTAGGAGGAACAAGCAAAGAACTCTCTCAAAATAATAGATCTATTTCTGTTTGTGGTCCCTTCAACAATAGGGAAACACAAGGGTTTATATGGTCTCATGATGCACACGGCCATGACTAAGGCCGGCTCAATTTGGGTCGGCCAAGAGGCGAAACCCCTCCCTCTATTTCGGACAAGGAATCCGGAACTAAGCCTGATAAGAAAACCGAACTCAAGTTCAACAAAATCATGACCTATAGGAGTTAATTCGGTCGGGGTGTAGCACGCAGGCCATAACATCTTGCTGGCTCAGATGGACCAACCCTCCTCACGGTTGGAGCCTGCACTTGGCCATGTGCCCACATGGCCCTCCACACAGATGATCCGCACAACCTGCTTGGCATTGGTCGAATGACTTCCTCCCGTTTTGCTTTGCTTCAATGGAATAACTCTCACGTGTATAGATGTCTTGAATAGAAGTGTGGTCTCATGTTTGTACACAAAATTTGTGTTTGGAACAGTACCCATCACGTCTTGGCCATGCATGCATGTGTTCCTTTTGGCTTTTTTGTCTCAATTCACATGCACGTGCATGATTTTCTTGCTCGGCTGATTTCTTCTAGCTTCGGCATCCAACGTCTCCTCATGCGCAAACCTGAGACTAATTAAGATACTAGCATTAGGTAGTAGCCAGTTCTCATGTAAATTAAAGCCAAATTTAATTAAGAGCGAGTTCACCTGTTGATTAATCTTTTTAGCTCACGCTCGTGTAATCAGTCCAGTCGTGATGCCCTCATCAATCTGAGCCATATAATCGATACAAAACTCAATGACCTCTTCGCTCGCATAACCTTCGACGATGCTGCCCTTCGGCCGAAATCGATTCCGTACATAGGACTTTAGAATTCCCATGAACCTCTCAAATGGGTACATGCTACATAGGAATACGGGCCCACACATTTTTATCTCCCACACAATGTGAACAATGAAATGGACCATGATATCAAAAAACGAAAGAGGGAAATACATCTCAAGATGACATAGAGTCATCACCACCTCGTCCTGCAGAGCGTCTAGTCCTTCGGAATCGATGACCTTCTTAGCAATTGTGTTAAAGAAATAATATAGCTTCATGATTGTCTCTCGGACTTTGATTGGCAAAATATTTCTAATTGCAATAGGGAGCATCTGTGTCATCAATACATGACAATCATGAGACTTCATGCTATTTAACTTCAAATCTTGCATCGAAACAATTTTCTTCATGTTACCGGAGTAACTAGACAGAACTTTGACACCATGCAAACACTGACACAGTTCTATTTTCTCGACCTTAGACAGAGTGTAACACGCAGGGGAAGGTACGTTCTTCCATTATCTGTTTTTGTTGGTGCTAACTCAGGCCTGATGTCCATATCAACCAAGTCAAGCCATGTGTTGATTCCGTCCTTTGTTTTATAACGAATGTTCAGTAAGAGACCAATCAAGCTATCACACACATTCTTTTCTATGTGCATGAGTCGATGCAGTGTCAAACATCTAGGTACTCCCAATAAGGTAAGTACCAAAATATTGATCTCTTCTTCCAGATGTTCTTCTCATGAGCCCTCAATTTACGTCCCTTTCCGAGGACAACATCTAAATACTTAACCATATTATAAACCACTTTTCCGCTTAAATGCCTTGAAGCTGAACCGTCCTCCTTCTCTCCGTCAAATTGTTTCTTCATCTTGCGGTATGGGTGAGCCCTCCGAAGGAACCGGCGGTGACGCATGTACACGGTTTTGCGTGAGTGTTTCAGCCACACACTCTCGGTACCATCTAAACAGTGAGTACAAGCTTTGGCACCTTTTGTACTCTGGCCCGATAGGTTACCAAGGGCAGGATAATCATTTATGGTGCAGAATAATAGGGAGCGCAAAGTTATCTCGTTTGTATGCATCCCGTACCTATACCCCTTTGTTCCACAGTACTTTTAGATCTTCCACCAATGGTGCTAAGTACATATCAATATCATTCCCAGGTTGCTTTGGCCCTTGGATAATTATCGATAGCAAAATATACTTTCGCTTCATACACAACCAAGGAGGAAGGTTATAGATGCAGAGAGTCACGGGCCAAGTGCTATGTCGGCTGCTCATGCTACTGAAAGGATTCATTCCATCTGTACTCAGTCGAAACCTTATATTCTTGGTTCTGCACCGAAGTCTGCAAAACTCCTATCGATGTTTTTCCACTGGGCGGAATCAGTAAGGTGTCTTAGCATTCCATCCTTCTTACGCTCCTTCGAGTGCCAACGCAATAGTTTTGCCTCCTTTGGATTTGCAAAAAATCGTTTCAAACGGGAAATTATAGGAAAATACCATGCCATCTTAGCAGGTGGTCCTTTCTTCACCTCTGTTCCCTTGCCGCCATCTGATTGATTGTTACGTTTGTATCAGGATGCGTTGCACACCGGACATACATGCATGTTTGCATACTCTTTACGGTAGAGGATATAGTCATTCAGACATGCATGAATTCTTCCTACTTCCATTCCCAATGGACAAAGAACCTTCTTGGCTTTATACGTGGTTTTAGGCAACTCATTTCCCTCCGGAAGCATGTACGCTAAAAGACCTAGCAGCATCGTGAAACTCTTGTCGGGCCAACCATTGCTTGCCTTCAATTTCAACAGTTCAAGCACGGCCGACAACCTCGTATACTTTGACCTGCAGCACGTGAACAAAGGTTTCTCCGAGTCCTCCATCAAGCCCCGGAATTTAACATACTCTCTCTCATTATAGTTCTCTTCTACATCACGAAGCATCTGATCCAGATTGTCATCGTGCAACCTATCCGAATCCGAACAACAATCGACATCATC
This sequence comes from Dendrocalamus sinicus, assembly GCA_036346575.1. Lineage (NCBI taxonomy): Eukaryota > Viridiplantae > Streptophyta > Magnoliopsida > Poales > Poaceae > Dendrocalamus > Dendrocalamus sinicus. The sequence continues at coordinate 17,495,934 of CM070659.1, read as the reverse complement.
CGACAGCATATCATTCACTTCACCGGCGATGTCATCCGGCAGCATATCATTGACTTCGCCATGACTGGTCCAACACGTATAACCCTTTTTGAAACCCCTCCGAATCAAGTGCGCTTCAATCTGCTCTCGGTTCTTAAACATCTTTAAATTCTCGTAGTCAATGCATGGACAGTACATATATTCCACCCCTTATTCAACATATCCTCCTCGGTAGCTCTTATAAAAGCAAATATGCCATTAATGTACTCTTCACTCACACAGTTCGCGGCATACATCTAGCTTCGGTCCTACGTTATGCATATATATAACAACTTAGTATTAAAAATTAAATTAATTAATTATAACTACACATATACCACATGCATTGAGGCTTTGCTAGCTTAATTAATATTATAAACACAATAGCTATTTCCCCAGCGATCGCTGAAGGTATATAACCAACAATTTTTTTGGCCTCCCACATGACGGGAACTGATCATGATGATAATCAGCTTATCACAGACAATTTTTTTAAAAACCATCTGTGATAATTCACAATTACCACAGAAGGTTTTTATTAAAAACCGTCTGTGATATTCCAGTATCACAGACGGTTCATCGGTAAGAACCGTTTGTGATACTCCTTTTTTCTGGCGCCAACAACATAAACGGCCTCCAAATTAAAACCGTCTGTGATAGTGTCCATCACAGACGGTTTTGTCAAACCGTCTGTGATTTGGCGTCTACTAATACTATTTCTGTAGTAGTGCACCCATTTGCCTTTTGAGCAACACAACCCAGCTAGCAGCCTAGCACCTCTAGCATCAAACCTCCTACACAATTACATAAGGAACAATATGGATGTGCTTACACTAGCAGGTCATTTCAAGGATAAGAGCATCTTGATCACTGGCTCAACTCGGTTTCTACTAAAAAAGTATATATATCCACCTAGCCACTGAACATTTCCAAACAAATAAACACACCCATACAATAGAACTATGCAACGAACTCAAATTTACTTCACATGCTAACAAGGGAGGCAATAATGCCTAGTAAGCCTAGGTGGCTACTTGGGCTTACCAGCAGTGAGCAGTGGGGAGTCCAGTCTTCCAAACAGCACCGGTGACTTCCCGGGCACTAGCAGTGTGCAGTCGATGATGGGCAGGGCACCAAGATGCAGGCGGCAACTCAGCAAGGCGATTTGGTGACATGGGCCATCAAGCCAGGCTGGGCCAATAAGCAAGGCAAAGCATTGAGGCAATGAGACTGAGGTGGGTAGGCCGCAAGCAGCCCATACATCATGGCTTGGCGCCTTGGCCCAACCCGGCACCGTCTAGCTATCTCCATGAAACATGACTCATTGAGTCCATCAGTCTAGAACTCTTGAGAAGAAAGCACTCAAGCAAAGTAGCCAGTGATAGAGTCACTCAGTCACTCCCCTCCCCTAAGCCCCTAACCCTAATTCATTCCCCCCTATTCTAGCATTCCCCAATTTGACGGGCGGCGGAGGCCTCCGCGGCTCAAGCATCCCTTATTGGCCCATTCCCAAGTGCGGCGTGGCCTTTGGGCTTCCCTCAGCGCAGTGGTTGGATCACCAGATCAGCACAGCAGCTATCCGGGAGCTCTCAGATGATTGAAGGTGTTATGCTTATAATCTCTTTTGCTTCTTTTGGAGAGGAAGTACTGAGTTAGTGACATCCAAGGTAGAGATTAAGTAGGAAGCTATCCAGGCACATGGAGCCTACTTGTCTTATGTATGTACAAGCTTTAGAACTGAAGAAAATTGATAAGAAAAGAGACTTAAACTCTGGTACCACACAAAGGAAGTGCTCAGCTTTGTATGTACTCAGCTTTTCCGCAAAGTGCTAGAAGAAAATTAGACTTCACTGTTCGTCGGCCAAGGAACAGACTAGCCAATACAAAGAGGGAACACAGAGGTTCATTCCCCTGAAAGATTATCTCCTCCCTAGAAGGAGCTTGCAAAGTGACTGTCCTCTAGAAGCAGGAAATTATGGCCCGATAATGATGCAACTAGTCCATACTAAGTATAACATCAAAAGGCTCTATCTGAATAACCTTTTGGTTGGCAACAAAATCCTCATCATCAGGGGCGGAACTGGGCCTCGGGCTGGGTAGGCTATAGCCCGAGGCCCAGCAAAACTACTAATACTACCCCTCTCTAATATATACTCAAAAAAATATCTACCTACAGCCCAGCCCGAGGCCCAGGAATGGTAGCCCACAGCTCACACAAGAATTCAGCCAACAGCCCCACACAACAATTCAGTCCACAATTCAGATTTCAGCCCACAGCAGTCAGCACATAGACATCCACCAGCAAAACCCTAATCCCCATTCCCCAACCGGGCAACCCCCAGCTGCCAATCGCCCCATCAGAGCCCCAGATCTCACTTCTCTGCCTCTCCTGCGAGCGCCCCCACCGCCGGCCGCCGCCTTGCTTGCGCGGCGCGCGCCTCCACCGCCGGTCGTGGTCTCGTGCGCGGGGAGCACGGCGGTCGGCGACCTCTCTCTGCGGCTGCATGGCCGCGCGAGGAGCACGGCGAGCACCGGGCGGGACGGGAGGCTGGAGCTGGAGGAGGAGTGAAGGAGCGCGGCCGGATTGGAGCACGGAGGAGGAGCGAGAGCACCAGCGAGGGAGGAGGATTGGAGGAGGAGTGGACTAGTGGAGGACGGCGGCGAACGCAGTGAGCCGAGGGGCGCTGAAGTCTGAAGAAGAAATGCGGACGGGGCCGAACGCATGAAGTGAATTGAAGAAATGCAGACGCCACCGTCGGATAAATCCGAGCATATGCCGAGCACTTGAGTCTTGAGGTCTTGAGCAGTGAGCCAGTGAGTGCTGCGTGAGTGGATTCAAATCACCGAACCGACCCGAGGAGTAGGACCGAGCCGAGGTGCGGACAGGCAGTGAGGTAATCACTAATCAACCAATTTTTTTATGTTTTAAAATAAATATGAATGATCAAATGTTATATATTTAATATTTTACATTTGCTATTTAGGAACCAACTAAAAAGATTTAAAGATACAAATTACAAAATGAAGAGGAGCAAGACATTGTTATCGTATTTTCCAACACAAGAAACATAGTCAAACAGACAATCCAACTCGAACCAACCTCCAAAACCAGAAACATTAGGAACTGGGGCTTTAAATTAACGCTCTTTAAATTTATCTATATTTTATTTTTTATGTTGTCTTTGTAGGTTCTGGTTCTTGTCCTACTATTGATAAGGAAATGGTGGGCTAGCCGCTACATTCTCCATTTAGGATTTGAGGTACTTGATGTATCTTTATTACGCTACATTCTGTATGATTTCATATCCTTTCTTTATTGTAATTTGTGTTGAAAACTTGAACTCCTCAAGTATTGAGCGTTAAGTAAATTTTCATATCAATGATACATTTATGGCATATTTTTCCTTATATCATAATATAGTTTTAGACTTGTGATATGCTAGACTATTACTTGGTTCAAATTTAGCCCGGGGTGTACTCCAATTCTGGATCCGCCACTGCTCATCATCTATTGAAACCACACAACTAGGACAAATAGTGAAGCTAGCAATGATACCCCTGGAGAACTAACTATAACTGACTGAGAAATCTATTGAATACTCAACTTTGCCTTTCTAGCAAACTCACGTGACGCAAAAGAATAAGTAGCACCAGAGTTAAAAAGAAAAAGCGCATCAGACGAATCCACTAACAAGATACCTGTCACCATGTTCGATTGACCTATGGACTCAGCGGCAGGCAATGTGTAGACTCCAGGCGGCACTAGGGCAGCGAGAGCCCTAACACTCTGTTGTGCCATACTGAAGTGGAGTAGTTGGTGTAGGGTGCTAGTAATACCAGGCAAGTGGCACATAGGAAAGAGGAGGCTGTAGCGAAGGGGAAAGGCAAAGCATTTGATGATGACGCAAATACCGGCTCCCATTTGATAAGGCTAGAGGAATCCTAATGATAAGCTCGCTCCATGTGGCTCGACCGACCGTAGTGTCAATACTCCCCATTCAAGAATGTTTTGCAGCACGGTGTCCACCACCGCACTTGAAACAGATTGTACCCTACCCTGAGGCAAGATGATATGCTGGGGTCACTCAAAAAGAATGAGGCGCCGAAGAAGACGATCTCAAAGACTTGGACTTGGATGATTATGGGGGACGCTGGCTCTACTTGGACTTCTTAGGAGTTGGCCGCTGAGATGACCCACCCCCTTACTAAAACTCCTCTTCTGGTCTCCACCAGAAGCGCTTGGACCACTAGAGAGTTATAGCCCTTTAGTGATCTGCATCTCCATCTCTATCCGTCTAGCATGTTGTACCACAAACCTAAAGTCACATGGCACGGTAGCTCCCATAACATGCTGGAACTAAAAGTTAAGCCCTCGGTGTAACCTTTTGGCCTTCTCAAGATCATTGCACTGTTATTAAAATTTTTGGTAACACCTCCCCTATTTATACGATGATGAATAGGGGAAATCAACATATATTGAATAAACTGGATTAAAAATAACTATTTTCATAACACTAATAAGCATAACATAAATAAAACCTAGTACTCCACTCCCAAAAATACTCAAGACACCCACGCTTCAGAAACACTCATAATTAAATAGTAATAAGTCCATCATAACATAAAGCATTCTAAGGTTTAACATTGCGCACTCTAGAACAATTTCTATGTGTTCAAACAGAAGAAGCTAGTTTACCAAACTAGATATATTACCTTCAAAGTTATTATCTAGGAAATTAAGACTTGCATTAGTGTTTGTATATGACGTGGATGTGCTATTTCCACTTCCCAATGCATGACGACTCCAAGGATCACCTAAAACCAACAAATAATCAAGAGTGAGTCCAAAGAGTCAGTAAGCATAATAGAATGATAAACGCTACCAAAACCTTAGCATAAACCTAACCATGTTATTTCCCACATATTTGAAGATAATCATAAACATAAACATGTCATTCTCCACATGTCCCAACATAATCATATCATCATTCTCATATCACATCATCATCTCTTTCCATTAGTGCAATGCAAAACTAATCTACATGCTCATTTGCTCATCTCATTGCACATACCAATATAGCCGAGTGAACACCCGTCAATGTTCACCTCACCATGGGCCCATCATCGTTGGCAAGGGGATCTCTCCACTGCCGTGGAGGCCTATCGAAGTAGGTCTTACTCATCACCCATGGTGGATATCTGTGTCATCATATGAGGATGCACATGATGCCGATCCATCATTATCATCATTAGCAGGTAAGCATTATTAAGCATTATTACTTACCATGTTCCATCAGTATTATTATCATTAGGTAAACAACATTATATAATGTAAACATCACATATTCCATAATATTTACCATCCACCACTCTACCGTACACATGCCTTTTAATCTCGTGGGTGATGTGTGGATGTCATAGGTCCCGGGCCTGCCCTAAACAAACACCATCCATTTCAATTCATCACTAAAAATATAAATACACATACAAGCGAATGGTGTCGCTCTTACACACAAACCTAACACCAAACATAGCAAATATCATGGATTCTGTAATTTGCATAATCCTACTAACATAATATTAGTTACCATAATTTAAAGATTTCATCATCTATACTAGCGAATAATTATTTATGGGTTTCTATTGTTTAAATACGACTAACAAAATTAACATTGTATTTAAAATTGTGATAGAACGATATATAAAATGCATGAATCTAATTGTTCATGTTTAACCTCTCTCTCATCTTCTAATTCCCAATCGGCCGAATGGCCTGGGCCCTTATCTCACTAGCTCCTTCTTCCTCTATCACTTCACTCCCTTTGGTTCCTCCCCTAATCCCCAACTCCATGGTGCCATTGGCCTTGACTCGTCCCCATGCTACTGCTCCGGCCGACCCTAGCCAAGTTCCTCTTCTGCCTCTTACCTGCCCTCGCCCGACTGGCCTCCTGACTGTGGCCCCAGCTAACTGTGGCCATTGCCATGGCCACCGAACTCCTCTCCTCTAATTACCCTTCCTTTGTTTCCGCTCTCGCTTGCTCTATGATGCTTGGTTATTCTATTGTTGGATGAATCTTTTGGGCATGCTAGTTCACATATGTGGTCCCGTGAGAAGGATGGCAAAAGAAATGAGAAAGGGGATGTGAGCTACCTTGTCAGTGGGTTGTTGGCTAGAATCGAAAAAGGAATGGAGGGTTGACACGGTCTATCATTTTCTTGGCCTATTGGGTGGTGGTCGGCTTGGGGGTTTTGGACACCAGCTTCTGGGGCCTCTAGTGCTTGCTCCCCTTGTCCTTCGTTTCCCCTTTGTGATGGTCGTGCTCCCCTTGCTGAGTTGCTACACCCCTTGGTTCTTTAGCCAACTACTAGACTTGGGAATGGGTGGATCTGTTGGGGAAGAAAATAGAGATGGGGAAGGCTTGGGTGTTTGTGGGTTGCTTGCTAGCTCTGGTAGCTTCAATGTCTTCAATGTAATGCCCTCTATCTCTCTCTCTCTCTCTCTCTACTTCCCCCTGGCTGCATTTGGCCTTATCTCTTGCCTGTGGATTCATGTACTCTCCTGTAGATTTCCTATGTCCTCTATGGTAGCAATGAATTTACTATGCACAGGGAGTTCGGTTCGACCTTATCCTTTGCTTCCACTCGTTATCCTGTAGGCTTGGAAAAAATGAGGATTTACATCATTGAATAAATGTCTGTGGGGGTGAAAATAGCATTGTGACATGGCTTGGCTTTATCCATGGCTCTCTGGTATTACATTCTACTACTCGGGTGTGCTTTGTCGACCATCAAGCCAATCTGCCTTCGATCTGGTTTTTGTCTTCTCTAACAAGTCTCTTTCGCCTCTCCTTATGTCTTTGACATCAACTGGACTCTACAGCATATCCCATGCCTCTACGTCTATCTCCTGTTGCCATGATGTTCCTGTCAGACAACTTAATATAACCTACTCATACACAAACAAAACAACCCATCACATAGGAATGCACTTATGTAAACACACATTTTAGTGAACTTGGTCGAAGCCTCTATTTGATCAATAGAGCTAGATGTACAACTTTAATCATGAGCCAGAAGAAGATATGACCTGGTCGAAAGGAACTATTTGGTCTAATCGACCGCTGGTCGTAACACTGGTCGCAACCAAGCGCTAGTCGACAAAGACTTGCTCTAATTGAGTTAAACACCAGTCGAGCTGAACACTGGTCAAGCTAGAGTTGAACAATGATCAATGTTCGACTATCATTCCTGTGACTACTTCATCTCTCAGAACTCTGACCACTTTTACTCTAAATCTCCAACCACAACTGTGGATCAACTAACAAAACTGACTAGTATAATCACACGAGTACAAGCCACACATTTTGTCTTTTTACTCATCACAACATGAACCTATACCTAGGTACTTACAGTTACAAACCTAGACTCTTATACCACTTGTTATAAAACATACAATAAAATAGAAGATAATTGAAAGAACATGAGACACGAATTTAACGTGGAAAACTCTTAAGGGAAAAATTACAAATGCACGAAGGAGGAAATCACTACATGAGAAGAATTATAAGCACGGGGCTATTCAGCACATCTAAACCGTACGACTACAGTGATACATATATAGTATAGGGAACAAAAGTACTAAAAAAATACAAAACCAAATCAGAGTTGGTTATGCCACTCGGTGCCACATGCGCCATCGTGTCCGGCACGGACATGATAACAAATTCAGATCACAATTTAACATCTAGCCATCCTGTCATGCTTGAATTGAATTTTTTACAAAATCAAGTTGTTCAAACTTGAAAGGTTTTTTAGCCTAGCGGAATGTTATCAATTCTATCAACAACAGATTTCATACCGTTTTCTTGCTCGATATCCTCTAATAAACAAAGTTTAATGATTTCTTGTTTAGTGTGAAGACGGATTTCTTCCATTAGCTCTAGTTTAGGGGTATCATGTTGGTTACAGTGAGGGCATTTTAGTAATTCCCAATTAAAAAGGAAAAAAAGAAGAGAGAGGTGGGGCCCACCTGTTAGTGGGCCAGCCGAGGTGATAAGGGGAGGAGACTGCGTCTCCTCTCGTAACCAACTTCTGTGACTGTTCGCATGCGCTTGCGCTTTGTCTTCTCGCGTGCCAAGCTAACGATGTGGGTTCGATTCCCGCTACCCGCTCCATTCTGTATAAAAGGACTATTCTATTTGTCTAGACATGGTAGAGGCATGTATTCAACCTTTTTCGTCCACCAGTTTCTGGCCCTCCAGAGCGGAGTAGAGCAGTTTGGTAGCTCACGAGGCTCATAACCTTGAGGTCACCGGTTCGATTCCCATCTCCGCACTTAGCTGTCTGTATAAAAGGACTATTCTATTTGTATGGATATGGTAGAGGGTTGGGCGGTATCCAACCCTTTTTTATTCATTAGTTCCCGGCCCTAGAGGGCCAAATTGAGCACGGCTTCGACCAGGTCATCCGGGCAACCGAGTATAGCAGCAGCGGCGGTGGCAAAGGAAGCATCACCGACGCTGGTGCTTTGATGCCAACCGTTGCTGCAGCCCGTCGGCCTCTGTCCCACTCCCCTTTAAGTGGCATCTCTCCTCTCTTTGGTGGTGAATGCAGCAGTGAGTTCTACCCTATCCGATCTCAAATCTCTCTCAGTGGTTCTTCGATTCTAAGTCTTGAGAGCCACCGGCTAAGTTTTCTCCTATTGCCGTCGGCTAAGCAGCACAAATCGCCATTCTAGGGTTTCCCCATGCGGTTTCCTTGAGCCTCTTCTTGGATTTGGTCGAGAGGAAAGGTGTGGGTTAACCTTTAGAGGTTGATTTGGCTTAGACTTATGCTGAGTTTTGTGGGATATTTGAGACCGGTTCTTGGTGTTCACGAGCGTTCTCAGCTGGAGCACTCGTTGGTCTTGTGCGGCATAACCCTGACCTTCATCTCCAGCGTCAGCTACTCGAGGTTGGAGCGGGCACTATATCTCCGTCTACCACAAAGACTAACAAATCATGTAAATAGCTTGTTGATTGCTCTATGATGAAATGACATAATAGTGAGATTATATATGGATGTGATGGTAGATTGATTTGAGCTTTCTGTTAAATCTGCTATTGTTCTTTCACTGGCCATTGAACAAGCTGTCCATTTCTTGCTGATCTCTGTGTTATATCTGTGCGGTGGTTAGATTTGTTCTTTTGTGTTTGAAGGGCAAGCTGATGTTATTTTAAACATTAAGCTTATAAAGGGTGAGAGTGGGATTACTCTTTCACAATCCCATTATATAGACAAGGTCCTAATCAGATTTGGGTTTATGGACTATAAGCCAGTAGCCACACTCTATGATCCAAATGCAAAGCTACATAAGAACACTGGGCATGGGAAAGATCAGCTTAAATATTCTCAAATAATAGGATCCCTGATGTACATAACTAGTGCAACAAGGCTAGACATCTCATATGTTGTAAGCAGATTGAGTCATTATACGTCCAATCCAGGAGATGATCATTGGATAGCACTAGAAAGAGTACTCAGATACTTGAAGGGGACCTCTGATTTGGGAATACATTATTCTGGCCATCCGGTAGTCTTGGAAGGATTCCGTGATACTAACTGGATCAGTGACTTGGATGGCATGAAGGCTACGAGTGGTTATGTATTCACTCTAGCAAGTGGGGCCGTTTCATGGAAGTCTTCAAAATAGACTATCCTTACACGGTCTACCATGGAGGTGAGTTAGTAGCACTTGATTCAGCGGCTGTAGAGGTAGAATGGATTAGAGAACTCCTTTCTAACCTACCTGTGCTGGAAAAGCCTATTCCAGCCATATTGACTTACTGCGATAACCAAACCGTTTTGGTTAGGTGAAGAGTAGGAAGGACAATATGAAGTCATCAAAACACATAAAGAGGCAACTTAAGTCGATAAGGCATGCTAGAGAGACGTGTGTTATTTCTATAGAATACATCCAGTTTGAAAAGAACTTGGTAGATCCTTTCACTAAAGGATTGGCGCGGAAGGCCATCCTTGCAAAATCACAAGGAATGGGGCTCATACCCGTATAAAGGCTTACATTGGTGGTAACATATCCTAGAAGATTGAAGATCCCATGAACTAGGTTCTAGGACAACAAACTGTGTGGGATTAGAGAGCACACCTAACGGATCCCATTAACTACAGTGCTCTTTCTGTATGGAAGGTTGAGCATTAGATCTTAATGAATTCGAGGTCTATATGACTTATGGGAATCATCCTACAGGATTCCTAGAAGAGTTCACCTACGTGAGTGTGTTTATGAGGTCACAATCAAAGAAACATAAAGGTATACTTTCTTGAGCACTCATGAGCTAGATACGGGGACATGACCGTAGCGTCCCAACCAGAGAGGGAAAGGGCAAGCCACCCAGTATAGAATGTAACTTGGGCAAAAATTCTCACACCAAGGCATTGGATCAAGGCGAAATCTTCCTTTGTCTGTGCAGAGTCGTAGTCCTTGTCGCTAGACTTTGGGTTCAAACCTGTAAGGTACCCATCGTCGAATAGTTGTATATTAAACAAGACGTTGAATATCTTTTATCAATTGATAAATTAGTGGGGATTGTTGGTTACTGCGAGGGCACTTCGGTAATTTCCCAATTGAAAAAAGCAAGACGAGAGAGAGAGAGGGACAGGTGGGGCCCACTTGTTAGTTGGCCAACCAAGGTGATAAGGGGAGGAGACTGCGTCTCCTCTCGTAGCCGGCTCCCATGACCGTTCACGTGCGCGTGCGCTTCATCTTCTCACGTTCGGCTCGGCTTCAACCGCGTCATCCAAGAGACTGAGTCTAGCGGCAGTGGCGGTGGCGAAGGAGGCATCACTAGTGTGGGCGCTTCGGCGCCAGCCGTGGCTGCAGCCCGCCGACCTCCACCCCGCTCCCCTTTAAATGGCGTCTCTCCTCTCTTTGGTGGCGAATGCAGTAGTGAGTTCTCCCCTCTTCGATCTTAAATCTCTCTCAGTAGTTCTTCAATTTTAAGTCTTGAGAGCCGCCGGCCAGGTTTTCTCCTGTCACCGTCGGCTGAGGAGCGCAAATCGTCGTTCTAGGGTTTCCCCGTGTGATTTCCTTGAGTCTCTTCTTGGATTTGACCGAGAGGAAAGGTGTGGTTTAACCTCTAGAGATTGATTTGGCTCGGACTTGTGCTGAGTTTTGTGGGAGATTTGTGACCTGTTCTTAGTGTTCATGAGCATTCTCAGCCAGAGCACTCATTAGTCTTGTGCGGCATCACCCTGACCTTCGTCTTCAGCGTCGGCTACCTAAGGTTGGAGTGGGCATTGTATCTCCGTCCCCACACTCTTCTTCTGCGACAGCACAGAGAGATGCTAGGTTTTCTGGGACAGCGCTGTGAGCGTGCCTTGCCTCTTCTAGTTTCTTCACGGTGATTTTGAGTATCATCACTGCTGTGAGTATACTGGCTGTTGATTCTTTGCAATTTCGTGATATACTTCACATATCAGTGAGTCTCATTAGCGGAAATTTGCAAAGAAAATTGTTGCGGGCTGATTGCTCTATGATGAAATGACATAATACTGAGATTATATATGGATGTGATGGTAGATTGATCTTGAGCTTTCTGTTAAATCTGCTATTGTTCTTTCACTGGTCATTGAACTTGCTGTCCATTTCTTGCTAATCTCTGTATTAGATCTGTGCGGTGGTTAGCTTTCTTCTTTTCTGATCTGTGCCGAACCCTATTATCCTGTTGAATCAATAGCATTCTCTATGAATATATGGAAGATTGCTCTGTCCAGCAAGCTATTTACATGATTTGTTAGTCTTTGTTAAATAGAAAGATTTAATTTGAGCTTAAGATCTAATCTATAACTGTCATATATAATCAAGATTAGATTTTATCATAGCGGAGATGGCCAAGATCAAATCTTGTGCAACTAGCCTTCTGAGAGCACTTAAGAAAATACAATTTGTTGATCATATGCTGAATCTGGTCATATATGTTAAGTTTTTGTTGATATTAGCATTTCATTGCACTTACATTCTTGAGGATATGCTAGTCTTGAACTCTTATATGATATTTATATTGAACATATGTTTCTTTTGCAATAACTTAAACGATTCATATGTTAACATGTTGGTTAAGTCGTTTCAATGCCATGTTTGTCATGCTAATATATTTATCTATTATGCTAGAATTAAAATTGATTATTTGCTAATTCCGTACAATTTACAACATATCAAACATACAATTCTCTCTTTTACGCAATGTGGGTGCGAACAAATTTTATTCATCTACAGTCCTGCCATGCATATCGGTTGTCGCGGGCAGCTGGTCCTGCAAGGTTGTCATGCTACCCGGTTGTCGCGGGCAGCTGGTCCTGCAAGGTTGTCATGCTACCCGATACCGAGCTGGCGTGGCCATGTAGATAACGTTGTTTCCGCAGGTTTTGTTTGCGTCGAGCCAAGCGTGGAAGAATGAGAACGACTAGATAGTGGAATGACCGGCATGGCCTCGTTGTTTCCAGCAGGACGACGAAACAGAGCTTTTCACCCCGTTTTGGACGTTCACATTGGTTGTCTCCTGGTAGCTGAGTTCAAGACAATCTGGACGTTAGCGTCCGCATACATGAAAAATAAGTAGTATATTCTCTCGGTCTTTCGCGTGTGTTCCTCGCATCAGAAGCTATCTTGGCACTTGGCACCAGCTAGCCGGTGCGTTTCAAGACTATCTGGACGTTCCACAAAAGTTGGATGTACGCTTTGTTGCCATGCGTACATATCCATCACCTCTAGACCGACCGCGTCACCCTCTGGCAGGTCATACCCGTCACCTCGAAGTACTAAAGGGGTGCACGGTAAGTCCACAGTATACTTGCAGGACTAAGGGATGTACTCCAATGGTGAAACCATTTTTTAGCAACAAGAATTTCACAGATAGAGCAAACAAAAGTATTAACGACCGTAAAATAAGGGGAAGTCAAGCTTTACATGTTCAATCTACATTAATTCCACTGGCCGTATCCTATCTTCTACTGTGCCATTCAAAAGGCACAAACAACACGGCATCATCGGCCATTGGATGTGTTATTGATGCTTCGGATCAGCGGAGGTAAGATTTTCTCTTATGCCACAATCCTAGCCATCCGTATGGATCGAACAGTGCAAGCCCTCTTCGAAGGGCAAAGGACAAAGTTTCTCATTTGGTGTCTTCTTTTGAACTGGGCAGTTTCATATTTGGTGTTGGTTTTTGTGTTTGCTTTGTCTATTTATCGAGTGACTGAGATTCTTTTCTTTGCTCTTAGATGAAAATCTAACCACTCATCTTTTCCCTCACTTTCTATATAAACCCACCACCTCGATCACGCCTATGACAAAGACTAAAACAGATAATTATTTTAACCCAGACAAAAATAAATAAATTTAAGTTTGTTGAACCCCTACCAAATACAAAGACAAAAATAATTCTAACCTAGACAAAAATAAAGTAGGTCTACATGAATCCCTACACATTGCAGTAAAGCTTGGGTAAAATTGCATATTACTTACAGCTGTATTTTTACACTTAGTACTGTGCAATTTTAAGTGATCAAAAGATAAGAAAATTTCAACTGACTGAAAATTAGCAAAACCGTTTTGTGCTACCATAAAAAAAAAAGTGCGTCTGAATGGCATTCCAAGAAGGTTGAGACCTTACAATACTGCAAATTCCATTGGCATTTTTGGACCATTGGCGCGCAACACACCATGGCATTTTAAAAGGAAAAAACCAAAAATAATCCACTAAAAATTCAAACGCCATAAAAAGTGGAACGCAAATGGAAACACGAAAGGAAATAACGCAAGCGATTCTATACTCATGAGAATATGTACTCTCAGGTCTTATATACCACTTAAATAATGTTCTTATATCACTCTATACTTTTAAGCATAATCTAATAATGATTATTAGGTACTCCAAAGTAATTTCCATGAAAAATATCATCAAAATCTATTTTTATAGTAAAATTTTGTGTGTGTGTGTGTATATATCTGTGTGTGTATACATATATGCAATAGGGCCTGCCCTACTGTTCTTCAGCAGAAAAAAAAAACACATTACTAGTCCCTGAATGACTTCAGTATGGATTGCCATTTTCCCCAACATTGACTTTGCAGCGGTAGTAGTGTTATGCTTAACTAACCCTGCGGTGGCAACTTACATCTTTAACCCATTTTACTAACTCTTCTTAATTTTTTTTGTAATTGAACAATTATAATCTACAATTTGTGCAATTCAGCACAAGAACATCTTGTAAGAGTCGGTGTGAACTGCACTAGAATTAAGGCATGTCTTGAATTTGCACAAATCTAGATGTGCAAGCTGAAACAAAACAAAATTTCAAAAGGAAATTTGAATTCTTGTTGAATTTGATTTCTCCTAAACCTTGGTCTAATCTAGCTCAAATCTCAGCCATTCAAGCCCTAAACTCCTTGCCAGATCCCCCCTTTGATTCAATTTTGCGCATGCACTGTTCACTGTCCGAAAAAAATGCCGCCACCTGGTTTTGCCGCCGCCTGGTCTCTCTCGCTCACTCTCGCACCTTCCCGCACCTTCTCGCCACTGCCACTCCTCTGCAGCTTGTCAAAGATCATACACCCATCTTAATTGCCCTGACCACGCGTCAGAGCCACCGGCCACGCCCGCCACCGAATTGCGGACCTCCCTGCTTTCTCTACTCTCTCTCTCTCTCTCTCTCACGGCTGACCTAACATCCTCTGTCACCTTTTGACTGCCGCATTACTACACCTGAGGCCGCTAGTGCACCCCCTGCCAGCTGCGTCTCCCTAACCTTTCCCGACCAAGCCACACGCCGCCACCGCCATGGCTCCCCACTGTGCCGAACCGCCTTCATCGCCCTATGTAAGCCCCTGAGCACCTCCTGAGTAATGCATTGGTGCTCAAGTAGACCACTCACACACCTGATCAAACCCTCAAACAAGGCATTGCTGACGATCGCCGGAATTCGCCAAGGCAAGCCTGAATCCAATCCTACTAGTTCAATCAATTACTTTGCAATTGCCTTCATTTGTAGCCTCCTCATGCCCCTAGGAATAGCTCCAAGCCATTACCTTAGCTTCCCAAGCCTCCCTCTTCTCTGCCACCGAGGTCTGCCGCACGGCCATGGCAACCCGCCATGGGCAGCCCAACTCCGACCACCCCTGCCCAAACCACCACTTCCCCAAGCTCCTTCTAACCCCTAGGATGCTCAAATACTAGCGCTACTGCCTTAGAGACCCCTAGTACTCCCTGTGCCATTTGAACATCTGGCGGAAAGAAAGCCTCGCCGTCGGCGAACACCACCCTCTCTATCCCCACCGACCCCAAAAATGGACACCTGACATAACCAATAACCCAACCATGGTCTCCTTTTCTGTCGCAAACTACCCTAGCCTAACCAATCGCCATCGCCTTCCTCCCCTATTTCTCTGTCATGTGCGCGTTTAGCTGGAGAAGAAGAACAGTAACGGATCATTACTATTCACCTGACCCATTAACCCTTAAAGCCAACCCGTGACAGATAGTGAATATCCGCCGTGAACAGCAAACCAACCCGATGTGAATAGTAAAATTTGCAATTAATAGTGCCTAGACCCGTTACTGTTCACAAAACCCAGAAATGCATATATACACCCATTTCGATCGTTTCAAACCCCTCTATCCATCGCTCAGCTCCGTTTCCCCGTATTAGACACCTATAAACCCAAAACATATTTTATTTGGTTTTTCTTGGATTTTATTTCTTTATTTGATTTCTTTGTTCCTAGCTCAACCCTTCATAGATGGAATTGAATTATTTTCCTTTGCTTTGCATTAGCGCACGACATTGAAGGTCAATCAATCCAAGAAGAAAAAGCTCAAGATCAAGCACAAGATCAGAAGAATACAAAATTGTAGAATTCATTGATCCACAAGGCAAGTCACATGTCTTTGATCATGTTTAACCTACATTCCTTTAATTATTTATTTATCAGTAGTTTTATTATGTTATTTAAGCATTGTTATTTCTTATACAATAAATGTTTAGAATAATAAGATATTAGTTATGTCCATGCACGTGAAAAAGACCTGTTATATTTTATGGCCATATTTACTTTGACAAGCCCTAGAAATAATAAATTACTATAAAATATACCATAGTAGTTTAGGAAATTCAACTGCTTTTACACTAGTAGTGATAGTGTCGTAGTGCACTGGGATATTTATTGTGAATAGTTACCTGGTTGATGAAAAGTAAGGACTAGAAGCTTATGCTAAGTAAAGAATATAGTAATTGCTTAACCACATGCGTTGATTTGTCAAACCTGGTTTAGTACCTGCTCAAATCGATTGCATATCTACTATAAGGATATAATATACTACTCTAGAAAAGGTAATAGTAGGCTTACGAATGTGGTATAGAATCGGTAAAACCATACTTTCACAACGGTAGGCTCCGCCCTATCAGGCTACCGTATTATGTGACAAGGGGTATCTAGTATATCGGGTAGAGGCTATATAAAGAGATGAGCAATGAAACAACCTTATTTTCTTAACTCAGATGCGGGGGTTAAGAAATCTTGTGGATAAAGTTGAGCAACTCTGCAGAGTCATAATATGTAGTAGTCAAATACGCCGTGCTTCTGGTAACTGAAATTGTATTTAATGGGTGATTCCAATAGTGAAGTATAAGTAGACTTGGAAACAACTTGGAAATGTGGAAGTTTGTTAATCGAGATGTTGAAACCCCAATTACTTAAGAAGTTATTATTGTTCTGTGTTTAAAAATGTTTGTAAATAAAATTGCATCCACAAATACTTCAACAAAACCACTATATTCCCATCTCTTGAAAATCCTAGCAAGGAGCTATATAGTGTTTCCCATGTGACTTGTTGAGTACAGTTGTTGTACTCACGCTTGCTAAACTATTAACAGAAAATGCTTGGGAAAACAATAAAGGAACCATTGAGGAAGGCTTTGAAGATCCCTACGATGTAGACGACGCTTGGTGTTAAGGTTTATTCTATACTCAAGCACACATGTGGAGTTCTTTTGTATTATATTATAACTTTGGGCCGCACGTCCTATTGTGTAAAATTTGGCAGCTAAGCCTTAATTTTGTAATAAAGTCTAGTTTTTATGCTTAAGCTTATGTTGGAAATGATGTACACTCACCTATGGTACTCGCAGCTAAACAATCCTAGGCAGTTGTGAGGAAATCCTAACGATCCCAGAAATGGAGGTGTTACAGAGCGGTATCAGAGTCAGCTTCTTGACTGTAGGATAAGACCCTAAGTTATACTAGAAATGTTTACAAATTCTAATTTCAAAACTATCAAAAATAATAATCTTCATAAAATATTAGTATTACTACTATCTTTTCTCTCCTAAATGCTATCTCATCTATCCTATAATTTTTTTAAGTTGAATTTTGCTTTTGAAAAAGGATTTACATCTATCCTTCTCTAACCTCAAAATATACACTATGGACAGATGGTACGCAATTAGTAACTCTCCATAAAAAAAATAACCCTTTTGTAGTAGTTTCTTTTGTGTGTAAATCAAGTTCAAATATGCACCTCATATGTATGGTATATGTTCAGCTTGTAAAAATAAATGAAAACTATGTTTGCTATCTCATAATTTGTTTGCTACTAATATCTAATATCTTACCTCCCACAAAACTCTATCTCCCTTGATTTGTCTTAGCTTTCATCTTGTTCAATCTATTCTCACCTTAAATCTAGATCCTTACTCACTTATCTGATCTTATAAAAATCGTTGTAGAACCAACACCAAAACCCAAGCGGCAAAAGTTAAGATGGCAGGAAATGGATCTTATGGCCAAGGTAGCCCACAAACAGAAAAAGTTAATCAGACCAGTTTGGCTAATATTCTAGTAATGATGGAACGAAACCAATTCCATGTTGAATTAAATCAAAAGAAAATGATAAACCAACAAGCCAAAATTTTGGAACAAATAGCAATGCAAGGAGCAGCAACAACAGAAGCAATAGCAAGAAGCTCATCAGAATTACCACCAATCAAGGGGAACACAAATCATATCCAAGTGGTCAGATTATTTGAAAATGAGACCACCCGTGTTCTCAACATCACCTGATCCAATAGCAGCAGATGATTGGATTAGGGACATCGAAAGGAAATTAAATAATGTGCAGTGTATGCCTCCCATCAATTGCAAGGCCAGGCCACCGTATGGTGGATGAACTATTAAGTTATGCATGAAGACCAAGAAATATCATGGAAGGAATTCAAAGAATCATTCCGCCAAGTCCATGTTCCTACTGGAGTTGTAGAAGCAAAGCGATGATAATTTCTCACACTCAAGCAAGGAGGATGAACAGTAATAGAATACCTTCACCAACTTAACCAGCTTGCTCGCTATACCCCAGACGATGTTAAGACCGAAGCGAAGAAGATGGAGCGATTTAAAGAAGGGTTGCAAAAGTCCTTGAAATATCACATCTCAGCGATGGACTTTCAAGATTTGTCTGCTATGATGAATAAGTTAATTACGTCTGACAAAATAAGGAATGAGTTAAAAGATGCCTGAAAAACAAGGGTGGTAGAAGAGACACCACCATCAAGTGCACCGAGGAGAAGAATGCTGGTATTACCACAAATTGAATATCAACAAGGCCAACAAGTGTTCACCACCCCAAGATCTCAATACTTCACCACCCCAAAACCTCAGTACTTACAACTCCAAGCCCACTTTATTGCACGATGGTCTTGTTCTTATAAATAGGCATACTTTAGTTTATCTACATTCTCTGATTGTGCTGTTTTATAGCGTAATTAAGGAATATTGATAACTGAAGGAGGCCTATTTATGAGGACACGAGAACGCAATCACAGACGATTCTTAACTAGACCCATCTGTGATATTAGACTATATAGACGGTTCTTAACTAAAACCGTCTGTGTTGTAACTTCACAGACGGTTCTAGAACCGTCTGTGATAACCACTTGTTATCACAGACACACAAATTCAAACAGGTCAGAAACCGTTTGTGATGACGGTTTTGAACCATTTGTGATGAATCTTTCTGTGGTAGTGGCCTCCCCTACTGTTCTTCAGCAAAAAAAAAAACATTATGAGTCCCTGAATGACTTTAGTTTGGATTGCCATTTTCCCCAACATTGACTATGCAGTGGCCGTAGGGTTAAGCTTAACTAACCCTACGGTGGCACCTTACATCTTTACCCCCACTTTACTAATTGTTCTTAATTTTTTTTGTAATTGAACAATAATAATCTACAATTTGTGCAATTCAGCACAAGAACATCTTGTAAGAGTAGGTGTGAACTGCACTAGAATCAAGGCAGGTATTGAATTTGAAGAAATCTAGATGTGCAAGCGGTGATTAATTACTATCAGGTGATTGATTTACAACTCAGTCTGACATTAAAGATTTTTCTTAGAAGCCTACTCTGTGCCTCTGTTTCCCGTGAAATTCCTGTGAAGCTAGCCCCTACAATCCGATCAGGCTTTGCATGTCCTTTGAGTTACAGGTGTGTAGCATGCAATTCTCTCGGTGAGGCTTCTTTCTTCCCGATGCCCAAACCTAGCGCATTGCGAAATTTATCCAAACAAACATCATTATCTTTCCATCAAATTCTGTAATAAATTCATGGAGAACAAGCCTTTGGTCATACATGCCAGGAATTGGACAGCAAGGACTGCATCCCATGGAATGAACATGCTAGGTGTACACAGTAGATGGTGACATGTAGACTGGAATTTCAGTAAGCTGCCAAGATTTGTGCTACGTAGTCCCAGTCAAACTTTCTACATACCAATTCACAAATATGAACAACAAGGTACCTTTCCTAGATGAGATACGTGCCCTTCAACTCAGGCGAACATGCCTATAAATGCAGCCATCCATTTGCCTTTTGAGCAACACAACCCAGCTAGCAGCCTAGCACCTCTAGCATCAACCTCCTACACGATTACATAAGTAACGAAAATATGGACGCGCTTACACTAGCAGGTCATTTCAAGGATAAGAGCATCTTGATCACTGGCTCAACTGGGTTTCTAGGAAAAAAGTATATATATATCCACCTAGCCCCTGAACATTTCCAAAAAAGAAACACGCCCATACAATAGATCATTTAGCAAAACTCAAATTTACTTCGCACGGTAACAGACTTGCATGTATAAAATTTGCACGTACCTTAAAATAGAACTCTCACACTCAATATTGAACACTCGGTCTAATTTACACTCCTCTTTCTACGGATCTCTTAGCCAAATTTAGCACAACTTTTGTACACTGTTTTTTTTTCTTCTATCTATATCATGCTGATTGTATTTTTCAGTTGTTAACACGTCAATTTCTTCTTCTGATTTTCTTTTCCATGCAGTACTCGTGGAGAAGATACTTAGAGTTCAGCCCGATGTGAAAAAGGTTTTTCTCCTGGTGCGAGCACCTGATGCGTCGGCGGCGGAGCAGCGTGTCTTTAATGAGGTTGTAATGCCCCAAATTTGCACAAAGGGAAACATTAGGGATAAAGAGCGAAGGTTGCCGTCAGACCCATCGACTTTTAGAGTGTCGATTTAGTGTCGCTCGTAGAGGTTCCCAGACCATCCCAGGACGGTCGGCACCGTCTAGAGAGTCGAGTAGCGCCCTCAGAGGTTCCCAGACCGCCTAGGGGTAGTCGGCACCGTCTCGCGACGTGGGTTCTCGTCATTCGGCAGAACTCATACGCTTACCTTTTACCAACTTACCGCTGCAGTAGAAACCCCAAAAACCCCTGGACCAAAATGCCCTTGGGTAGTTAATTGTATGAGAGAGGAAGGGAAGGGCATGCCAGTCATTTCAATGCAAAGGGCAGCCCAACCATGCCTTTTTAAAGCCAGTTCTTCACAGCAAGCCTCATCTTCTCACCTCTTGTCTCAGTTAGGATAAGAACAAAGCCAACAACAGCACACTCCATTTCCCTCCCACTGCCAAGGCCGAAAGCTCCCAAACACAAGCACAGCCCCACCACCGCAAGGAGGAAGCAGAAGAGGAGGAAGAGGGAGCCTGAAGGAGGTGGAGCAAGGGGAGCGGCCAACCTTGACGGCAGGAGGAGGATTCATCTGAAAACCCCAACTTCGTACTCGCCATTCCTTGCTAGACAAACAAGTAAGTCTCACCATCCACCATGTCTCGGCGCCGTAGCACCACCCGAACGCACCCACCATGAAAGAAAAGGCTAGAGTGTATGCATGTAGAAGTAGGGGAAGGGTGCACTGCCCTGTTGGGGAGGTGGCCGGGTGTAGAGGAGGCGGCCGGTGGGGTGCCGAGCGCTCCACCACTGTGCGCGCGCTCGGGGAGACGGCAGGGTCCGGTCCCGGCCGGATCCAAGGCAGGGAGGGTGGCGCAGGGGGCGGTGCTGCAGGGGGGCGGCCGGATTTGGGCCCAGTCGGCCGGCCTTGGGGGAGCCACCGGCGCCGGCGCTCCTCAGGCCGAGATACCCTGCGCCGCTAGCCACCAAGAGAGGGGACGCGAAGAGGAGGAGGCGGCGTCGAGGAGCCGCGGCGGCGAGCAGCCCGGCGACGGCGCACCCACGCGCCGTTGCGTCGCTTGGGGGGCGGCCGGTCGGTTGCGCGCAAGGAAGGGGGAGGAGAACGGAGGCGGAGGGGCTGCCGACGGTGGGATGGGGGCCGGCGACGCCGAGCCGGCCATGCGCCGCCGCGCTGCCCAGGCCAGGCCGGCGGAGAGGGAGAGAAAGGGAGAAGGAGAGGAGAGGAAGGTAGAGGGGCGACAGGAGGGGCCACCGGCGGTGAGGGGGTCGCCGGCCGGCCTTGCGCGCCACCGCGCCGCCCCTGAGAGAGGCCATTTCGGCCGGTAGAGTAGAGAGAGAGAGTGGCTTGGGAGGAAGAAGGACAAGGCCATTCGGCCAATCTGAGTATGGGAGAGAGAGTGTTGGGTGAGGAGGAAAGAAAAAAAAGTAAAGGCCATTCGGCCAAACCAGTAGAGAAAGGAAAAAAAAGAAAAGAGAAGAAAGAAAAGAAAAGAGGAGAAGGAAAAGAGAAAAGAAAAAGGGGTGGTTCATGCGCGACAGGACCTTGACCCCGTGTATTCTACGCTTGAGTCGAGTTAGCGCGTAGAATCGTTGACACCCGTTAAAGCTCTAGTTTTTTATTATTGATCTGCCGTTGAGTCGGGTTGATGTGTACGCAGGTGGAGTTCCCGAGTCGGAGCCGTCCACGCGTCGTCCCCGAGGCTAACCAGGCAAGTGCATTGTAAAGCGGTGAATTCGGGTAGTGATTTCGGTTAAAACTTGAATAATGATGTACTGCTTATCATGTTGGGATAAGTTTACGAATTTCCGGACAATGTCCTTCTTACCATGCTAGGGTAAGTTTTCTATTTTCGGATGATGCATGCTTACCATGTTGGGGTAAGTTAAAGGGTTTTGGATTGCATATTGAGAAATGAGGAATGGTGAGACATGACATGATAATATGCATAATTGGAGTATTTGCATTGCATGCATGTCATGAAAAGAGATATTGTTGGTCCACGTTGAGTGGACGCTCCACGGGAGTGGAGTTGAGATCCCCGTATGATAGATACGGGCTACTGAGGTCCCCGTATGAAACAGGACGGGCTTGAGGTCCCCGCACGAAACAGGGCGGGCTTGGGTGAGCATCGACGGATGCACACTCTGCTATACCGGTATAGGCTAAAGAGTTGAGAAAGAAGTGCATGAGCATGTGCATGGGCATATGCATGACGATCGGTTGATGATAACCTAAAGGGATAAGAGAAATGTGCATGTGCGTGATGAATAAAACATCGGAATGTAAAGAGGTTAAAAGGTAAATTGGTTAAATGGAAAAGTGATTAATGAAACTGGAATGATAATGGTCTAATGAACCTGTTATTTGCTGTTTTACTTTGTACTTGCTGAGTCGGTGGACTCAGCCTTGCTTTGTTGATGTTTTTAGGTGACCGTTGAGGACGACTCGTACGGGCGGGAGTAGCACATGGATAACTGGCACAAACCAGCAGTACTTGTGTATCACCTTTTGTCAGTGTACTTTAGCTTTGTTAGGCTATAGCAATCACTAGAAATGCTATGATGTAATTGAACGCAGCAATTTGAATAAATTTAATGTTGGTTTAAATTCTTCTAGCATTGATGATATGGTAAGAGTAGCAGAGGTGGTAGCATCTTGGCCCAGAGCGTGGGCGGGGTGTTACAGTTGGTATCAGAGCGGGCGTTAGATCCGTGGTAAAGAAATGTGATAACCTAGGTTAATTATTCAACTAAAATTTGACTTAGGCCTAATAATTAAACTAAAATTTGACACACTGGTGCACCATAGGTTGGGGAATGGGTCTTATATTGCATTTACGCTTTCACAGCATTAACGTTGATCTGTGCTATTGAAATGGATGGTTGTGGGCTAGCTGTGTGATTGGCTATCTGTTTTGAACAGAGTTGCCGAGAGCTAGAGGACGCGGACGCATGCACAGTAGGATGGGATTAGGTCAAGCATTGCATTGTCGCTTCTATTAGTCATGTTGTTGATTTGCAATGCTTGCCGTTGATGCTTGTGAGTTGATAGCAAGCATTTGAACTTGTTATTTGTGTGTCCTACGGGACTTTGCCGTGATTGTGTCGTATACCGATGCAATAAAGACTGAGAGTGATTGAGACTGTGGCCACTGGAGAGGCCTAGTCATGTTGCCAAATGTGGCATTGAGGTAGTGATGTTTTGCTGCAGTTTCGGGGAGTTGGTTCCCTTTGGTTAGCAACTCGTTGAGTTGTTTGGCAAATACCCAATAGTGGGAGTGTTCCATGTAAGTCTGGTTTTCGGGAGAATTTTGATTATATGAATGATTGGAGTAACTTGCATGATGAGACCAATATCTTTTAGAGAAGGCAATATCCAATAGTGGTTCAAGTGTTGGATTAGGCGTATGTGGGATTTGGTGGTTAAAGTAACAAGTGGGTAAGGCATGGTATTAAATTGTGAGAACTTAGGAGAGTAATTAGCTTTAGTTATGGTGGTGGGATCAAAGATGATTTGAACCCAGTAAGGAATTAGTAGTAACATGAGAAGTAGCGGTGTAAACCATATCCATTTTTTTGTTTAATAGTTGGATTTGAATTATTGGTGAACCAGTTGGTGATTATAGTTGCTTAGACTATTGAGCCACATTGAATGGCTGGTATCATGATGGTCCCAATCGATTAGCCCAACGTGCATTTAGGCATGCTAAGAAGAGTGCTAATTTATTACTTTGGTGGAACATCCCACATCTGGAGTTATCCTTTCAATTGATAATAGGCGAAGGATTATAAAGCTAAGTCCGCTAATCCCGGACCATGATTGATTATTTTAATCATGATTGATGTTTTGGAAAGTTTTAAATAGTCATGATTTTATAACTCTATTGGAATTCGTTGGGAGGACTAGAATAGGGATCTTAATGTCGGATAAATCTTCCAGTTAAACTGAATGGAGAAAAATTGTTGTAAAGTCGTGTGAGACTTAAATTCTGAGGGATGAAGTTAATGACATTTTAATGAGATTTGGTGGCGATACTTAAGCATGAGTTGGTGGAGTCGCCACTGCATTTTGTGGGAAATTATGTGCACACCTACGGAAGTAGAACAGATGGATTCCATGCTTAAAAGCAATTGTGGTTTATGGAAGTACATATGATGTGTGCTAAAATCCGGGTGATTGATCATCCTTAAAGTTGGGCTGGCGGAGATTAGTTAGCGCCTTGGAAATTAGGTGCTCATGGGATTATTTATTGATAGTGGGTTTTTCTATCAAAGAGCCTTGACCACATCTTGTGGTATGCGCGCTTGATAGTTGTTATGATTGTGTTGTTTTGTACAGTAAAGTGGTAATGTTTGATAAACTAAAGAGTAAATATGGAAGAATAAAGTATCCGATGAGTCGTGGAAAGGTTCAAGATGGGATACTAAAAGTCAATGACTTATGTATTAGCAAATTGATATTTGCTAAACTGTGTAAGCAGTACAAGAGGTACTGGCTTGTTGTGGTTATGGGGAAGAGAATTTTAATTGGTTTCTATGTTGGTATTTGGAAGAAACACTTTGTGTTTTGGCATGCATTATCATTTGGGGTTCATGACTTCGAAGGAGGTCATGTTCAGTTCTAGCAATGATAGATGCTTGGAGGTACGGTAGGAGATCCGCATGACTCACTGATTGATTTATGTGCATGTGACATGAGTGCTACCTGACTTCCCTCACTTCTGCATATGAGATTTCCCGAACGAGTGGTCCGTGGCGCTCCCGAACGCGTAAGTTTCAGTCGTACCTAGGAACGAAGTCCTAGGCGTACTCAGGAATGAGTCCTGAGCGTTTCCCAAACATGTAATTTCGGTTGTTTTGAGTTGTGAGTCTAAAGTGGGCCCGGGCGCGTCAACTAGGGTAAAGTAATATTTGGATTTTGTTGCATCTCTCTGTTTTCTTGGTGTTAATTGCCTATTGTGTTTGTTGTGTTGTGATGCTATGGCCAGGGAGAATGGTTCTCCTGTCTAGGCGTTGCATCATTGAAAGAGTGAATCCCGTGTTGGGGGAGTTTTGTAGTTGTTTTGGGGGAGTGAGTGATGAACTCATTCTCAAGTCCTGTTTTGTTGGAGAATGAAAGTTGTTGGGATTTCGTTATGTTTTCTGGATGTTTAAATTTGGTAGACTTCTTAACTTTGGAGGGTTGCTGAAGGATTAGAATCCCTTGTTCTCGAAACGAATGTTAAATTCATAACATGAAGCTCTATTAGGCCTAGATCTAGAGTGAGAAGGTTGATATGTTGGTAATAGGGTGATAATAAAGATTTGTGTGGCTAATAGAGTTCTGAGTTGATCTTATGCCATAATCCTGATGGGAAATTGATTGAGGATAAAATTGGCCTTAAAAGCGAGACCGACGGTCGATTGTGATATCGCAACTAGTAGCGTCTATGGGGGAATAATGGTGACTGATGTCACATTTAAGCTGGTAAAGCCTGGGTAGCAATGAGAGTATGAGATTTTGGTGAAAGAGCTTCCCTGACTTATGTTTTTGGAGGTAATCAGCGTTAGGGATTAATGTTTTAGATTGTTTAATTCCAAAACATAGATCAAGGATGATACTAATATCGGAGTTATTGGAAACCTTGGTTTATGAGCCTCAGATGTGTTGACAGCTAGTAGAGGCTAAAAGATTGAGGTAAAGTTAAAGTAGAGCTATTGGAAGATTTAGTTACTTGATGTTAAATGAAATCCTAATGGAGTTTACCTTATTCTGTGGATGTGAGGAGTTGAGAGTTGGTATGTGATTTGTTTTATCCACCGTGTTTGGTGACCATTATTTAAAGAAGTAGTCAGGGGTGTAACCCATTACATGGGTAATTGGAATGTTTTGATATGTCGAAACATGGGAGCCTATTATTCTTGCTAAAAGAGTTAGTGAGAACTATCTTTGCGGGTTTAGTCACATGGATGTGTGATCGATACTAATTTAAGAGACACGAAGTAAAATATCTCTCGTGTTATCGACTGAAGTGAATGATCGATAGTCAAAGGATTATTTTGGGTTTCCCTGATCTGGGAATTCGTTCATGGTCACTTTCAGGGATAGTGGATTTAAGGGGAAAGTTGCGGTATTTCCGCATTTTACTTGTGGTCTATGTGGTTTTGGCTAAGGCGTTATCCTTATGCCTAAAAGAATATACCTTCTTTTCTTAGAAGAGAAAAGACTGATTTGGGGAATAGAAATATTTCGCATGGTATATGCGGTGTAAAGTTGTTTGGTAGGATGAGGATTGATTTCTTGTCCGGTTTTCACTCTGAGTAGATTTATTGTGATGAAATGGTTTCCTGAGAGGAAACAAATTTCCTTCTGCTTTGGGAGAAGGATTGATGTTTGTGGATGAATGAGTTGATTATGTGAACGTTGCGTGATACTTCTCTTGTAAAAGAGAAGAGCTCTCCTTGTTGCAAATAAGAGTAGCCTTGTCTTTTTGTGCAAGCAATGAGAGTGTTTTTCCTGAAGGATTGGAGGTTTTCTTATGCCGAGGCATAAGACTTGAGTCTATGCACGGAGTGCACATTATGTTTCATGTGTCCATGTTGAGAAAGTACTGGAGAGATCCAGAGCATGAGAATGTGTTAGGACCGTTGTCCATAAAGCAAGACCTCACCTTCGAGTCCCGTCTAGTTCGTATTCTGGAGGAACCAGAGAAGGTGTTGAGGCATAAAAAGATAAAGTAAGTTAAAGTGCTTTGGGCACATCAGTCTGAGCGAGAAGCGATATGGGATTGGAGTCTTGCAAGCGCAAGAAGTACCCGGACTTGTTCTCCATGGGTACAAGTTAATGTTATGTTATATGCACTTTATTACGTTTTGTTCGTTCGTGCATATTGTTAAACACCAGAATTCGGGGTCGAATTCTGTTAAGGGGGGTAGAATGTAATGCCCCAAATTTGCACAAAGGGAAACATTAGGGATAAAGAGCGAAGGTTGCCGTCAGACCCATCGACTTTTAGAGTGTCGATTTAGTGTCGCTCGTAGAGGTTCCCAGACCATCCCAGGACGGTCGGCACCGTCTAGAGAGTCGAGTAGCGCCCTCAGAGGTTCCCAGACCGCCTAGGGGTAGTCGGCACCGTCTCGCGACGTGGGTTCTCGTCATTCGGCAGAACTCATACGCTTACCTTTTACCAACTTACCGCTGCAGTAGAAACCCCAAAAACCCCTGGACCAAAATGCCCTTGGGTAGTTAATTGTATGAGAGAGGAAGGGAAGGGCATGCCAGTCATTTCAATGCAAAGGGCAGCCCAACCATGCCTTTTTAAAGCCAGTTCTTCACAGCAAGCCTCATCTTCTCACCTCTTGTCTCAGTTAGGATAAGAACAAAGCCAACAACAGCACACTCCATTTCCCTCCCACTGCCAAGGCCGAAAGCTCCCAAACACAAGCACAGCCCCACCACCGCAAGGAGGAAGCAGAAGAGGAGGAAGAGGGAGCCTGAAGGAGGTGGAGCAAGGGGAGCGGCCGACCTTGACGGCAGGAGGAGGATTCATCTGAAAACCCCAACTTCGTACTCGCCATTCCTTGCTAGGCAAACAATAAGTCTCACCATCCACCATATCTCGGCGCCGTAGCACCACCCGAACGCACCCACCATGAAAGCAAAGGCTAGAGTGTATGCATGTAGAAGTAGGGGAAGGGTGCACTACCCTGTTGGGGAGGTGGCCGGGTGTAGAGGAGGCGGCCGGCGGCCGTTGGCCGTGCCGGCCGGTGGGGTGCCGAGCGCTCCACCACTGTGCGCGCGCTCGGGGAGACGGCAGGGTCCGGTCCCGGCCGGATCCAAGGCAGGGAGGGTGGCGCAGGGGCGGTGCGCGCTGGGGCGGCGGTTGGGCCCGGTCGGCCGGCCTTGGGAGCCACCGGCGCCGGCGCTCCTCGGGCCGAGATACCTGCGCCGCTAGCCACCAAGAGAGGGGACGCGAATAGGAGGCGGCGTCGAGGAGCGCGGCGGCGGCGGCCGGCGGCGGCGCGCGCACGCGCCGCTCGCGTCGCAGAGGGGCCGACCGGTCGGTTCTTGCGCGCAAGGAAGGGGGAGGCGAACGGAGGCGGAGGGCTGCCGACGGTGGGATGGGGGCGCGACGCCGAAGCGGCCATGCGCCGCCGCTGCCTGAGCCCGGGCCGCGAGAGGGAGAGAAAGGGAGAAGGAGAGGAGAGGAAGGTAGAGGGGGCGACAGGAGGGGCCGCCGGCGGTGAGGGGGTCGCCGGCCGGCCTTGTGCGCCACCGCGCCGCCCCTGAGAGAGGCCATTTCGGCCGGTAGAGTAGAGAGAGAGTGGCTTGGGAGGAAGAAGGACAAGGCCATTCGGCCAATCTGAGTATGGGAGAGAGAGTGTTGGGTGAGGAGGAAAGAAAAAAAAGTAAAGGCCATTCGGCCAAACCAGTAGAGAAAGGAAAAAAAAAGAGAAGAAAGAAAAGAAAAGAGGAGAAGGAAAAGAGAAAAGAAAAAGGGGTGGTTCATGCGCGACAGGACCTTGACCCCGTGTATTCTACGCTTGAGTCGAGTTAGCGCGTAGAATCGTTGACACCCGTTAAAGCTCTAGTTTTTTATTATTGATCTGCCGTTGAGTCGGGTTGACGTGTACGCAGGTGGAGTTCCCGAGTCGGAGCCGTCCACGCGTCGTCCCCGAGGCTAACCAGGCAAGTGCATTGTAAAGCGGTGAATTCGGGTAGTGATTTCGGTTAAAACTTGAATAATGATGTACTGCTTATCATGTTGGGATAAGTTTACGAATTTCCGGACAATGTCCTGCTTACCATGCTAGGGTAAGTTTTCTATTTTCGGATGATGCATGCTTACCATGTTGGGGTAAGTTAAAGGGTTTTGGATTGCATATTGAGAAATGAGGAATGCTGAGACATGACATGATAATATGCATAATTGGAGTATTTGCATTGCATGCATGTCATGAAAAGAGATATTGTTGGTCCACGTTGAGTGGACGCTCCACGGGAGTGGAGTTGAGATCCCCGTATGATAGATATGGGCTACTGAGGTCCCCGTATGAAACAGGACGGGCTTGAGGTCCCCGCACGAAACAGGGCGGGCTTGGGTGAGCATCGACGGATGCACACTCTGCTATACCGGTATAGGCTAAAGAGTTGAGAAAGAAGTGCATGAGCATGTGCATGGGCATATGCATGACGATCGGTTGATGATAACCTAAAGGGATAAGAGAAATGTGCATGTGCGTGATGAATAAAACATCGGAATGTAAAGAGGTTAAAAGGTAAATTGGTTAAATGGAAAAGTGATTAATAAAACTGGAATGATAATGGTCTAATGAACTACAATTTGCTGTTTTACTTTGTACTTGCTGAGTCGGTGGACTCAGCCTTGCTTTGTTGATGTTTTTAGGTGACCGTTGAGGACGACTCGTACGGGCGGGAGTAGCACATGGATAACTGGCACGAACCAGCAGTACTTGTGTATCACCTTTTGTCAGTGTACTTTAGCTTTGTTAGGCTATAGCAATCACTAGAAATGCTATGATGTAATTGAACGCAGCAATTTGAATAAATTTAATGTTGGTTTAAATTCTTCTAGCATTGATGATATGGTAAGCGTAGCAGAGGTGGTAGCATCTTGGCCCAGAGCGTGGGCGGGGTGTTACAGAGGTGCATCCAAATTGTTGGCTGTATTAAGCACACTTTGTTATGAATTATGATAACCAACATAATTGATTTAGTGGTCTTTTCGTGTCCTTTTTTTTAAAAAAAATGGTTGTTTTCTTCTTGCTCGGTTGCCAGGCCGGTTCGTGGAGAAGAATTCCTGGCCGGTTACCGGAAGCACTGGTAACTGGAAATCTCGGTGACCCCTGCTTAGTTCACGAACCGGCAAAAAAATGTCCAAATTTTAATTCAAGCCCAGAAATTTGAATCAAGCTGGTTGCTTATACCGAATTTTCCGCCGGTTACCAAAAACTTTCAAGTGGTTACCGAATTTGAATTCAAATTTTGGTTTCAGATTTTTGACCCATTTTTACCATGTAACCGGAAATGTCAGTGACCTTTGAATTTTTTTTTTCTATGGCCATTTTTTTTGCTAATTCTTTTCCTAATGCGCATGGCCACAGTTTTCGCCTCAGCAAATTCCAAATGATCAAGTACTAATCTTTGAAGGTTTTTCTTTAGGTCATAGGGAATGAACTCTTTGGCCCCCTTCGGGAGAAATATGGGTCTAGTTTCCATAATTTCACCAAAGAAAAGGTATCACCTTTAGCTGGAGATATCATCGATGAGAACTTCGGGCTTGAGAGCTGTGTAATATTGGAATTGTCAAAGGAGATTGATATCATCGTTAATGGTGCTGCAACAACAAATTTTTATGAAAGGTATGATTCGTCAATATTATCCAATTGTACAAGCAAAGCCAAGAAACTATTAGGTACATCAACTCTCTTATGAAAACGTATACAGATACGATGTTGCCTTGGCATCCAATGTCTCAGGAGCGAAATATGTTTGCAAGTTTGCGAAGAAGTGTCCTAATCTGAAAATGTTCCTTCATGTTTCCACTGGTATGTACGTATATATATGGTACAACCTATTCGTTCCTGAATACACATACATATGCTATTGTACCACACACACATATACTTGCAAGAATCATTGTCAACTAGCTACTAGGCATTCATTAAATTTTCTATGAATTGAAGTTATGATCTATTGAATATTTTTCGATCGATCAAACAGCTTATGTAGCTGGTGACAAAGAAGGGCTTTTATTGGAGAAGCCATTTCAGATTGGTGAAACACTGAAGGGAGGTTGCCATTTAGACATTGATGCCGAGTTACAATTAGTTGAGTCTATCAAGACAGAACTTGCGCACTCCGTCAGCGGTAATTCGGAGCAGTTACAAAGGACAACCATGAAGAAACTTGGATTGAAAAGGTTTGAACATAATTGTCATGGAAACTATATATGCAAGAATATGCATTTTTTTTATGCAATTTAATACCTCACACATGAAACTCGTTCTTTTATGAAGGGCTAGACACTTTGGGTGGCCAAACACATATGTGTTTACCAAGGCTATGGGCGAGATGCTTATAGGGCACTTCAGGAGTGACCTTCCGGTTGTGATTATTCGTCCAAGTATTGTGTCTAGCATTTACCATGAGCCGTTGCCTGGGTGGATAGAAGGGACTAGGTACCCTAAAATATGACTACATAACTACATTATGGCCTACATTTTTCTTTTGAAGGGTCATTATGGCCTACATTATTATAACTGGTTCACTAAACTACTAATAAAGGTAGTAAAGTGGTTGACATTGACCTGAAAAACTTTGCTTCTGCTTCATAGGACAATTGACAGTATAATTGCTGCTTACGCCAAGCAAACCATTCCATGTTTCATTGGTGACGGTCAAGTCATCCTTGATGTGGTAAGAGTACAATAATGCATCACTAATGTAACACCCCGCCTACTCTCTGGGCCAAGATGCTACTACCTCCGCATACTCCTACCAATTCATCAGCAACTAGAAGAATTTAAGCCAACAATAAGATTATTCATTTTGCTGCGTTCAGATACATCCAAACATTTCTAGTGATTACTCTAGCCTAACAAAGCTAAAGCACACTGACAAAAGGTGATGCTCAAGTGCTGCTGGTTCGTGCCAGTTATCCATGTGCTACTCCCGCCCGTACATGTCGTCCTCAACGGTCACCTAAAAACATCAACAAAGCAAGGCTGAGTCCACCGACTCAGCAAGTACAAAGCAAAACAGCAAATAACAGGTTCATTCATTAGACCATTATCATTCCAGTTTCATTAATCACTCTTTCATTTAACCACTTTACCTTTTAACCTCTTTACATTCCGATGATCTATTCATCACGCACACGCACATTTCTCTTATCTCTTTAGGTTATCATCAACCAATCATCATGCATATGCCCATGCACAGCTCATGCACTTCTTTCTCAACTCTTTAGCCTATACCGGTATAGCAGAGTGAGCACCCGTCGATGCTCACCCAGGCCCGCCCTGTTTCATGCGGGGACCTCAAGCCCGTCCTGTTTCATACGGGGACCTCGGTTGCCCGTAATTCTCATACGGGGACCTCAACTCCACTCTCGTGGAGCGTCCACTCAACGTGGACCAACACTATCTCTTTTCCATGACATGCATGCAATGCAAGTTCTCCGACTACGCATATCAACATGGCATGTCTCAACATTCATCATTTCTCACTTCACATTATGCATTCCAAAAATATTTAACCTACCCCAACATGGTAAGCCATGCATTATCCGGAAATAGTAAACTTACCCCAACATGATAAGCCATGCATTATCCGGAAATAGTAAACTTACCCTAACATGATAAGCAAGGTATCGTCCGGTAATTGTAAACTTACCTCAACACGGTAAGAAATGCATCATCATTCATTTAACCGAAATCATTACCCGAATTCACCGCATTACAAAGCACTTGCCTGGTTAGCCTCGGGGATGACGCGTGGACGGCTTCGACCTGGGATCTCCACCTGCGTACATGCCAACCCGACTCAACGGAAAAACAGAAACCAGAGCTCCAACGGATATCGATGATTCTACGTGCTGACTCGACTCGAGCGTAGAATAAACGGGGTCAAGGTCCTATCGCCCAGGAACCACCCTTTTTTTTCTTTTCCTATTTCTCCTCTTTTCTTTCCTTTCTCTATTTTCTTTTCTTTCTTTTCTAATCTCTTTTTTTTCTCTTCTTTTCTCTTTTCTCACTTACCCGGCCGGCTCTTCTTTTCTCCCCTTTTTTTCCTTCCTACCCAGGCTCTCTCTCTCCTCTGTATTTCTTTCGGTCGAAGGCCTTATCCCCTCCAAGCCTCTCCCTCTCTCCTCAATCCCACCGGCCGAACGGGCCTCTCCAGCGGCGCGGCGACACCCGGGCGCGCCGGCCCTCCTCACCGCTGGCTCCTCCCCGACGCTGGCTCCTCCCCACTCTCCCCCATCCCCAATCGGCCGAAATGGCCTCTCCTCCCGCCGGCTTCACCGGGGCGGCGCGGTGGCACAGGGCCGGCTCCCTTACCCGCCTCCTCTCTCTCCTAGTGGCTTGCGGTGCGGAGGGTCTCGGCCCAAGGAGCACCGGCGCTGGTGGCTCCTCCCAACCCGACCGACCGGCCCCAGATCCGGCCGCCCCTGCAGCACCGCCTCCATTGCGCGCACGGTGGTGGAACGCTGCCCCCCCGGCCGGCACGGCCAACGGCCGCTCTCCGCCGCCCCTCTTCAGCACCACTATTACTACTTGTTTGCTTTCTACTCTACGCGTTTTACCTCTTGCATGCTTTGTGCTGTGGCGCCGAGAATGGGAGGTGAGCTTACTTGTTTGCCGAGCTAGAAGAAAAGAATGGCGTGGATGAGGTTGAGGTTCTTGTGGCTCCTCCTCTCGCCGTCACGGTCGGCTGCTCCTTTGCGCCTGCCTCCACCTTGCCGTCATGGCCGGCTGCTCCCTCTTCTCCTCTGTGGTGAACTTGGAGATGTGCTTGTGCTTTGGCTTCGTGGTTTGGCAGCGAGGAGTGGAGAGTACCTCTACTGGCTTGTTCTTATCCTAACTGAGGAAAAAGCGAGGAGATAAGGCTTGGGAACTGGCCTTATAAAGGCGTGGGTGGCTGCCTTGCTTTTGTGAAAAGACCGTCATGCCCTCCCCTACCTCTCTCATTCAATTGACTGCTCAGGGGCATTTTGGTCCAACGCTATGCTGGCTTTGGGGTTTCTTTTACTACATCGGTAAGTCGGTAAAAGGTAAGCGTATGAGTTCTGCCGAATGACGAGAACCCACGTCGCGAGACGGTGCCGACTATCCCTAGGCGGTCTGGGAACCTCTGAGGGCGCTACTCGGCCCTCTAGACGGTGCCGACCGTCCTAAGATGGTCTGGGAACCTCTACGAGCGACACTAAATCGACACTCTAAAAGTCGATGGGTCTGACGGCAAAACTTCCTTTATCACTACCATTACCCATTTGCATAATTTGGGGTATTACAACTAAGGAATATATAGTTCATTTTGTAGACCAATTTTAATAAGAGATTATAAATGACCATGTGTTTTATTTCTAGATCCCTGGAGACATGGTGGTCAATGCAATGGTGGTAGCCATGGCCGTTCATTGGAATAAGAAAGGCGAAGTTATCATCCATGTGACCTCGTCCCTGCAAAATCCGTTGTCTACCTCTACCTTACTGGAGTTGATGTACCGCTATTTTTCTACTAACCCTCAGATGGGAAAGAACGGGAGGTACATCAAAACTAAAAGGTTACTCATAACCAACAAGTGTGCAAGTTTCCGAGCTTACATGTTTCTTAAGTACAAGCTGCCATTAGAGGTCAGATACGCTTCGTAAGAACTTAATATTACAAATTAATTATGGCCAGCGTGTTTAGGTGTGTCACTTGACAATGTGTCCTTTGATAAATAGATGTTGCATCTGGTGAATCCATTGTTCGGCGGATTTTTTTCCCGATATTACAACAAGTTCAACAGAAGCTACAGATATTTCCTTCTTCTGGCGAAGTTATATGCACCATATGGTTTCTTCAACGCCCGGTAGGTGTAGTAATTTTTTTTCTTTGTGATAGCACATAGTTCTCGACATGATGAGGCTATGGTCATTAGTGTACATGTGGATATTTTTGCTTTAATTGTTTATTTTTTATTACTTCCTTTTATAACATAGCAAAATTAGTCAATCTGCAAGTGAAAATGGGGTTTTTAAACTAAAATACGACATCAATTTATAATTACCTAGAATAATAGATACATTTATGTTGCCAACAATGTTGACTTTGTTTTCTTTCTAATGTTCTGTGTGCAGCTTCAATGACACAAATTTGGCAAGTCTGCAGATGGCAACAAGTAGAGACCAGAGTGAAGCCCATGTATTTAATTTTGATCCAAAGTCCATTGACTGGGACTACTATTTGTACAACATCCACATACCAGGTGTTCTAAAGTATGCCCAGAAGTAATAGGTAGATCCATATAGCAAAATGAACTGTCCCTATGTAGTAAACAAGCTATATGTGCCAGCTGAAGAAAATAAGGGTGTCAACGGGCAGTTTGGGATGCATGCATCAGCTGTGTTGCTATGGGGAGGAAGACCATGCATTTCACTGCATTTGCATGTACATATATTTAGATAATAAGTAGTTTTGTACGCCCTCTGCTTGTAAAAATGATATATATATATATATATATATATATATATATATATATATATATATATATATATATATATATATATATATATATATATATATATAATTATTAATCAGCACGTAGGTGTTAAATAAACGCGCGACCCTAACCGACTCAACTAGCCAACTGCTCCACCATCCCACTCCATGGACAGTTACTAGCATTTATTAATTATGGTGAAGTTACTATTATATGCACATTATCATCTATAATATATAAAGTTAGTGTCGTATGTGAATGAAGTTACTTGCAATATGCATGCATTGAGAGGAGAGGGAAACATATATGTCAATAGCAAATAACTCATACAAAAAGTTGCTGCCGTGTGTAAGTGAAGTTACTGCAAAACACATGTAGAGTTACTGTCGATTGTAACACTATAAAACCGGCGGTAACTCTACATGTATTTAATAGTAACTTTATTCATACACGATATTAACTTTATATGACACGGATTTCGCAGCGTCAAAACATATTCAATATGGATCTTGTTTTGTTAAGCTTGTAATTTCGAACATAATTGTGCAAACAAATCGCAGATCGGACTTTTGGTGAAAGCGCTATTATATATTTTTAGGTTATAAACAAGATAAAAATTACAAGTCAAGTGTATTTATTCTCTTTTATCTCCTGTTGTATGTATGCATACAAATCAAGTTACCATCTTCTGAACATAATGCTATCATTGATAATTCACGAAGTTACTTACAGTTCTCACGTGATAACTTTACATTGCAATGCTATGAAAAATTATTATTTCTAGTACATAAAGTTATCATCAGTAATTCATTAAGTTACTTTACATTTGCAAAGTTATCTCCAGAATAAAAAGTTATCACCGCGCTATGCACCAGCTGCATCAGGGATCTAGCGAGCGACCCACGCGTAGCGTGCACACACGCACTCATTAGCACAGCTGTGTATGTGTATGGAAAATGGATCTATACTTCTAGAAGTACGCACCTCCACTTCTAATATATTTTTAATAGTGTGTGTATGTGTATGTGAATGAAGAAGTCACCACCATGGTCTCCTGGAGGTTCAATTGATGGGGCAGGGGGGAGGGAATGAACTGGTAGACTAGTGATCTCGGTGGACTAGTGTCCAACCATGTTCGGGAAAGGGGTAAGTTGGTCCATATAAAATACTAAGTGAAACATGTGGTCTGTTATCAAGTATAATGCTGGAATATTGGGCTGTAATGGTATTTCTATGATCACTTGCACTTTGCAAGATTTTTTGTAATGGCATCAAGACTTGGTCACTTTGCTATCACCTATACGCAGGGTTTAAAAAATCGGCTGAAAATCGTTTGATTTTCTGAAACTAGTTTTACTGGACCTCTGGTTAAATTTCAAGTCGGCAAAAAAAACATATTTGCTCCTTTTTTTGTTAAATATAAAGGAAATTCATAACAACGTAAAGCATAAGTGTGCATACGCCTGGTGGTAACCTCTCTTGACATGGAAAGAGTATGACGTTGGTTTGAACCTTTAAAACTGCACCTTTTTTGGTCTTTATCGTTTTAACTCTAAAAAATTCAAATTTTGATTTAAAATTTTTGGTCAAAATTTTCCGATAATCAATAAAACCGGTTCTATCATTGACCTCCGATAAAATATAAAAACCAATTTTCAAAACCCTGCATATAACGTAAGGATCAAAAATATTTATGTAGCATTTCTCAAAGATCGAAACCAGGATTTAAAAACCGCTTTTGATATTCCTCCCAGACCCCCACCGGCTTTCGGTAACCGGTCAGTGAACATTCAATTTTCTTCAAATTTGTTTTTTTTTCCTCCAAATGTGACTGGAATTTTTTGCAACTTTTAACTCCGAACAACATATTTGACATTCTAAATCATGCCAGAAAAGCCCAAAACAAAAAAAAAATGCATTCCTACGGTAACGGCAACATCTCATCACCCTAGCAGCAGCGCGGCAGCAGGTTTGGCATCCGCCAGTGGGGCCCCGACCGATAACCGACTCCAGCGGATTGCCATCCTGGTGGTTGCCCTCTCTGTTTTAGTAATTAGTATTAGTATACTAATATATGATCAAATCAAGTGACTTCCAGAATCAGCTGAATCAGTAACTTCACACTTAATATTAGTGGCAACATGAGGACCTCTACATTGGTTGTGAGGTGAAGTTTGGAGTGCCACATCCGATCAACCGTATTGTGCTCATTTGGGTTTTTGAAACTCAAGTTTCTAGCTTTTCTGGTATTGTAACAGTTTTTTTTCACTATAGCTGCTGGTAGTTTTTTAGCGTAATTAATTTTTAAAAATTTAAGAAAAGGTAATATAATCACGGACAATACAAATGAATAAGGAGAAAAAGAAAATACGAAAAAACCATAAAGGCATAAAAAGAAGAAATTAAGAAGTTAGGCATGTGTTTTTAGCTTTGGCTTCGATTTTGGTCAATATAAATAAAGTTATTATAGTATGTAATACAATTAACTTGTAAATCCTACTTTGAAAAGGCATTCCGTTCGAAAACTAGTTACTATAGAAAAATTAAAAACAGCTTTTAGAAGCTGAAAAGAATAAGCCGGCTAGTTTAAGCCCAAAGGAGCACCCCTAAAACTAGTCAGCATTTAAAACTTTGGAATAGTGTAAGTCGAAACATGTCACTGTGCCAGATCTACGAATAATCTGACATGTTGGATCTGTGGGTGTCAACACACTTAGATAAACGTTATCTTTGCTACAGATGCATCAGAAGTTTGATTGGAAGATAATCATTACAGATTTAACACATTGCAAAGCTAAAGGCCATCTCTGATCCATAATAAATAGCGAGTTATACGCCTAGCTAAAGATTGTAAATGGCAATTTCCGCTCCGCCGCTGGGCCGACTCGGGCGTGCTAAGAAAGACTCGGGCCTGATACTGTGTACTACTTTTTTGCATATATTTACTAAAATTTTTGCACTGATTTTTTCTGGGCCTCGGGCCGTTGCCCAACCGGCCCGAGGCCCATCTCCGCCCCTGGTTGCGATACTAGTACAGCTCAATGATATTTGAGAACTTAAAAAATGACCTATTGAGTAGTTATCATAGGTCCAACTAACTGGAAACTAGCCATTTCAGCTTAATTAAACCACACAAACACTCAATTACACAACTCAAGCTGGAGAGCGTGCGTAGAATATTACAAGGACAAAGTTTCTCAACCCCGTGTTGACTGAAGGACATTTTAGAACCAAACTACAGCTTCACATTAAATTACATGGATGATAACCAAAGGTAAAATCCGCATCCTTGAAAGGATTGCTTATGAGCAAAGAATTTACTCTCCTTTCGTGACATCTTTTGCCTCCTCATTTGTGATTTCAATTCTGCTTTCCGTTTGCCTCAGCTCATTGCTTTTTGTATCGACGGAATCTTTCATGTTCCTCGTTTGATCATTTCCCTTGCAAGATCCATTTATGCTTTCACCGTTTCACGAGCTTAGCTGGTCTGCCGCTTTGTTGGAGGGAA
The DNA here is from genome assembly GCA_036346575.1 of Dendrocalamus sinicus. Lineage (NCBI taxonomy): Eukaryota > Viridiplantae > Streptophyta > Magnoliopsida > Poales > Poaceae > Dendrocalamus > Dendrocalamus sinicus. The sequence continues at coordinate 17,456,664 of CM070659.1, read as the reverse complement.
CCAAGTTGCTGCCATTGTCTTCATCAGCACCTTTGCTCACCGCTTTGCGTTCTAACCTCCTTAAGAAACATTCTTCAATATCATTAAGCGATGCGTCTTCGTCGTCGCTGCTGTAGCTGATGTATGGCAAATGAAAATCAATTGAGGTATGCCTCCTGGACGCACCAATTAGCTGTTCATCGTCCACTTTTAGTTTAGCGGCCTTGTCAATATGTTTTGGGCTTTCGCTACCACCGACGCTATATTTCTCAATGTCACTGTCATTTTCATCACCAAGTTGGTCATGATGATTCACCTCATCAAGTTCATCAGATAAAGATGGTGATGATGAAAATGTCGAATATGATCCTTCATCATCATCCTCGCGTTCTCTAAGCGTTTTGAGAATCAATGTCTTGAGAAAGTTCATGACTTGCACAGCATGCATCAGAGCAGTCAGAGGATCCGACATCTAAATAGAGGTGAATTTCATTTTTCTCATATTAGCACTTTATCAATAAGAAACGTTTACGGGTTAGAGAATTGTGACAAGAAGCAAATACCTGTGTCATATTGGGTGCAAAAACCATGGCAACGTTTCGGGAGTTCATCTTATTCGACTCCTCTTCTTCGACAACATCAGCCATGAGCTCTACAACCCAACTAAGAAGTGCAGCCTGCGTTGGAGGAAGAAGCTTCACGAGCTCAACGCATTGCTCCTCTGTGTTGCAGTGAAGGACTTGCTCTGGTGAGAGGCTATCAAGCACACCCTCGGGGAGTTCTCTGAACCAGGCCTGATTCACATTGCGCAACATAGTTACCCCATATGTAAAATTTCAGATCAAAGAGAACTAAAAACCAAAGGTCTGCTGAAAGTGTCAAGAAGTCGATATTAATACTTTCATCATTATCCTAGTACCAGATTCTCTTAACAGAAAGCTAGTTAGACAGTACAGTAGTATATTATTCAGCAAAAAAAGAAAATATATGGAGTACGATCATTAACAAATTGCATGTGCATAAAAAAATTAAGAAAAACTGGAGAGCAACAAAGTTAAACTGAGCTAGCTAGAAGCATAGTTCAAATCTGGAGAGCTTAAACTTGAGCTTCTAAAATAACAAGAAGCTTAGTTCACATCTATAATAAGAATATTTTGCTAAACTAGAATTCAACATTTAACTACATTTTACTAAACAATTTTTGCACTATTACCCTTAGGAACCTATATATCTGACTTGTTGCCATAAATCAGATACGAACAATTTGAAATATGGCCACTTAACATTATAAGCCTAGCAGTTTTGTTCCTCCTTCAGAGACTAACAACATCAGGCTCTCCTTTGGAATATTAATTAATCCAGAAACTCTAGCATAACATTACCTTAATCAAACTAGCCAGGCAATGCACGTCGATGTCATCAGGCACGACACCCCTGTTCAGCTGTTCCCTGACATGCTCCTCCTGGCTGTTCTCCGGAGTGATACGGAAGATCCCTTCTGCCTAGATATCATTGATCCACACAAATTGCTGAGCAAATTTACAACACTGAATTTAAAAATCTGAGCCACTTGTTCGGCTCCGAATTAAAATTAGTAATGCTTGTGAGTTTGGGTTTCTACTACCTTGAGTCCATCCTGCCTGTACAACCTCTCTTGCATAAGCAGCAAAATCTTGGGCACTGAGTTCCCCTTGTCGTCGTAGCCGCACTGCATCGACTCCGGCGACACCCCGAAGACGCTCGCGCTGCACGAAACCACGAGCATTAGCTGGTAAATTCAACACCAAATAGCAAAACCAGAAAGGCAATCGCAGTAATCAAGCTTCCAATTGAACCCTCATTGCTCACGACACTAAGGAAGAACGGAGTTGGCCATTTGGTACCTGGCGCTGGGGACGTGGCCGGGGACCTCGAGCTCGAACTCGACGGGGAGGCCGAGGAAGCCGTTGAGGCGGTCGAAGGTGACGTGCGCGACGTGGCGGACGTCAGTGGGCCAGCCGATCTCCATCCCCCATCCGCCGCCCGCTGCCGGGTCGTCCGCGTCCGCCATCTGGCACGGCAGAACCACCGACTTTCGGAGCGCGGCCAGCACCAGCGCCAGCACCTGCCCCTGCTGCTGCCCCTCCGCCTTCCCCTCCCCTCCCCCTCCCCCACCTCCGCAGCCATTGGACACCAGAACCACCTCACCCATGGCGACCTGGTCTCTCCGGCTGCTGTAATGGTGGTGTGTGCGCCTCGAAGTGGGGAAAGTGGTGCTCTTTTATGCAGTCAGGGGAGGGGGCGTTTTGTGTTGTCGTCTGTGTGATCTGCGATTTCGAATTGGGGGCAAAGCACGTGGGACCGAGAGCCCAGACAAGAAGGGGCTCCAACGGCTGTCAAATTCAAATATCTGGCAGGTTTGCCGTTTAGTACCCAAACCGTCCCAATATCACACATGACTGCCACACCTATTCAAAATTGTAAGGGTCTTTCATACTGATTTTTACTGATATCTTTTAATTTTAACTTATGAATAGTAATAACTTGTAGATAGCCGTATCAAGAGAGAAACTGGTATATGACTTTGACCGATATAAATGAAGTCACTACAATATGTACTACAATCAACTAGTAGACCCTGCCTTGAAAAGACATCTCATTTGAAAGCCAGATATTGTACAAAAGCAGTTTTAGAAACTAATTTGAATAGGACCAGTTTTATTAACTAGGCATTTCAAAAAAAATAGATCTAAGTCTAGATTGTTGGATCCAAAAGTCAGTAAGGTTTGCTAATAGACCTTTTATCAAAAAAAAAACGAAAGGAAAAGTCCAACTTTTCCTATCTAATCTTATGAAACTTTAGAGTGGATCCTATATTACAAAACCGATAATTTACGCTCTGTTCCAAATAGCTTCTGGCTTCAGAAGCTAAAAGCCGTTTGGAATACGTTGGTTTTTTAACATAGCTTTTTTTCTATTTTCCCCTCTTTTTTGTTTTTTCTTTACATTGTCTATGATTATATAACGGTGTTTTATATTTTATCTATTTTTATTTTTTAATTGAATATCTCAGAAAAAACTGATAGTTGCTAAGTATCATTTCAGCTAAAAGGCTCAACACTTTTGAAAGGAGCCTTAGTCCCCTCAACTTTGAAAACCATGCAATTTTTACCATAATAGTGGTATTGGTAATTGTTTTACTTACTAGCATCCAACTGGGCTTGATTCTAGTCAGCAAGCTACCGCTCATACAGTGGGTCGACGTTAATTAAAAACAAAACAAAACTCATATTTTTCTTCCTCTCTTTCTTCTCACCCTTCCTTTCCCTTCTCTTACCTTAGCTAAGCTTCTCATCGGTGGCAAGATCTGGTGGACACAAGGATGCCATATAAGCATGAAAACCACCACCGATTTTCAAAGTTGAATGGTTACCTTTGCCGGTTTTGTATAAAGGGCCTAATGTGAATTTTCTAACAAGAAGAGGGGGTAAATTAGAATTTTTTTCCAGCAAAAAAATAAACAGGGGATATGGGTCCATTTTTAAAATTTTTATGAACATGTCTATAATACATTTGTCCTTTATTCCAAGTTAGAAAATATTCAAATAGGTGTTCAGCTGATGTAGTAAAAAGGAATAATTGTTTTAATTGTGGTAGGAAAAAAAACTCAAGAATTTAGAGAGCGCATTGCTTTCTGTCAAATATAAAGGAAAATTTCTACTATGTTAGATCCTTTTTTATTGCAAATTACCTTGGAATTGGACTTCATATAAACTATGAAGAGCTCAGCCCTTTGTTTCAAAAGCCGATATAAAAAAAATCCTATATCATTTGAACTATATGACAAGTTCTTCCACTTTTCATGTCCATTCCAAGTGGGCCCTTGTTGTCTCAAAGGAATGACGAGGGTGTCTAGGAATCAGCCGGATATTTTTTTTCAAACAATCATCTAAATTTTGTGACCTTTAGATTAAAATCCAAAGGCTCTTATCTGTTCTCCTTACTACAAAACCCGTAACCCTATCCCAACCCCGCCCACCGTCTCCCACCTGACCCCATCGTCTCCCACCACGCACTGCTCCTTTTTGGGTCGCCCCCTCCTTGTCACAGGCGCCCTCTCCATTCACGCCTCCCCCTCCTTACTAGCCGGAGCAGCTTCTCATGTCTCCCCCTCCCCCTCCCGCTACCCCCACACCCCCTCCTCCACCACCCGCGGCGGTGGCGCCCCTGTCGCCTCGCCGGGTAGCCCCTACCCCTCACTGTTGTGCCGCCCCCGCCCAACCTAACAACTAGTACCTTCCATCGCCGCTGCCGTACGTCTGGCACCGCCCACTACCCTCCTACCCCACCCGTCGCCCCCACCGCCACGCACCACCCCCCGGCCTCCTTCTATGACCAGGGGAACGGTGAATCCTAGGCGCGAGGGGTGGAATTCTCCCCTCGGGCACGCTGGTAAGGAGGAAGAAGGGGTTGTCAAAGAAGAAGGTGGAGGCAGCGACGCACAAATCTAAGCTCACATCCAAAGGTGAGAAATTTAGATGATTGTTTGGAAGAAAACATCTGGGTGATGTTTATCAAAACCATGATGATATTGCAACCAACCTCTAAAATATACAAAGAATCACATATTTGTCAATAAAAAATGTGGTCATTGTGAGATCTACTACTCAAAAAGTAGTCAATTGCTCCTGTGCCACTTGGAACCAAATGAGATTGTAAAAATGCTATAATATTCTTAAAATGCCTAATACTTACTAATGTAAAATCCTGTGGGCCATAGCCCTTCGTGAATGTCCAGGGCTCTAATGCATGTGGCATGTGTGTAATCACAATTTGTGACATGCTCAATGAAATGTCCAAATAGTGCAAACTTCTTCTAAATGCGCTCACACTAAGGGGATACCGAATCTAAAAAAATAGTTAATGCGATTGTACCATACATATCCCTAGTAAATAACATCAATACAACTACTCAACCTCTTTTACAACATTAAAATAGGGTAGTAAGTGAAAAGGTGAAAAAACTACATTCTTGATATCCACCGTAGACTATATTACGAATTGACAACTTTTGAGAAAAGAGTATTTGATTTTATATTTTTGGAAGGGCATGGTGGTCATTCATACTTAGTCAAACAATGCCATAATAACCCTATTTTCTACAAGAGCAAAATTCTTCAGTGCCATCGCAAATTTTCACAACTTGCAAAAATAGTTAATGGGACTGTACCATACATATCCCTAGTAAATTACATTAATACAACCACTCAACCTCTTTTACAACATTAAAACAGGGTAGTAAGTGAAAAGTTGCAAAAACTGCATTCTTGATATCCACCATAGACTATATTACAAACTAACAACTTTTGAGAAAAGAGTATTTGATTTTATATTTTTGGAAGGGCATGGTGGTCATTCATTCCTAGTCAAACAATGCCATAATAACCCTATTTTCTACAAGAGCAAAATTCTTCAGTGCCATCGCAAATTTCCACAACTTGCAAAATACCATAGCAAAAAAGTCAACTGAAAAATACCATCGCAAAAAAATAATGGAAAATGCCATTGCCATCTTATTTTACGTCCAAATAGCCGTTAGAGCCTTTCTTGGAGAGAGAAAATATATGAAATACCAATATTACCCATGTGTTCTTCTCTCATCTTCTATCTCCTTCATTCTTCCCCGTGTAGCTGTGTTGTCTCCCTGTCATGAGCTATAGCGCAGCCTCGGCCGCCGCTCCAACCCACAATCCCATGCCCTACTACTGCTCCTCCTTGTCCTTGTTGCCGTCCTCTCCATCCCCCTGCAATCGCCTCGCCCTACCTCCCCCTCCTCCTCCCAATCCCACTACCGTTGATGCCCACGTTCAAGCCTTCATGGACCAACTAGTCTCCACCGACATCGATGTAGCCCATCCCTTTAAGGTTGTGAATTGTGTGCATGGTGCCATCATGGATGCAGCTAGATTTGTCGGCCAAGGCGGCAACACCACTGGCACCACCACCACAGGCGATGCCCTCCGGCCTGTTCTCGGGGATGCAGCAAAGGAGGTCGTCGACTATTATGTGGTGGGCTCAGGAAGCCATGCGGGAGCTCGGTATCTGCCCAGAGCCAAAGCAGCAGTGGGAATAGTCGTCTTCATCATCGGTAATCAAAGATGCCTGTCTTGCGCTCCACCACAAAATTCATCACCAAGACTTTACTAATCCAAAACTCCTTTCACCATTAGCTTCTAGACCTCCTAGTGAAGCTCCTAGACATCCTTGTTCAGCCCCTTTGGCATCTAGTCACCGCCGTGCCATGTGCGCCACCGCCGAAGCACGCCCACACGCTGACACCGATGTTCCCGTCGCTCTGCCACATTCCAGACCAAGCCACCTGTGTCACCACCTTCACCTTGGTCCCAGAAGTCTAATCCATGCCTCTCCAACTCACCTCATTGCCGTCAAATTGCCTTCGCCATGTGCCACCATGAGTTGGAATGCTAGATCCGTACGCTCACCTCCAAGGGCATGCACAAGCTCATCCTGGTCAACATCCCACGGACCGACCTTGACGTTCTCCCCTGTGCCCTCCTCCGATGTTGCTCCCTAGAATGGCTCCACATCTCCACCTAGTGGTTCATGAACATAGCTGGGTGTCCACCATGGTGTCGCATTCGCCTGCGGGAATCTGTCCTCAGCAAGAGCATCATTCGGGAGCAGGACCTGGAGAGCATGCTTGTGTGAAGCCCTGCACTTAAGTCTATTGTGTTTTTTCTTAGCCATGGTGTGCTTGTGAAAGTTCACATCCGTAGTTGTAGCCTCCAGTGCATCGTGTTCTAGCAATCTGTGGTGAAGGAGCTCACCATGGTGGCCGCCCCGCTGCTAGAGCGGGTCATGCTCAAGTCATTGCCATGTTCTTGCAAAAGTGATTATCATTGCATATGGATCATATGACTGTTTATTTCAATTTGGAGTAGCTGAGGAAGCAGGGATCGTGTCATGCTTCCTTAGATGTTTCCCTAACACTGAAATGTTGCATCCCATGGTGATGCACCCTTTATTTTGTCTCACTTCGATCTGTATCAGCTATATCTAATTCACTGCTTGATTCAAATTTGCCACACCATGAGCTTGAGGGCTAAACAGTCATTTGCACCTCTAACGGCAACGTGGTCATGGAACCCTCATGGCAATGGCATTTTTAAGAATTTCAACCTTCATGATTGCATTTGGCCATGCGTGCACTCTGTGATGGTATTTTCCAACATGTACTTCTTTGCAATGGCACTAAATAAATTTTCCCTTTTCTACAATTGTAGTGATGCCATAGAAAACACCCCTTTTTTAGTGGCAAACGTTCAAAAATCCTAAATTTCCAATGGCAATATGCAATTTAGCCTAAAAATTATCACTTAATAGAATTAATCTCAAAAGTATTTTAGAAAATTACAAAAAATTCCATTCATTATCCATCTATTAGAAAACTCCATTTTAGCCCCCTTTTTCTAATCAATTTAACACTAGTTCACAACTTCCTTTATTCTATTATTTTCTGTGAACTTTAACACTTTTACTATATTATCGATATCACATAGCATCATTTGAGAATAATGTGCCACTCCGTCTTAAAATAATTACTTATTTGTTGCTCTAATATTGAAACGTTGTGTCATATTAGTACCACATATGGTCCTAAGCGGTTTTATTTTTTCTCTACTAATATAAAAGGGGAGTTTATCTCATCACCATCCCCCTTCTATTCTTGTCACACATGCTGATATATGGGTCCTCTTTATCAGGCTTGTCGCTCTTTTTTACGAACAGCTCCATCCCCCATGTGGTCACGTCTTCCATTTCCACCCCTTGTCTTGCACCTTCTTCCTTCACTACTACAGATAGTCCTATCACAGACGGTTCGGAACCGTCATTACGGACAGTTCCTGAACCGTCTGTGTTTATGTGTCAGTGATATTAGGTGATTATCACAGACGGTTTCCAAGCCGTTTGTGATAACTTACATTACAAACGGTTTTTGAGAAAAAATCGTCTGTGATATTCGACTATCACATATGGTTTTTTTATAAAAAAACCGTTTGTGATATTGTGTATATCACAGATGGTTCGGTGTTCCAGAGATACAAGAGTTGCGTCCTGGAGGCTTCGTCACGTGGTGAGATTGGAAACGTTATAGAAGGAGTCTGCAAGGGGAAGGTTTAGAGATATGGTAAATCCCATGTTATGAAGAGTTTCGGGTCTCTTGATTTGAGGAAGAGATAGAATTGTGTGTTCGTGTTTGAGATGAACATGGCTTGGACGTTAGCCTATAAAAGCAGGGAGAGGCTAAGGGCTAACGTGTGGGTTTTTAGAGGGCTTTTATCGAGAGAGCTTTTAGGGGTTTCGTGAGGAAACTTGGGCTTTTAGGGGTGTCGTGAGGGAACTTTGTAACCACATCCACGATACAAAAATAATAGATAAGATCTATTCCAAGAAAAGTTTGCTGGCATCAGTGATGTGTTTTCTGAGCATTATTTTTCTTCTGTCTCTGACATGTAATCATTCAAGCGATTGAAGCATTCGAGCGGCTGAAGTCTTCGAGCAGAGGGATATTATGACTATGTGCGTCGAAGGTCGTGGCGAGTGATTGAAGGGAACGGTCGGACGATCGAAGCATTCATCGACCACGTATGAGCGAATCAATATCTTGCGGTCATAATCTACATCCGATAATTTAGATTGTTTTTCTTCTACTTTTAGTCTTGATTTCAGGTGTTAAAAAATGGAGGCAATCATTCACCCCTTGATTGTTCCATACGATCCTACAAGTGGTATCAGAGTATGTAGCAATGGAATCAGACAGGTATGTGAATCGTCCCCCTATGCTAGATGGTACTGATTTTGCTTTTTGAAAGTGTCATATACAAGCTTACCTTGAGGCTCAAGGTAACTGTTGTAGGGGTGGCCCCCACCTAAGCCCAGCAGGTCTGTTAAGAAGAATGTAAGGCCCAGAATGGGACATGTATAATGACATAAGTGCCTATGGATGTAAGGGTATAATTGTAAAAGCACTCCCCATGTGGATATATATATATATACAGCACAGGCCATGGGGAGAAGGACCTAAGCCATTACTCACCTAACTCTCCACTACCATACTCTCTTCCTGTCTGGTCCGTAATCACGACAGTTGGCGCTGTCCGTGGGGAGGACAAGGATAAGCCTCCAGATCTGAAGGAGGATGGCACCAAAGAAAGCTTCGTCATCGGCGGCGAAGAAGAAGAAGGCGGGAGCGATGGGATTTCGCGTCAATACTAGGGTAGCGGTAGGCGCGGGCAGCAGCGCGAGCGCGGCGGTCGCGAACACCGGTGTTCCTGACGCAACGCTCGATCCTGCCATCACCACCCGGACACTCGACCCCACCACCGCTGCCGCGGCACCTGACCCCCTCATCGACCTCCAACTCCATCGTGCTGCCACGGCGGGCAACCCGGACAGGCCAGCGGCCTCGGCCATACCCATGGGACACAGCACCATGCTAACGGCCTTTGGCATGCTCCGACGGGAGTTGGCGGATCTTCGCGGAGCCGTGCAAGGTATGCAGAAAACTTGGGGTCAGCAGATCCCACTAGCAGTCGCAGTAGAGCCCACTCCAGAGAGGGAGGATGGCCGTGACGCCCTTACGCACGGTCGCGTCCTACTACGGCGTGTGGACCCGGAGTCTCCACTCTCTGCGGGCCTGCAGCAGCCGGCATGGCCCGAGGACTTCAAGTTCCCGAGTGTCATCGAGGCGTATAAAGGTGACACAGACCCGCGAGAATTCGTACGTGTGTACGAAACCGCCATCGAAGCCGCTGGCGGAGACGACACCACGAAGGCCAAGTGACTCCCCCTCGTGCTACAAGGGGTGGCGCTCTCATGGTTCTTCACCATCGAGCTGTAGTCCATCTACGCATGGGAGAAGATCCGCGATCGACTCTATAACAACTTCCAGGGAAACTACATCGAGCGTGTCGATGCGGGCCAGCTCTTCGCAGTCAAGCAAAAACCCGAAGAGGGGCTCCGGAATTACTTCAAACGCTTCACCAAGGTACGCTGCCAAGTCAGGGACGTCAACAAGACAACCGTCATCAATGCAGCGGTACAAGGTCTCCGCCCGAAACCGCTCGCTAAGTATAACGCGCGGAAGCCACTCAAGTCGGTGGCAAAGCTCTTCGACAAAATGAAAGGTACGCCCGAGCCGAGGACGATGCGCGGAGGCGCAACGGCGACAGCTCCGATGCCGGTCAAGCGGAGGAGATGTCGCAAAAGAGAAGCATAAGAGACAACCCGCGAACAAAACACAAGCAAGCGTCCACGGGTGACACTCATGAGCGCGTCAACACCGGGGTGCACCAAAACACGCCAAACGACAGGCGCAAGCCTCGGCGTAACCTGCGAAGACCCCAAAAGGCTCGCCGCGTCCTTGCCGCGCAAGGCGATCCCCGGGAAACCGCTTTAACCCCGCGCGCCGGAGGGGGACGTGAAGGAAGCCGCGATGAAAAGCCGCATGCGGAGCAGGAAATCCTAGAATACGGCAGATGGTGCGAGGTGCATGGCTACAGGGGCCATTTCACGCGGACATGCACCAAACTCGCGGCGTTGCGACAAGCGATGGCCCAAGTACGGGCCTCGGAGGCGCTGACCTCGCGATAGCCCACGTCTGACGTCGCAAAGCGATCCCGCGCGCGGCCCGGGAGAGACCCAGTGCCATGGCGTTAACGTCATCACTGGAGGCTCTTCGTCGAGCACTTGCCCAGCACAGCTACCTCTAGAGACGTCGCATCGCAGCATCACCTTCACGTCAGCTGATGCCTAGGGCGTGGAATTCCCCCACCAAGATCCCTTGGTCATCCAGGCCGACATCGTAGGCTGCGATGTCAGGCGTATCCTCATTGACGGAGGAAGCTCCGCAAACATCTTGTTCGTGGAGGCCCTTGATCGCATGGGGGTACCTCGGAGTCTATTAAAAGCATTGGAAGCCCCCTCCAGGGCCTCGGAGGCCAGAAACTGATGGCTTTGGGTCAGGTACACCTCCAAGTCTCCTTGTGCCAGGCTGACAACGCCAGGACTGAAGATATCATCTTCGACGTCGTAGACGTCCCGATTCATATAATGCCATCCTGGGCTGGCCTGCCATCAACTCCTTCGAGGCGGTCCCACACTACGCCTTCCTATGTAAGAAGTTCCCAGGCCAGTGGGGCGTCATCACCGTCTTCGGTGATCAGGATATGGCTAGGAGCATCAAAACCAGTGCTGGAAGACTGCACCGTAAGGTGCACATCCTCGCCGACAAGTACCAGGCGGACACGCCATCCGCCCCAGGGTGGACACCTAAGCCCCACCCGGAGGGCGGAGTTAAGAGAATGCCTCTCTAGGTGGAGGGGCAGTTCGTATCCATAGGCGAGGGCCTCCCTCCGGACGTAGAGCAAGACTTGCTCCGAGTTCTTGGGCCAACATAGATGTCTTTGCATGGTCCCGGAGGATATCAAAGGTGTGGACCGTGCCCTCATCGAACACAACCTGGCGATCCGCCCTGACGCCAAGCCAGTCAAGCAAAAACTTCACCGTATGTCCATGGACCGGCAGCAAGCGGCCAAGGTGGAGGTGGCGAAGCTCCTTCGGGCGGGGGTTATCCGCGAGGTCCAACATTCGGACTGGCTTGCCAATCCGGTGTTGGTCAAAAAAGCTAGCGGCGCCTGGCGTATGTGCATCGACTTTACCGCCCTCAACAAGGCATGCCCGAAGGACGACTACCCTCTGCCACGCATAGATCAGCTGGTCGTCGCCACCGCAGGGTGCGAGCTCATGAGCTTCTTGGACGCCTACTCCGGCTACCATCAGGTCTACATGGCCAAGGACAATGAAGGTAAAACCAGCTTCATTACGCCAGTTGGGACCTTCTGCTTTGTCAGGATGCCCTTCGGATTGAAGAACGTGGGCGCAACCTTCACTCGCCTTGTCGCGCTGGCTCTAGCCGCCCAGCTAGGGAGGAACGTGGAGGCCTACGTGGATGACGTGGTAGTAAAAACCAAGCAGCTCGCCTTCCATGGTCGGGATCTTCAGGAGACCTTCGACAACCACAGGAAGGCGGGCATCAAGCTCAATTCGGACAAGTGTGTTTTCGGCGTGCAGGCGGGCAAGCTCTTGGGCTTCCTCGTGTCCGGGCGAGGCATTCAAGCGAACCTCGACAAGGTCGATGCCATCCTGGGCATGGAACCGCCCAAGACGACGAGGGAGGTCCAGAGGTTGGCCGGCCGCATGGCGGCCCTAAGTCGTTCCTCTCGAGGGCAGCGGAGCGGGCTTGCCATTTGCAAGCTCTCGCGGTTGCGGCGGGTTTCATTGGGACAACGATCGCGCAAAGGCCTTCGGCGACCTCAAGAAACACCTCGCAACCCTTCCCACTCTGGTGGCCCCGGCACCGAGGCTCCTCCTACTCTACCTCGCCGCCTCGGCGCGCGGCGGCGCCGTCCTCGTCCTCGAAGAGGGCTCTCCGGCGACGGTGTACTTTGTCTTGAAGCCCTCCGGGCGCCAAGGCGTGGTATCTGAGCTCGAGAAGCTTGCTTGCGCCTTTGGTTATGGCCTCAAGAAAGCTCCAGCATTACTTCCTGGCGCACCCGATAACGGTGCCATCCTCGTTCCCCCTGGCGGAGATGCTGCACAACAAGAAGTCCACGGGGCGAATCGGCAAATGGGTGGTTGAGCTTGCCCCATTCTCCCTAACATACGCCTCCCGAACGGCGATCAAGTCTCAAGTTCTGGCGGACTTCCTCGCGGAATGGACCCCTCCAGCTCAGCTTGTCCTCCAGGGCGAAGACCTGGTGTGGATGCTCAACACCGACGGAGCTTACGGCGTTGCGGGCACAGGGGTTGGCGCAGTTATTACCACACCTGAGGGGCAGCGCCTGTTGTACTCAGCGCACCCAGCATTTCCTGCTACGAACAACACGGTCGAGTACGAGGCATTACTCTTCGGCCTTGGGAAGCTCAAAGCGATGGGAGCGAGGCGAGCCCTCGTCCGCACTGATTCACGGCTAGTAGCGGGCCATGTGGACAAGTCATATCAGGTCAAGGACCCGGAGCTAGCTAAGTACCTAGCAGCCGTACGAGCGAAGAAACATCACTTTTTGGGTGTCACGGTGAAGGCCATCCCTCGGGCAGACAACGAGCAAGCCGATGTCCTCGCCAAGGTTGCCAGTCAGCAGCTCCCAACTCCCGGAGGGGCATTTTACGAGGTCCTGCCAGTCGTAGCCATCGCGCAGGATAATCGTGATGCGGCCCTCGTCCACCAGATCACCCAGCAGGGTGACTGGCGGGAACCCCTTTTCGCTTTTCTGCAGGGCATCACGGAACCGGACGACCCCACCAAGCTCCGGCATTTACAGCACTACGCTAGGTCCTTCCAGGTGCTCGACGGGGTGCTCTACAAAAAGGGAGTCTGCGCACCGCTCCTGCGATGCCTCTCGCGCGAAGAAGGAAAGCGCCTCCTCACAGAAATTCATGCAGGGCTCTGCGGCTCGCACCTCCAACCAAGATCTCTAGTGGGCAAGGCATTCAGGCAGGGTTTTTATTGGCCAACAGCTGTCGCGGACGCCCAAGATCTCATGCGCCATTGTCAAGGTTGCCAGTGGATGGGAAGGGCCATCCGCAGGCCCCCGACAAGCCTCCATCCCATACCCCCGGTATGGCCGCTGGCACGGTGGGGCATCGACGTCGTGGGACCGCTTCCCAGGGCCCCAGGTGACCTGTAGTTCGTAGCGGTCGCTCTGGAATACTTCTCTTGGTGGCCGGAGGCGGTAGCCCTGGCCAAAATTACCTCGGTAGCTATGCAATGCTTCCTCTGGCAGAACATCATATGCCGATTCGGCGTGCCCAGGGAGATCACCGTCGGCAACGGTCTGCAATTCGACGCAGCCCCGTTCAAAGAATTCTGCGACAACATGGGCATCACACTTTGGTTCGCCTCGGTTGGACACTCACAGTCCAACGGTGCGGTGGAGCGGGCGAACGGTGCTATCTCCGCCGCGATCAAGCGTCTTGTCGGGCTACCAAAGGAAGTGGCGGGTGAGCTCCACGGCGTCCTCTGGTCCTCCGCATAACGGTCACACGCCCAACGGGTTCACGCCATTCAAGCTCCTCTTGGCGATGAGCAGTCACACCTGAGGAAATAAAGGCTGGCTCGCGAAGGGTCCTCGTCCAAGCACCAGACGAGGAGCGCCAATTGTCCATGGACCTCCTTGACGAAGACCGGGCAAGCGCAACATAGCATGTCATAAAGTACGCGCGACAGATGGTGCGCGGTCGGGATCGTTCGCTGTACCCACGCGAATTCAGACCAGGAGATCTCGTCCTTAACATGGCACTCCACGCGGAGATGGTAGGCAAGCTCGAATCCAGGTGGGAAGGCCCGTACATCGTCGCGGAAGCCTTACAGAAGGGAGCATACCGCCTAGCCACCCTGGATGGGCAGACGTTCCGCCACACGTGGAATGCAGATAGACTGCGGCGGTATTACACCTAAGCCGAGTGTGCGAGCGCAAGGACCTTCCACGGCTTCGGGTGGGCGCCCCGCCACGCTCCTGCGCGAGCCGTCCTGGCGCTAGAGGCTCCCAACGTGTGCAGCTTCACCACCGGGCGACGACGGCTGAGATCGTCTCCACCTCTAAGCGGCCAGCGGTTAGTGCCTCACCTCTTGTAACCACTCACCCGCGCAAATGAGAATTTAATAAAGTACACTGTTCACACAAATTTTCTCGTTTCCTACCAAAAGCGTGCAAAGGGTTACCTTCGTGTGCACTATCCACGAGCATAAATAAAAACGCACGGAGGCTCGCCTCCACGCGCAGTCTCCGGACTCTAAATAAGACGTAGCATCGAGGTCCACCTCCACACGCACTCCACAGAGTATAAATAAGACATAGTGTCGAGGTTCGCCTCCGCACGCAATTTCACCGCCCGCAACGCGTGGAGGCTCGCCTCCATGCGCGGTCTTCGGACTCTAAATAAGACGTAGTGTCGAGGTCCGCCTCCGCACGCACTCCACGGAGTATAAATAAGACGTAGCGTCGAGGTTCGCCTCCGCACGCAATTTCACCGCCCGCAACGCGCGGAGGCTCGCCTCCACGCGTGGTCTCTGGACTCTAAATAAGACGTAGTGTCGAGGTCCGCCTCCGCACGCACTCCACGGAGTATAAATATGACGTAGCGTCGAGGTTCGCCTCCGCACGCAATTTCACCACCCGCAACGCGCGGAGGCTCGCCTCCACGCGTAGTCTCCGGACTCTAAATAAGACGTAGCGTTGAGGTCCGCCTCCGCACGCACTCCACGGAGTATAAATAAGACGTAGCGTCGAGGTTCGCCTCCACACGCAATTTCACCACCCGCAACGCGCGGAGGCTCGCCTCCACGCGTAGTCTCCGGACTCTAAATAAGACGTAGCGTCGAGGTCCGCCTCCGCACGCACTCCACGGAGTATAAATAAGATGTAGCATCGAGGTTCGCCTCCGCACGCAATTTCACCGCCCACAACGCGTGGAGGCTCGCCTCCACGCGCAGTCTTCGGACTCTAAATAGGACGTAGCGTCGAGGTCCACCTCCGCACGCACTCCACGGAGTATAAATAAGATGTAGCGTCGAGGTCCGCCTCCGCACGCACCTTCACCGCCCGCAACGCGTGGAGGCTCGTCTCCACGCGCAGTCTACAGACTCTAAACAAGACGTAGCGTTGAGGTCCGCCTCCGCACGCACTCCACGGAGTATAAACAAGATGCAGCGGAGGGACGCCTCTGCGCGCACTCTGAGTATAAATAAGGCGTGGATGTTGTCCTGCGCACTCTGAGTATAAACAAGACGCGGATATCCCCGCGCATGCGAGCACGTCGCTTGTGCGTACTCCCCAGAGTATAAATAAGACGTGGTCGAAGTTCCCATGCATGTAACCTCGATGGCGCTCGCGCGTCTCGCCCGACCAGGCGCTAGCTCCACCGCCACCCCTTAGAAAGGTAGGGGCGGGCGCTCGCGCGTCTGCGCCGACCAGACGCCGGCCCGCTGCCACCCCTTTGAAAGGTAGAGGGCGGAGCGCTCACGCGTCTCGCCGACTGGCGCCGGCTCTGCCACCCTTCAAAGGTAGGGGCGGAATGCGCGCGCGTCTCGACCCGACGGCGCCCGGCTCGCGCCACCCTTCGAAAGGTAGGGGCGGGCGCTCACGCGTCTGCCGACAAGGCGCTAGCTCTGCTACCACCCCCGAAGGTAGGGGACAGAGCGCTGCGCGTCTACGCCGACTAGGCTCGGCTCTCGCCACCCCTTCAAAGGTAGGGGCGAGTGCTCGCGCGTCTACCGACGACGGCGCGGCTCGCTGCCACCCGCCGGAAGGTATGGGGCGGAGTACTTGCGCGTCTACCGGTTGGCGCGGCTCACTGCCACTCTTCCAGAAGCAGGAGGGCGGACCGCTCGCGAATCTACTCTGACCAGGCACGGACGGATACCTAGCGCGAAAATCAACACTACATATCAACCGCATTGAATAGGGGCATACAGCAACGACATCAGGCATGCGCTTCCTCATTCATGTAAAAGTGTAAGCCGCGGAGCAGCCATACAAAAAGGTATACAGGACGCAACACACCCAGACCCGGCATCACGCTACCTCCGCATCATCTCCGTTGCACCGAGGAAGTTCCTTGAGCCACTGGAGGAGGTCCCCTCTTTGTGCGAGTTCGCCGCACCGCGATGCGGCGCGTCCTCCCGGCGTGGCTCCAGTTCGATCGTAGAAGTTACGTGCGGCCGGTTGGTGAAGTGAATGGCGTCAGACATCACCTCGAGCTCGGCTGGCAGATCCAGCTGGGAGTCTACCAACTCGCTCGCATGTTCGCATCCCCGGGCGGGAAGCAAGGCAAGGGTGAAGGAGGCACCTATGTAGCCGCAGTGATCGTTGAAGGCCTTGGCACCACAACGAACAAGACTCGAGCCCTCCTCGATCAGCCCAAGTGTCTCCGCCAGGTTCTCACGACCATGCGTAACCTCTGGTACGTCAACAACGAGCTCCCGAAGGGCCCCTTCCAGCGACTTCATCGCCTCCCACGCTGCTACGGACGCATGATCCAAGGCCGCGGTCTTCTCCGTAAGGGACACGGCGAGGCGGTCCTTCTCTTCCTCCAGCGTGGCAATCTGCTGCTGAAAGACGGTGCGCTCCTCTGCCGCAGCGCGCCGAGCATCCTCCGCAGCGTGTCGCGCGTCCCTCGCCTCAGAAGCTAACAGCGCCCTCTCTCGCCTTCAGCGCGCGGATCTGCTCGTCCTTAACGGCGTGAGCGTCGTCCGCTTCACGAAGCTTGCTTTGTAGCACCCGCCGCTCCTGAACACGATTCCTCTCCAAAGCTTGGCTGAGGGCGAGTGTCTTGGAAAGAGAGCGAATGTTAGAAGAACCTCACACAGCGGCGCAGGCTGTAAACCACTCACCCTTATCTCCGAGGCACCCAAGGCAAGCGCCAGAAGGTCCCCCTCGTAGGTCGCCAGCGCCTGCACATCCAACTGTCGCTGACCCGCTCCGCAGCTTGATTGAAGACACGAAGCATCTCTGTCCGCGGGAAGAAGTCGGAGATTACGAGCCTCAGCCCAGCGGGTTCCACAGCACGGGACGCCCACGCCTCGTCCTGCGCAGCAAGATCGGTGACTTCGCGCACACCTCCGTTGCTTGATCCTTGATCGCGTCCGGAAGACCTCGTCTCGCCTGAGGCCGACGACGGAATGAGCGAGCAAAGCGGAGAGAGTTTCGCGAAGTCATGAGAGGAAAAGGAATCGCGCCTACCCGGTACCCCTATCGAGTGCGGGGTGTCGCGCTACCTCCGTGTAAGGTAAAGGGACTTCGTCGGCTTGAGGAGCGGCGCCCCTCCCCTGGCCTCATCGACCTCCTCGCGGGGCGCCAGGATTCCAGTGATCACGCCGACCACCCCGAATCGCCCCCTCACAGGCGGAGGTGACTGTACCCGGGGGCGCTTCGCCCTTGGAGACGCGAGCGACGCCTCCCCAGTCGCACCGATCGTAGACGGCAGACCCTCACTAGCCGTCGTGGGTCGCAGATCCTTGGTGGCTATCGCGGGCGGCACCACCTTGTCCCCAGGGCCAACAACGTCGAGGCCCGCCACCTCGTCGCCATCCAAGCCTTCATCAGGAGCCGAGCCCCCCCCCCCCCCGAAACGGGCCGGGTGCGGTGGCCCCCGCTCGAGCTTTACGTCGGTGGGGCTGCGCCTCCACTTCGCTGTCGCCTTCAACGCCACCCGAGGCCTCCACTGGCACCGCGCGGTCTGGCACGTTAATCCCCAGGACCTCGCACACTCGGTTCAACCGCCCTTGTTTTGCCGAGACAGTCGCGGCCTCACGCAATTTATGCTCCTTGGCCGAGTACGGCCCAAGAAGCACAACAACTGCGCGCTCCGCATCTTCCAGCCGGGGCACTACGCACAAAAATGCAGCATCATCTGTAAGGAAGTGCGTGATCATGCAAACGTGCACACACCCAACGGTCGAACAACTTAGAAGAAGCGGGGGGTCTCCGGAGGCAGGACACGGTCAGACTCACACCATCCTTCCGGACGTCGCCATGTACCTCGTACTACCACCGACCGGAGAGCGGCAATACCCCGTACATGGTAAATTCTTCGGCAAGGTCGCGCATGCTGAACCGGCGGGAACCGGCGGGCGATGCCGGCAAGCCGCTGCGCCTTTTGCGCGTCGTCGGCCATCGGCTCCACGTCTGGCGAGATGGTGAAAGATATCGGCTGTCCTCAGTACGCCAGGCCACTCCTGCTCGTCACAAGGTAATAGAACCACCGTCGCGTCCAGCCAGACTCCCACTTCCCTCACGCGGCCCATGCAGGGAAGAGCCCAGTGCACGACTTCCTCAGCACGAAGCTGACGCTGCTGAAGGTTGACTCTTCTCCCCCCCTTGAGTTTCTTCGGCTGGCAACGCGCGTCGTGTAGAATGGCGAATAGGCTCGCACTGGGACGACGACCTTCCGTTCGCAAGGCCCAAGCAAACACGGCCAGGCGAACTGTGGCACCGGGGGTCAGCTGCGCCAGCTCTGCCCGTAAGCCCGTAGGACCTCGCTGACGAAGAGTGTCGAGGGCATCCGCAGACTGGCATCAAAGAATGCGACAAAGACAATAGCCTCTTCCTCCGTCGGACGCGGTTCCGTCTCGGAGGGATCGGGCAGGTGAGCCCCGCCTCGTTCCACGATCTTCCCCTCCCGGACAAGTCTCTGGAGCATCTCTTCTATAGCGCGGCTTCGCCCCAGCACACGGGAGCAGCGGCCCCCTGAGTGTTCCAGGGCGTCCCCCCGCTTGTTGGCATGCGCCCTTCCTCGCACCACCAACGAGTACTCCCCTGGGGGAGGCGACAGGTTGTGACGATCAGAGGAGGCGCTACCACTGGGCCGGCAAGCGGGATCGTCGTGGCAAGCCATCCCTCTCCGCGACGGAGTGCTAAAACAATGCGAGCAAGGGTGGGTTGTGCGGCTGGCAGAATAGGGAAGACAGGCTGAAACAAGTAGCGCGAAAGAGTGCCCCATGCCGATGGCGATGCCTTATAAAGCCAACTCCAGCCCCCCACCAGCGCAGCGTAACTGGCGGGAGCCTGACGGTTCGGCTACCCAGCGTCGAGAAGCACAACCGCTAGCAACCGAGGGCGCGCTGGTAGGTGGGCTGACAGCGCATGACGCACCTATAGCGCACCACCACGCGTCCCGCCCTTCTGGGGAAGGGGCACACGGCTCTGACCGCGCGCGCGCAGCAGCACGCCACGCCGCAAATCAGGGCCCGCCGCGTGTACAACTCGGTTGGAAAAGAACGCACGGTCGCAGCAGCCTGCTCCTAGAAACCCAGAGGTCAGCATGTTTCCAGGAGTCATTAAAGCGTACTACCGGCATGCGAAGCCGCGCACACCTCGTGCCCAGGGGAACCTACCGGCGCGAGGTCCACCTCCGCTCTAGCTTCGACTTCGTTGTCACGACCAAGCAGGCATCGCCTCCGACTTGGCCCTCGACCCCGCTGCCGACTGCGAGCTCCATTTTCGGTTTCAACATCGGCCCCCTCCACAAATGACCGGCCTCGACCAGCGGGCAAGGTTGGCGTCGTACTTTGCGCCGGGAAGAGTTCTACATCGACCCATAAGGCTTCGCTGAAGTGTTGGGAAAGCTCACAGGCCGCAGGGACGGAGGGGGCCAAAGGACTCGGCAGCATGGCTTTGGCCCGTGAAGCCCTTCACCATGAGAGGCTCCTGTTGTAGGGGTGGCCCCACCTAAGCCCAAAGAGCACATTAAGAAGAATGTAAGGCCCAGAATGGGACATGTATAATGACATAAGTGCCCTTGTAGGGTACTTATGGATGTAAGGGTATAATTGTAAAAGCATTCTCCATGTGGATATATATATACAAAGACAAGGCCATGGGAGAAGGACCTAAGCCATTACTCACCTAACTCTCCACTACCATACTCTCTTCTTGTCTGGTCCGTAACCACGACAGTAACGATGTCTAGAAAAACGTTTCTCAACCATATGTTATTCCTGCTGATGTTACGACTGAAAATAAAGCTAATGTAGATTTGAACGTTCATGCTCATAACTTGCTTTTTCAAGGGATTTCTCGCAAAGAATTTGATCATGTAGCTCATATTGTTTCTGCCCACTTAATATGAAAAACTCTTTGTGATTCTTATGAAGGAAGACTAAGATTAAGAAAGTGTGTAAGAATCTTTATCAAAAAGAGTACTCGCATTTTGCTATGAAATCTAGTGAATCTATAAATGATCTTTTTACTCGTTTTGAAAAAGATTTTGAGTAGTTTGCACGGAGTTGGTGTTCTTCCTACCGATGGAGATAATGCAACTAAAATTTTGAGGTCTTTAGATTCAAAGTGGTTGATGTTCGTCATAACTATTAATCAAACCATCGATCTAGATGCTTTAACCATGGCTGATCTGTACTCTAGATTGAAAACCTATGAGATGGAAGCTTTGCCATCTAAGACTGAAAAATCTTCATCTTTAGCACTTATAACTAACCCCATGCAGGCTACTTCATTTAGTACAATGTCTTGCGTTTCCTTATCTGCTTTGACTTCCTTTTCAGAAAAACTATTCGAGCAACTACCCGAAGAGGACTTGGTCCTAATCTCCACATGATAATACAAGACTTTCAACAATGTAAGGATGAGGAAGCAAGGAGATGCTTCAGGTCTCATCAGATGCTACGGTTGTAGTGAGCCTGGACACATTAATATGGACTACCCCGAGCACAAGGGGAAGGTGATCTAGAAAAACAAGACTTATCATCGTCGACCTTCCAAGACACCAAGGGTAGATCCTTTCGTCGCAGAGCTTTAGCAGCTATCAAGAGTCTTGATCTGAGCGATGTGAATCTGAGAGTTGTGATGACGACCACCACAACGATGATGAAGACAAAGACAAGAAGAAGAGCATCAACGACTTAACGGGTATGTGCTTCATGGCAAACAGCAACATCAACGATGATGACTATAGCGATCCCAGTGAAATTGAAGCAACATTTGAGTTAAAAAAATCATGTTTAAATCTGCTGGTATTGCCAAGGACCCCTCTACCAAAGTGGGTGTTGTGAAGTCAACAAATACGACTTCTCATCAAGTCAAGTGTCAATGCACTCATTCTAGTAGAGATGGTCATGTGGTTCAATTTGGCTTTCGAAAGGCCAACAAAAAAGGAGAGACAGGTTAAGAAAGCGTTCTCAAGTGAAGACTGTGCAAACTCCCAATTGTCACCTAGCTCCCTCTAATCAGTCTTCTGCAGATTTGGGAGCTTATTGTCTCCATGCACGCTCTAACGAATCGTCTGTAGGTTATCGTGGCTCTGCTCCCTCTAATCAATCCTCTGTAGGCTTGGGAGCTTTTACAACAGGACGTGGTCGTAATGCTCGGTTGATGATTAGATCAGCCTTGCCAAAGCATTCAGACTGCCCAGTGGTCGAGTGCCCTGTGGTCAAACATTCCCTAATTAGGCCATCACTTCAACCAGTGTGTTCTACTCGAAATCTTCAACACCGGAAACCAGTGCCTTCGAGTATCTATGGTCAGATGAGAAACAGTTTTCACCACTTTTTACTGTGGTCGGAACATCGTGGTTGGACCAGGGCTTCGACTAGTCTTTCAAAACCAGTCAGACCTCCTGGTGGATAGACTGGCTTTTCAACAGTGCTCTGACCAAAAATTTGTAGTGGCAAATGCTTCACTTAAATCTTCATCGTTGCCTGTTGTTGCTCCTGTTTGTTGAGTGACACAGTACTAGATTCCTAAATCTTATCTCACTAACCCAGTACTGTGAGACTGATGATTTCTGTGATATAAGACCAGATAACACGGGATGAAGAACATGCACTTGAGTGAGTTCCAGTCTTTTTCATCATTGTTTGGCTGGAATACTTGTTTGTTCTTCACTCTCTTTGATGGTGTCCAAGGGTTTCATCTTCTGGTTAGACCATGTGGAAAAAGTAATGTTATTTTACAAGTGGTCTTTTTCAAGTGGTCCTTTTCAAGTGGTACTTTAGTCCCTTCTTAGATTGCTCATTCTCATTCTTAACTACCTGATTCTTTTCTTTGTACTCGGTTGAGAAGTGAGTTGGGTGTGTTGCTCCTTTGGGGATTATTCTGAAGGGGAGCTTGTTGTTTGAAGTGGTGTTAAAAGCTTTGTTTGTTATACCTGTCATATAATTCATCAAGTCCAAGCCTTAAAATTAAATGAGTAGAAGAGCTTTTTATCATATTTACTCATATGTTATGTAGCTTTGCTCATGGTGATAGTAATGAATTTACTATACTTGAATTAAAATATAACATGGCAGAATGCTTTGACTAGACTGATTCCAGCTAGTACTTTGTGATGTTAATCTAAAAGGATTAGCTTGATTGTGAGTCTTCTTTTAAATCTTAGCAATGAGGCTTGTATATTTCATATTGCAATCTTGTTTGTTCACTCAAGTTGCCATGTCATAAATAAAAAATTGAGTTCATACATATGGTATCAGATGAAAATTGAAAAGGATTGAAAAGATGTATGCTTCAAGCATGCCATAGTTAAACAAAAAGAAAAAGGCCCAAAGGTGCATAAATCAAAGAAGTATGCTCCAAGAATACCACCATTTAATATTAAAAAATGCTACAAAGATGGCATTATGAAAAGAAGTATGCTTCAAGCATGCCACATGCTTAAAAGATTTGAGTGTGGAGCAATAGGTTGCCTTATGAGACTGCTAATTCGCATAGATTTAAATGTTGCTTCACTTTTAGGCTTTGACTTTTCATTATGATATCTCATTGTGCTCTCAAGTAGATCAATTTGATCATGGTCGTGATGCATGTCATTAATCTAGCGGCTTAATCATGCTAAAGACATGTTCGACTTGTTATATGGTATATGACTAGGAGCTCTACTCGAAAAGATGAATTGGGTACTTTTTAAAACAATGAAAAGTAACTTGGATAATCCTCAAAGCTTTTGGATATTTAATCTCATTGCTCCTTCTTAGAATAGTTCTCTCTCTCAATTTCTTGATGATTACATTACTAAAGAGGGAGAAATTAGAAGAAAGGGGAATTTTCAATTGCTTAAGAAAGGGGCGGTTTTAGTGGTTTGTTGCTAGAGTTTTCGAGTGGTTTGCCATGCTTGTGGTTTGCTTTGAGAAACTTTCTTTTCGCAAATTCTCTCGGACATGTTTTGGTGTTGTCAATGTATTCATCAAGGGAGATTGTTAGACTATGTGGTAGTCGTGATTAAAAGTGATGATGAATAACTAACATTTGTATTGTTTTGGAATTTCCTTTTATGAAAGTTTCGGTCGATCGAAATCAAAGGTCTTGAATCCGAGTGATCTCGTTCAAATCTGAGTTGCTCCAAGTAGTTTCGAGTGGTTTTTGTTGGCTCCCAGTGGTTGTGGTTGCTCCAAGTGATTTTAGCCTGCTTTAAGTGGTTTTGGTTGGCTTCGAGTTTTTTTTTGCTTTTGTTGCTCCGAGTGATTTTGGCCTACTCTGAGTGGTTTCAGTCGGCTCTGAGTAGTTTCAATCGGTTCCGAGTGGTTTTGATTTGCTCTGAGCAGTTTTGGTCTACTTCAAGTAGTTTCAGACTAGTCCGATCGGGTCCAAGTAGCATTGGACGATTTTTGAGTAAGCACTGGAGGATCAGATGGTGTTTGAGTGCCACCAGAGGATCGGACAACCTTCAAGCAGTGTGATCAAAGATTCAACTAACGGGTCAGTCAAAGCTACAGGTTTTTTGTACGACCGAAGCTATAGTGATCTGGTCAAAACTGTACAGTTGAAAGAAAGGTACTCGGAGGTAAACAGTGATTCAGCTGGTACTCAGAAGAATAATGTAGTAGGGCTCGGCTTTACAACCATGACTGACTTCAACCGTGTCTAAACGACTATGGCAATTCGACTACGCCTGATTTTGATCATGGCAACTTGACTACGGCATTCCAACCACGACTAACTTTGAATATGTCCGGCTTCGACCATATTCGACTTCGACCACAACAACTACTGAAGGTAATTGTAGCTACAATACTTTTTCATGGTCGTAGACTTTACTAGTCATACTCGATAGTCATAGACTTTGTACTCGATAGTCATAGACTTTACGATCGATAGTTATAGACTTTGTGATCGATAGTCATGGACTTTGTGATTCATGGTCATAGACTTCGCAGTCTTGCTGTTATAGTCGTAGTCTTCACGGTCTGGTCATCACAGTCATAGACTTTGTGAACTGTTGTCGTTGTCTTTGGGTTTAGTCGAAGGCTTTGCGATCAGTTGCCATAGGCTTCATAGTCGGTACTCATAGACTTCATTGTCAATTCGAGTGCTTCATTCATGTGATCTTCGAGTACCTCAAGTACTCATGTTGGGCCAGTAGTTAGCTGGTCGGTGCATGGTGGTTAGTGATTGGTGGTCATTTCGATAGTACCAGGTAGGTACTCGGTGATCGATGAATAGTGTTCAAAGGAACAGTACTTACATGTTTCGGTACTTGGAGGATGGGAGTACTCAGTAGTCAGAAGGACTTAGAACTCGATGGTCGTTGTTTTCGCGATCATGGTTAGTAGAGGTGTTGCAATTGGTAGTCGTAGTGATTGGTACTTGGTAGTTGGTATTCGGTGGCTCTATAGTCTGTAGTGATGCGGATGTTTTTCCCGAGTGTTTTTGGTGGAGCGATAGTATTTTTCGAGTTCTTGTGGTTTTCGGGTACTGGCATGAGCTAGCGGTCGTAATAAGTGATCTGAGGCATATCTAGAAAGCGATGGATTGTGTGGTCATGGACGACCTGGTTGATGGTCGTGGATGATTTTGTTCTTATCTGTGGATGGACAAGGGAGGTGTGAGTTCTAGAGAACTTATGCCAGGAGAAAGTTTCTTTAGTTTTTGCATGTGCAGGTGAACATGGAGATAATCATGGTCGGTGATGAGGAGGATAGGGACTAGGAGGGGGTAATCTGAGGTCCAGTCAGTTAGGACGTCATGCAAGTTGGCCCGTCTAATGCTGGAGCACGTGGAGATTGAGGGTGGATGATAAGTGGAGGCATGGAGATGGTTACGGTCGGTGACAAGGAGGACCGAGACTAGAAGGGGGTAATCTAAGGTCTAGGCGGTCAAGATGTCACATGAGGTGAACGGGCTCATGCTAGAGCACGTGATGATGCGTGGAGAAGCTACAGGAGGTGTTGTCCTAGAGGCTTCGATACGGGAGTTGGTGATGTGTGATGGAGATACAGGAGTTGCGTCTTGGAGGCTTCGTCACATGGTGATATTGGAGACGTTATGGAAGGAGTCCATAACAGGAAGGTTTAGAGATATGGTAAAACCCATGTTAGGAAGTATTTTAGGTCCCTTAATTTGAGAAAGAGGTAGAGTTGTGTATTCGTGTTTGAGGTGGACACGGCTTGGACGTTAGCCTATAAAAACAGGGAGAGGCTAAGGGCTAACGTGTGGGTTTTTAGAGGGTTTTCGTTAAGAGAGCTTTTAGGGGTGTCGTGAGGGCACTTTGTAACCACATCTATGATACAGAAATAATAGATCAGATATATTCCAAAGAAAAGTTTACTAGCATCGGCGACGTGTTTTTTAGCATCATTTTTCTTCTGTCTCTGACGTGTACTCGTTCGAGTAGCTAAAGTCTTCGAGCGGAGGGAGATTATGACTACATACATCAGTGGTCATAGTGAGCGATTGTAGGGAATGGTTGGACGATCAAAGTGCTCATCAACCACATGTGAGCGAACCAACATCTTACGGTCGTAATGTACATCCCATAATTTTGATTATTCTTCTTATGCTTTTAGCTTTGGTTTTAGGTGTTAAAAATCAAAGGCAATTATTCACCTCCCCCTCTGATTGTGCTATACGATCCTACAATGGCGAAGCCTGAAATGTTATATTATGACTATAGATTTTCCATACCTACATACCCTTGTCAACCAAGCACTTCAGATAGAAGAAATGGTATTAGAATATTCAATGATTAACAAATAAAGCGATCCTTTGGCAAACGCGACTTGTTTTCACTACCAACAGGAGGGACATTGTCATAGCTAATATCCAATGAAGTACTTACCGGGAAAAAGGCAAGGATACAAGCTGGAAGACAGTCATTAGCATCACATCAATCAAACTAATGCCAGCAACCACAGATGAAGAAAGAAGAAAAAATGGCAAAGGAGATAATCAGAAAAGTGTGACTTATGCATCGCAACCAGTCAAGAACAAGTAAAAGAAAATATACCTTATACTACTTTTGGGTAGCAAGTTTAGAGAGCCAAGAGTTTGCTTGTAAGATTATTTCAACTAAGGCATGTTGTAAAACTATAGAAATATATATAAGCTGCTTGTACAAAGATATAAGGAAACAAAAGTTTGTACAACATTAAACTCAATCACAGTGAACTTGATTTTCAACTTGAACTACAAGAGAAATGAATGAGTATGACGAAGGTGGAAATTTAAATGGCTATGTACAAGGAAAGATTCTCAAAGGAGCCAACTTATCCTAGAAAGAGATTAACTATAGTAAAGAAAGCATTGGTACAAAATAAACCAAGAATACCTAAGGATTACTTGAAAAATTCATAGAGGAATATTATTGTACAAAATTAAAGCCAACAAAAGTTCAATGAGCCAAATCAACAATTTATAGGAAAAATAGCAAGACACAACGAATATGTGATATACACAAGGATTGTATACATTACAAGCAATAAGGAGAGAACACGTGGAAACTCATATGTCACAAGAAAGGATAAGTACCAGTAGAATTACTAGTTGATGACAAGTACTACATGAAGTTCATCTTGAACGAAGGACAAGACTTAAGAAAAGGAATTAGGACTGCAGCAAGTTATATTTTTTCAACCTATTCTCTAGCCTAGGTGAATTTCGGGGACGATATTCTTTTTAAGGGGGTAGTTTGAAACAGACTGAAAATTTTCAAATTTTGAATTTTCTTGAATTTGAAATTCAATTTCTTGCCCAATTTGGTAAATTTCCAAACCTAGCTGCTTTCCCCTTTAGTCTTTACGCCTTCTCCAAGCCCTTATCAACTTCCCTCTTTCGGCCTCCTCCCATGTACCCAGCGCCACTCGGTTGCATGCCCTTCGCCGCCACCACAGAGACACGCCCACTACTACACAAAGCACGACTGTACTAGACACTGCCACACCCATCAATTCCCATGACCACGCGACCACCCGCCTTGCCACTGTGTCTGTTGAAGCTTCTTGCTCGCCACCTCTGACACCCACGTGCCACCACTGCAACAGGCGAGCTACTGCTTCTTCTGTCTACCATTGGCCATAAAGCCACGTCAGCTACTCCACTAGACTCCATAGACACTCAATCACTCGCCTGAGCCACTCCCTCCCAACTCCAACCAAACCATTGTCATCCCCACTATGAAATCCCCGGTGAGCCATAGTTTCCAATCTCCCAAAAGCCTCATCCAAATTCAAATTCACTTCACTCACAACACCGCCTAAACCTCCCCATCCCAACTCTGACCACGCGATGCTTGGCCGAAGCCTCTAGGTCCCGGTGACGTGCGCCACCGCCACCCAAACCTTGCAGCCATGGATAGCCCACTACAAGCCAAGAAAGCTAAAACCCACACCGTAGTACCATGGGCAAGGTCCGTGAGCTTCCACGCCGCTAGCCCTCACCGGAGCTTCCTAAGCCTTGACAAGCCCAAAAATAGAACCATAAGCACCCCTTTGTCCCTTGCGCACCATCGCCACCGCCAAGAAGCCTCGCTAGAATCAAATCACGTCGCGCATCCTCTGTTTTGCACATGGCACCAAGCCAAGTTGAAGACGATGAAGGTCGAGTCTCAATGGGCCGGGCGTGTGAAAGCCAACTCGGCCAGGCCAAAACCAAAGAAAAGTGGATTAAGCCTAGAAACCAAAACCCGATACTACTTAGAGTCAAACCCGATACTGCTTAAGCCCAAAGCCGACCCATTATTGTTTAAGCCCATTACTGTTTATAGAAACCCAATTAGCATATATATATACTCAATTTGACCGTTTTGACCCGTCTAAACCACGCACAGCTCCATTTAGCCTAAATAGACTCCGATAAAACCCTAACAACCCGAAATCACCTATGTTCACTTTTTTTTGCATTTTATTCTTTTTTGTTTTATTTGTTTTATTTTCCTAGTTTGGATTCTTTCAGCACGCAGTTTATTTAATTAATCTTCTACGATAGCATCCGAATTTGCTAGGCCATCCATTCGAGGAGCAGTCAATATGCGTAAAATTTAGAATCAACTAAAGAGTTTAAACCGTAATATAAGTCGCATATTTTTTTTATCATGTTGATCCTACATGTTGTTTAAACCCGCCAAAGTCGCGGAGCGAGGCCTGTTCTTTTTGTTACGGCTTATGTTTTTGGTCATGCGCTTGTGGCTTTTGGGCTGTTTTATGAGAGATTACAGAGTAATAGAAACTCACGTGCGGTTTTTGCCAATTTAAATAAAGTCAGTAAAATATGTACTACAATTAACCAGTAGATCTTATCTTGAAAAAATAATTTATTTAAAAGTTCGTTATTATAGAAAAGTCGAAAAATAGTTTTTAGAAGCTGAAAAGAACATGACACAAAGTAAGCCAATGAATGCCGCCGTCCGGACTGGCCGCTGCCTACGACACCAACGCCATCGTTGACGCCCGCGGGCAGGATGTGCTCAAGTGCTTGCTTGCGTGTTAGATCAGAGATCAAATTTTCCAGAACTTATTACATTGTACATGCTTGAAAGCTTTTATTTCCTGGTTTTTTTTCCTGATGACAACAATCTTCTCTATTATATGCATACAAACCATAAGCATGCTAATCCATGCGATCTCCCCTCTTTACGTAACTTTTGTCTCATTAAAAAGTAGAGTTTGATATGATATGTTAAATCTAAATTAAAACTGAGTATTAAATCTAAATTAGTGTAGATATAGATATATAGATAGATCCGAACCGTTACAACTGAGTCCATCAGATTAACAACTAGATATTTCTAGTTAACATGAAAACTTTCTTAGAGTACCTAATTAGTATAGATATAATTTTCTTATTTTTACCTGATGACAACAATCTTCTCTATTGTATGCATACAAACCATAAGCATGTCCATGCGATCTCCCCCTTTTGGTAACTTTTGTCTCATTAAAAAGTAGAGTTTGATACGATATGCTAAATCTAGATTAAAAATGAGTATTAAATCTAAATTAGGATAGATAGATAGATACGAACTGTTACAACCTGAGTCCATCAGATTAACAGCTAGATCTTTCTGGTTAACATGAGAACTTTCTCAGAGTTCCTAATTAGTTTAGATATAAATAGATAAATAGATCCGAACCATTACAACCTAAGTCCACCAGATTGACAACTAGATCTTTCTGGTTAGCATAGGAGTTTACTTAGAGTACCTAATTAGTATAGATATAGATAGATAGATAGATAGATAGATAGATATAGATTTCCTAGCTCAAATTCTTTCGAGCATGTCTTTATTTAATTATTCTTTTATGATAGTATCTAGATTCACTGAGCTGTCCATCCCAGAAGCAAATCAATACGTAGAAAATTTAGAATCAGCTAAAGAGTTTAAACCACAAGGCAAGTCCATCCCAGAAGCAGGTTAATACGTAGAAAATTTAGAATCAGCTAAAGAGTTTAAACCGCAGGACAAATCATATATTTATTTACCATGTTGAGCCTACGTGTTGTTTAAACCCGGTCAAAGTCACGGTAGCCTAAGTAAGCCAATGAACGGCACCGTCCGGACTGGCTGCTGCCTATAACACCAATCGTTGGAGAGTAGCTGCACCAGCGCCGTTGTCGAAGCACTACTACACAAAACCATATTACAGACAGTTCAAAAACGTTATTATAGACGGTTTTATGAGCCGTCGAATTTATAGGTCGATAATAATACGAGATCATCACGAGCGATTTTTGAACCGCCGTGATGTAAATATTACAGATGGTTCTTAACTAAAACCATGCGTGATAGTTATAATCAAAGACGGTTTTTAGTTAAAAACCGTTTGTGATTTATAAATATCACAGCGGTTTTAGTTAAGAACGTAAATATCATGACGGTTCTTAACTAAAACCGTCGCGATATTTATAAATCACGAATAGTTTTTAACTAAAACCGTGCATGATTATAACTATCGCTGAGCGGTTTTAGTTAAGCGATGCGTGATATTCCCTCCTACTAAATGCGTGTTAGTGTCGGTCACGACGGTTTTGTTAAATCATCGTGATTTGGCATCTAGTATTAGACTTCCTGTAGTAGTGATGGCCGCGGGCAGGATGTGCTCTGGTGCGTGCTTGCCTAGTTGCATGTTAGATCAGAGATCAATTTTCCTCAACTTATTACATTGTGTATGCTTGAAAGCTTTATTTCCTTGTTTTTTTTCCCAGATGGCAACAATCTTCTCTATTATATGCATACAAACCATAAGTATGCTAGTCCATGCGATCTCCCCTCTTTAGGTAATTTTGTCTCATTAGAAAGTAGAGTGTGATATGACATGTTAAATCTAAATTAAAACTGAGTATTAAATCTAAATTAGTATAGATATAGATATATACGTCCGAGCAGTTACAACATGGGTTCACCAAATTAACAACTAGATCTTTTTAATTAACATAGGAACTTTCTCATAGTACCTAATTAGTATAAATATAGATAGATTTGATTTTGGTTAGTAAAATTGTAAGATAACTCTTTTGGTCGAACTCATCTAAATAGGTGAATGGTTAGCTGTAAAGGCTATCCAGAAACATGGTTATTGTAGATGGTTTCAGGGGCACGGTAAGGATCTCTCCATGCTTAATCATTGATTTGGTCAGTTATTTGGATGAGATTATCCTGCAGGTAATGTTTAGGTGCCATCACTGATGCTGCAACCACATTATGGATGATCAATAATTGTGTAATCCTGCAACCCTGTGTGTAGCCGATTTCACATCCTCACTGGATAAATAAACAAATGTTTTAATCTTTTGGTAAAAGTATCTTAACGATGATTTGATTAGGAAAAAAGTATTAGAAAAATTATAAGGACAAAACTGACTATTTATTAAAAAAATGCATCCACCATGTATCATATGATTGGATGTTGATTCAATACATAAAATGTGACTTATGCTATGGTTGAGTTCTTTTTGTTTAAAGTTGGTTTATGCTTGTACTGTCTATAGTAACTAGGTTGTAAACGGTGTTTTTTTAATCCGGGTCAATAGAAAAATTGTAATAAAAGTATCTTGAGTTCGCTTGTATCGGTCAAAATCGCATACGACTATTTCTTTCTACATATTGTCTCTCGTGAATAGTCAGAATTCAAATATTTAAGTACTGTTTGTGTTCCAAATTTTGTATGTGGCTAAGGAGAGTTAGTTATGTTATGACAACTTATTAATAAGGTAGGTGCAGTAACATTTTCTTTCATGAACCAGCTTATAAAAAGCATAGAGCTAATGTAGAAAACTAGCCAAAATACACGGGACGGCTTCCCGAGTCCATTAGCACATGCACCGTCCATATCAACATCTCCACCGTTTATCACCGTCCTAAAAAACGCAACAAAAAACCATCAACCCTTAAAGCTTTGTACAATGGTGTGATATCACCACATCTGTAAGTCTTGCCATGTAGGACACATGATGTAGATGGAGGATAGAGGAGCATAGAGAATTGGGCGATCTTTCATACTGAGCTTAATCAGAATACGAGAAACAAACATATTATATCATAGAGAAAATATTTATAGAGATATGTAAAAAAACAACTCATTGTATATGTGCCTTTAGTACTATTTATAAATAATATAAAAAGTATTATAAAAACTATTTTATATTATTACATATGGTTTAAAACCATCTTACACGAGCGAAAAGAACAGGCCATCATTTGTCGCACCACTGCTAAGTAGCAGCAGCGTTTGCCGCCACGGCGTGCGATTTTCGCGGCGCAACGCACAGATCGGGGGAAGAAAAACCACGACAACTTCTATTTACACGTGGGCTCGACGCGGAAAAGCCCCGTCAGCGCTCCCCTGCTTTTAAAGACGGGATCACGAGGACGCCGTGGCCCGTGAGCGCTCTCTTTTGTCTGCGGCTGTTTTAGGACAGTTTCGGTGGGGCTGCCAAATGAGGTGTGTCCACTGCCCGGTTGAGCCCAACGCGACAGAATGTCCAACTGGCATGTGGGGACCTACACCTGACCGAGCCGGCCTCCTCCACATTCACACTCGCTTCGAGGTGGGCCCGCCGGAAGTGTGCAAGCTGGTCCGCGGCTGCAGCGGTTTCGAATTTCTCGGGAGGAAGCGTTGGGAGGCTAAGAAGCTTCGAATTCGAGACGTTATTTTGGTCCCAGAGATGTTCCTAAAAAGTATCGTGCGTGAGTGGCTACGCACCTAGGGTATAGGGGTACCTACCTTTCTAAAAATAATAGTGTACGATCCGAGTATGTACAAAGTCCATCATCACATATCTATAGTCTTTATTATATATAACTTTATCTGATATTGATAAAAGAAAATAATTTTTAGTGTTGTTATATCAAAGCCATCGACTTGGACACATTTTGTGGGCCTTCTCGTTCCAATGTGTTCTCCTCTTTTTCTCCTTCTCTATCCAACGTGTGAAAATTTTTTTCCCTCGCCTTGCGCATGCTGGTTGTGCCTCGCTGGTGCTGCTGGTAGGTGGAATCGAGGATGCCTCGTGGGCGAAAGAGTGTTGTTTCGCCACCGCCACCGCCACCAGGATCACAGCCAAACACATCTATGGAGCACGGGAGCATCAGCACCGGTGTTTGGTGGGACGGTGCATTCACGGGTAGCCCTGCCGCCTACTCATCACATGCGGTCCACACGGACAAGCGGTCTGATCATGCCGCGGCGCCCAAGTTCTCATCCCAGACCTCAGATCTGTACAACTGGTAGAACGTGCTCGTCGCAATTCCCATTATCTACATTAGCAAGAGATTTGTTGTTGAGAAAATCGGTTCTTTGAGCTACTGTGATTGTAATTGTATGAGTTGTGCTACTCGATTATATTTGCCATTCATTTCTACTGGTATGAATGTCAGTTTCTGGATTGAATAGTGCTCCTTTCTGAGTTTAGTTGTGCTCTGTAAGTGTTTAGCAGTAGCTTTTGGGCTTCGTTTCTGGGTTGAGTAGCTTGCCAAAGCATTGGTATTTCTATCTAACCATCACTCATGACTAGCTTTGGAGGTGCAAGATAGAGAATGGAATAAACACGGGTTATTGTCAGGTAGTGTGCTCCTTATATTTTTCAGGTTAAGACTTTGGTTAGTGTATATAGCGTAAAAAAAGATGTACAATGTATGATTTTCTTAGAGCTGATAAAATGTGTTTATGGCAATTACACGCCATCTGTTTTCTATTCGCTATCGAAGTCTGCAAACTCATTTAGGTTAACTGAAAATTTACTAGCTGTTAATTAACTCAAGTTTCAAGTACTGTAAGTTCGAATACAAAACACACTCAGTTTGTTGTGTAAACTTAAATTTTGTTCCACTTAGATGTTAACTGAAAATTTGCCAGCTACTAATTAATTAGAGTTGATGTTAACGGAAAATTCGTTCCAGATACCTATTTGTCTGACAAGAACTAATAGCTAGTACAAATGCCTGGAGCATTTTAGATGGATTCTTTTGGACTGTGACTTATAATATTTAGATTAAAATTTTAAATTACAGGTACATTCGCAAGAAACGATCGCAAAGGAAAATTTGCCGGCAGCTAATAAATTAAAGTTGATGTTAACCGGATGTTCTTCACGTGATTTTTATGATGATTTCTTTAATTCCTGGAACATATTGATGTTTAATAGATTTCCTTAATTCCTCAATTCCTGGTACAATAGAATTTCAGGTTGTTATAATCTTCGCTTTACAATTGAATTAGGCTCATTTAGTTCTGTTGCAGTTTCCAGTTCAATTTTCAACTGTACTAAGTTATTGGAAAAATAAATTTGTCCTCCAAATTTGGTTCTTATTAGGCTAATCCAAACCTTCTCAGTTGATCTTATTCATAAACAATATGTGTATACTCATGTTTGCACCTCACTTAATGCTCGCATGTATGCTTTTTTCAGGGGAAATTATTACCTCCGCCCAGTGGATTCGTGAGTTATTTACAAAATCCAACCACTCTCTCCTTTTCCACAACTTGCTCCTCATCAGGCTATATCACAAACTTTTCACTACTTGTGCCCCTTCACGCTACACTCCATTCCTGACACCACAACCATCGGCAGCCAAAGGGAATCCATCGCCATCACGCAATCGGAACAAGTAAAAATGTTTAGGCCTATTTGAATTACCTTATTATTTTTTCTCTTTATATACTAGCTCCCTACAAATTTATTTGTACATTAATGTATCCGAATTATCATTTTATTTTATGTACTAGTTCTCGACAAATTCATTTCCATATTGATGTAGTCATTTCCATAAATAGCAATATCCTTTTCAAAGATGCCTAAGAAATATTTTGCTAGAATTAGAAAAGATCCTATTAAATTATTTTAATACATTTGCTTCCATAGCCAACACGACAACAACAAACTAGCCCTAAAGTCCAACATGCTTACAGTGAGCATTGAGTGTTTTTTTAAGTGAGCACAACAAGGACGTACTCACGTACGCACATACATACACCCCACAACACACTTATACACATACATAGATGCGTTCAATACACACGCTTAAGATAAGACAGAGACACAGAGGTCTCATAGAGCGCGAACACGTGCTTTGACCACTGAAAGCACCTATGTGCGCGTGTGTACTTAGAAGGCACTGTTTATATGATCTCAGCTACACGACATATAGTGAAGTCCCAAAAAGATGGTCACTCCCTAAGTGCACGTTCATATTGGCTTTTGGTTTTAGGTTTTAGCTTTATCTTATAAATAATAACAATTTGTAGAAAACCTTATATAGAGATACTCGCATGTGATTTTGACCGATATAAATAAAGTCACTATAGTGTGTACTATAATCGATCAATAGACCCTGTCTTGAAAAGGCACTCTATATAAAAGTTAGATGCTATAGAAAAATCACTTAATATAGAAAAATAACTTTCAAGTCAATATGAACATAGCTTAAAATGTCATGTATGGTGTATGTAGCCAACTTCATTTATTTGCTCAAGGTGAGAGGACCTATGAGGCTAGTAGTAGTCAAGTAGAGTATGAGAGGTTACTAGTGAATGCCGTGCGTTGCTCTGGATTTTAAAATTTTATCATACTACATGTTCTGTAACTAACAGTGTGGTAAAATTTTTAGAACATGCGTACAATATATTCTAAAATTCAGCTAGTAAACAATAAGAGCTGGGTGAACCACATACACAAGATCAAGAGTAAACTTTCTTTCGGCCTACACACTAACCATGCCCTTACCCACTCTTACAGTGCACGCGACATACTCGAGGTCTTTTGATGGCTTCAACCTTTCACAACAAATAGAGGTATTTTTCAGCCAAGAAATATTTCAACATAGCATAAAAAAGAATATTTAAAGAGCATGGTGCAGAAGGCATCCACCAAATGGCGACCACCGAAAACTTTTTTCCCAAAGAGTGCAGACAAAGTCCTATCTTAAAACACAATGGAAAACAACACTCAAAACCAAACCGATCAAGTCCTATCTTGGGACCGTCCGTAAGTGTATGGTAGACATTCCACGATCCTAAGTCAAATGGTCGCGTGCATGTCACCGATCGACCATAAACATGTTGGTGGGCGGTGTGTGTAGTGTACCAACAAGCGATGCACAAATGCGAAAATAGGGACTTAAAGGCGGAGACAAGAACTTCAAAACCGAGGCTAAGAACACTTGAGCTCAACCAATCTTCCCAACTTAAGACCTTCACACAACTATAGACATGCTCTCTAGAAGGTAGAGGCAAAAGCAAGGTTGAGATTTTAAGTTGAGAAGATTGGTTGAGCTCAGTGTTCTTAGCCTCGAGTTTTGAAGTTCTTGTCTCGACTTTAAGTCCTTGTTTTCGCATTGTACATTGTCTGTTGGTACACCACACACCATCCACCAACATGATTTCATGGTTAGTCGGTGACATGCATGCAGGCCAGAGCCAAATGAGACATCACTTACTAAAAACACGAGGTCATTAGATGGTTCGACTCAAGAAAATGATCTAACCCTAGGGATGATCCGACCTAGGAAGATGATTTGGACCACACAGAAAACAAGAGCTTTACCAAACTATAACCATTGCAATTTAACCCTAGTCCAAATGACTTCAACCAGAAAATAGATTATTAATAGATAACATCAAAGACTTTCCAACCTCAAGGACAAGAGAAACAAGATAAAATCACAAGAAAACCAAATACTCTCCTCTAAACTTGAATGACAAGGAAGTAGTTACGCAAATACAAAAATCTTGATCTAGAGGTACTTGTGTTTCATTAACTTGAGACTTTGCACATCTATTATACCCTTCATGGAAATAGAAAATAAAGTGTAAACCAAATTTCACAAGGTTTGACTAAGAACAAGAACTCCCACCTCTCCATCAACAAGAACAAAGCGACACAGAACTACGATCTTGCATTGCTCATATATGATATATTTGATCAAGCGGGATCATGCACCCTTCTGTACATCCATCTTGGCATCTAGAAAATAAATCACAATCCAAACATGACAAGGTTTCACAAAGGGTAAAGTTTTGAGTACAAAAGAAGAAAAGAGGTAATATTCAAACTTTGAATGCTACAAGGATCGATCAAGCGTGATTTTGTTATTCCATCGCTTGCCCTTCATTGCACACCCAAAATAAAGGAACAAAGCAATAGGGAAAGATCAAGAATAAGGACCAAATCAAGTTACAATAAAAGAATCAAAAGAGAAAAAATACATACCTTTTGGCAAAATTTCTTGCATCCATTTAGGATGTATGATTTTAGGCCAAATTGGATACATGATAGTACTCTAAATTTGTGATGTTTGCTTTAGGGTAACATCTTTTTATGTCTTTGCTAACAAAACATTAAACTTTGATGGTTCTTTGCTAGTGGACACTCTGCGTATTAAAATATAATAGTAAAATGCCTGTGCGTTGCAACGGAATCTCAAAAAAAGGTGAGACATGTCGTAGACCATACAATAAAATAATTATAATTTTTCTTTCACACACATATCAAGCAAAACACGACATGTCAATAAGTCATAGCTCAACATCCACGCCGTGCCTCATATTCGCCACAAAGGACATGTTATGGTAGTAGACCAGTAAGTTTCTACTTATATCTAGACAATCAAGCCTCAATAAGTTGTACCAAAACCAAAATTAGGAGTAGTGACTAACTCGGTGCATATGAAATCACGATGTTTCAACATATACTAACACTCAATCTTCCTGAGCCTAGATACTTTTAGACAAAAGGAATCAAGAATAACATCAGAAGCATTCTAGTTCACACATCCAGTAGACAATGGTGTATGGAAAAAATATTTGGACAAGACCAGAGCAGTTGTTTGAAAATGGAATATGATGTATCTTTGTCAGGCAAAAAAGGTCCAGGGATCACTCTCACCATGAAATAAATAGAGGATCATGGAGAGAGAAGGGAGAGAGACTACTATTCTTCAAAACTCTTTATTAGCCTTTTTACGTTCTCTTCTTAGTGATGACTGACTGGCGACTGAGTGAAGAAATCCTTTGTTCTGCTTAACTATCTTGCAGAAAATATCATATATATGCAAAATAATGGAGCTTGGATCCATTCCAATAATCCATATGGTAACAGACTCAAGAATGATAGAAGCGAGCCTTTGTTACCTCTTTAATAGAAACTTCAACTTGAGCATTGGCATTTTCCATATAATCAAGCGCTCGCAAAGTGACCAGTTTTTGCAATGCATTCTGCCAATTAAATATAAATGATAGCACAAAAATATGGGATAATTTCCGTCCCCTTGATTCTTTCGTGCAATTGCCTCCAAAGATTTGAAGGCAAAAGGCAAAATATGGAATATAATGTCTACACAACTTGAGAATGAAATAGGCATCTAAGTCATGATACACCTAAATAGGCATCTAGTTCACACCTCAGTTTAATAACATTAGAGAGAACATCATAAAAAAGATTAAGATACAATACATAACTCATCAGTCATGCACATAAATTACTCCAAGGGAATTACAGGTTTCACAATACTACCATCCTGTCTTTGAAACGAAATTAAGATACAAACATCATAAAAAAAGATTAAGATACAATACATAACTCATCAGTCATGCACATACATTACTCCAAGGGAATTACAGGTTTCACAATACTACCATCCTGTCTTTGAAACGAAATTAAGATACAATACATAACTTAGCTCTTACAGTACTAAATGGATTCTAGAACAGATATACCATAGAAATATATCATCTAACCTAGTGGTCATGGACACAATTTTTTGTGAGTTTTAACAATCCACCTCACAAGCTGTTTTTGCTAGTCTTGACTATGTTTTACGCTAGTCTATACCCTCGAATCCAAACCATGGCACTACACTCTCTACATCGAGACCAATAAAAGTGAAAAGATATAAATCATGTGAGTTCTGAAGTTACTTTTTCACCTATTAATAAGACAATACTGACTCAATTGCACCACGGCAAGCCGGGCAACAAAGAGCACATAGAGAAGCATGAAATTCACGAGTATGATCAGCGAGCTAGTGCCTCTACATCCACCAAGCATCTGCGATCCAGCCGTGCCACCTCCTTCACCTCGGCCTCGTGAAAGTGACATTAACAAGCCACACATAAAGCAATGATTAAAACTTGGGGAGGAAGAAAACATGCACACTACCCATGGCGAGTTTCGTCTATGCGAAACAAGACAACGATGTGGATCAATTTCACAAAACTTTTAAATTGGAAGTCTTAGTAGACCATAGTCATCTCCTTGATGTCTGACTATATGCTTCTTGATCATTCCCAGCCCATACAAGCACAATATTTAGAGTCTTATTTCACTCACCAAAGCCTCAGTTACATCTAAGGCTTCCTACAGAAAATAACTATGATCAAATAGCTTCTTGGTTTGGCTTCACACAAAGACAAATCTAGGAAATATTTCAAATTTCCATTCTTGAAAACTAATATTTTCTATCACTTAAGCATTTACATGTTTCATTTCAATAATTTCATGAACAAGACTCGATTGCACTAATTCCGAACCCAAATTATTATGCAGTCAATAATTTTAGTAATTTACAACCAAAACAATGGAAGGCAAAATGATATGTGTTTATGTCGGTGATCATAAACAATTAAAATACCATTGACAATATTTGAGTAATTTGAGCCATTGACAAGATTTTTGCATTGGTGACATACGGTGAGGTAAACAATGCGAAGACATCCTTCCCATCATCAACAGAGTTAAAAGAAAAACCAATTTGTACCGAGAAAACCTTATATTCTGTGGCTTTTGTTTGCTAAAGAATGCATCAAAATAGAAAATAGGTATAATGGGAAAAGACAATGTTTGGTGTCTACCATTGACAAGCAAGCAACACTTGCCTAATCAGGAGCACCTCCCTCACCTTACGGAAGGCTGAGACGGAGGGCTCGGCGGCGGCCGGGAGGACCAGAGGCGGCTGCACTAGGGGCTGTCGCGGCGAGACCTCGACCTCGGCGTCGGGGCACGCCCGCGAGGGCGCCGCCGCCGATGGCAGGTCCGCAGAAGGAAACAACCCGAGCGAGAGAGATCGCGCCGCCTCTAGATCTGGGGTTTGGTGGGGTGGCGGCGCTAAGGAGAGGCGGAGAGGAGCGGGCGGCGGTGCAGCGGAGAGGGAGGTTTTAGGGGCGGTTGCGTGGGAAGGGGAGGAGTGGGGAGGAGGAGGCGCGGCGCGGGGGAGGAGGAGGCGGGCGGAGGCGGAGGGCGGGAGGAGGCGCGTGGGGTGGGGGAGGAGGCGAGGGTGGGGAGGGGCGGGGAGGGGAGGCGGCGGCGGAGCGGAGGAGGCGAGGAGGAGGCGGCGCGGTGTGGGCAGGAGGAGGTGGCGGCGGCGTGGGGTGGGAGGAGGCGGCGGCGGCGGAGGCGGAGGCGAGGAGGCGGCGAGTGGAGGAGTGGGCGAGGGGAGGAGGAGGAGGCGAGGGAGAAATCAGGGGAGGAGGCGCACGGATTCGGTGGGGGTGGGGTGGGGGTGGGGTGGGCGCACGGGCGTGAGGAGGATGGGTGGGCCCATATGTTGAGGCAGTATTTTTTTGTCGGAAGGGTGTAGGATGCACCATCACCTTGAACTCCTCCTTTTAAGGAGTAGAGATGGTGTGTGTCTCCAAGTCCCCGCCCTTCTTCTTAGAATCAAATATATGTAGCTCCTAAAAAAGAAAATTATGTTTCCTTACTCGATTAGCCACACCTTCGGCGTTCAAGATTGGATTATGGTCACAACTCACAACAACGCCATAAGACCAAGCTAGCAAAGCATTCGAATTTTCAATCAGCACAAATAAAAAATAACTCGAACAAATTGAAAATAGCGACTTAGATATCACTTAGGACGGCTGGACCCTCGTAGTTTCTCCAGCATTAGTGGAAGAATGCAATCCCCACTGGTTTCGTGTTCTCCCTCGCTTGCTTTTCCGTGCACTGCAAAGGAACCAGAATTCCAGAAAGGCAAACTGCCCGTTTGCTATTTGGTATATGAATGAATAACAGCGAACGGCCATGACTCGTGACAGGGAACCATCACGAAGATGATGATGATTTGTATTTCATATTGTTTATGTCTTGTTTTTATTATTTAACTTTAATTTCTGAGAAATTGCATTTTAACCTATAGTTTTTGTGACGGTGGTTTGACTAGCTTATACTTGGCGGTCAGACCGTAGCAACGGGTAACCGAGGTGTGGTCGACTAGCCTTAGGCGGCAGTCGACTAGTGTAGAGTCAAAGATAACTGGTTAGAGGGGTGAATATAAGGTTTTAAAATATTTTGGCTAAAGCATAATTTTAGAGTAAATATAAGCTAATTAAAATTATTTTACACAAGTCGAGACCTAAAATCTCTAAGCCTTGCTATGGCACTACAAACCTAATTCTAGGAAAGATACAATTCTAACTAAACAAGTTAATCAATTAAATGCTAGAAATGTAAGTATGAAAAGTAAAGGCAAAGAGATAAACTACCGAGAATAATAAGTTAATGAAGCTTGCTTAAAGGTTTTCAAGTGCTACAATAATCAACTAGACGATGCAATACATTTGAATGCTCTCAACAATCTCAAATTAAGAAAATGAAGCAAATGAGTTGAAAGTGGCAAAAACTCAAGTGTATTCAATGAATTCTAAGAGTTCTTGCTAGCTGCTTGGTGGGGAGGTATTTGTAGTCTCCACTCACGGGATGTCATTGAAGTCGAAATCCCCAAAACCAAGGGATGTGGTACTACCGCCATGTAATGACTGGTACTACCGCACCTCTTGTTCAATGTGTACTTATGGTTCATTAAATACAGAAACTAGCCGTTAAACTAAACTTTGGTAGTCTTTTGTACTCGAAGCCCTGGTAGTATCGATTACGTGGTAGCACCACTCTTGACTACTGGTTGTACCGATTTCTAGAGGGAAAACGTCCCAAAAATATACTTTTCTAAAATTAGTTGCCGCCAACTAAAGTGCGGTCATAACATACTTTGTGGTATCAGACACCAAGTATGGTCGTACCATTGCACTACTATTAGCCAACAAATGCGGTAATACCGTTCCAGGTAAAGACCAAATGAGCATCTCTCTGAAAATGACGTATCGGCAACTAAAGTCCAGTAGTATTGATGCAGCAGTACTACCACTGACAACACCGTTGTCATACCATATTTCAAATGAAATTCAAAGGGATTCCAAAATAAAATTCCAAATGCATACATGAAACATATTTGATTAAAGTGGCACAATATTAACTTTAAACTACTAGCTAGGACCTCTCATTATCGACATCTATTCTACCAACCAGTCGTTTTACGATCACCGAGACCGATAAAAGCTATCAAAGAGGTCTTTAGGCTATAATATACAATTGTCTTGAGCTAAGTCTTGATCCATGTCAACCTTTGATCATCTTTGCATGTCTTTTTAATGATATCATCAAAACTTGAGACTAAACCTTTCAATCATCTTAACAAACATGTTAGTCTTTTAAACATTACTGTCATTAATTACCAAAACTTATTTTTAAAGGTCTAGATGCTTTAACCGGCTGGTGGTCTGACTAGTCAGTGCATGGCGATCTGACCTGTGTGCGGTAGTAAAGGCCCTTTGTTGATGGTAACATTTTTCAAGTTAAGGCCTTCTGGAGTGTTTAGTTTGAGACCTAGTGCGGTAGTACTGGCATTGGAAATGCGGTATGACTAGAGAGGAGCGATCTAATCGGCCATTGAATGGTGGTCGACCGGTCATTGAATGGCGATCTAATCGAGTGGTGTTGACGGTTTGACCGGCTGGTGGTTGTATGTAACACCCTTAACTAAAGCCCAAAATGTCACATGCAACCACTATCGCTACCAATTTAAACCAATAATCAAGTATTAATAACAACAGATATCAAAACTATCATTCTACATGCAATTGAACATAAATTTCAGCATCATGATAGACCACAAATTGAACTTAATACGAACTAAATAATTACCAAAAGCATTATAAAATAAGTCTAAACTAAGGAGCGCATCATCGAGCAATATAATGAACCATAAGAAATTAGTGAAAACCATAAATTTTCTAATTATTATAATGAATAATAGTAAATTATTCATGAGCAAAGATGATGTATTGCTAGGTGAAGTGAAGAGCTATATAAAGTGCAATAAAACATGTCTTACATTCACCCATGCATGTCGTTTTCAATGTTCACCTAAAAGCGACAAATAAATAAGAGTGAGTCAAGACTCGGGAAGTATAAAGTAGAATAATAAACGAGGCATCAATTTATTAAAATTCATATCCAATTATCATTGACTCACTTTCTCATATTCAATCTCATCATTTCCACTCACAAGTGACATTATCTGAAATCACTTTTGCTTTTCATGAATACAATGCAATGCTCATGTCTCAACCCATCTTCTACTTATACCGGTATAGCGGAATGTAACACCTATCGGTGTTCACTCTTGCTCACACTCTTTAGTGTGGCTACCAATTGCCGTCCTTTTCATGCGGGGACCTCATTGCCCATATCTTACATATGGGAACCTCATCTCACTCCCATGGGTCTCCTAATTGCTAGGTTTACTCATCATTCTCCTATAGTCATCAACATCATCATCAATTCAACATAAGCATGTGAGCAATGTAAAAAACATGAATAAACATATAATTCATCATGGCAAGTATTCCATTAATAAATCAACAATTTTAACACTCAATTACCATTCTAGCATGCATTTGTCTCTTTTTAAATGCGATGACGGGAAAGATTTGAAGGTGACCACACCCCGAAACTACTCTTCCTACATGAAATATTCACTCTCAAAACTAGCCATAACAGTACAAGACATCAGTCAATCGATAATGCTTATATATGCATCCCAAAACCATCATTTTTCTCCATTTACAAGACATCCCCCTTTCTGTCCTGGTATTCAAATTATTATAACTATTAATTACCACGTTGTAAAATAGCAAACCATACCAGTTCTGAAATGTACACAAAATTTTCTTCATTTCTTTAGTTAGCCAAATTTCCAGATTAAATCATCTATATCCCTGTTTTAACCCAGAAGACAGATCTGTCATCTCCTGGACAACAGAC
This sequence comes from Dendrocalamus sinicus, assembly GCA_036346575.1. Classification (NCBI taxonomy): domain Eukaryota; kingdom Viridiplantae; phylum Streptophyta; class Magnoliopsida; order Poales; family Poaceae; genus Dendrocalamus; species Dendrocalamus sinicus. The sequence goes on along the minus strand of CM070659.1, from coordinate 17,412,307 downwards.
TTGTTAATTTGATATCTTTTAATCTACATGAGCAAATATATTAAACCATGGCATTATTAGAATCTATAGAAAATTTTCTATCACTTTCTAGTTATTTCTAAAATTTAATTCTAGTATTAAAGTAGTCAAATTAATAATTTCCCTCGATTGCGTCCAGCAACAACCTGGTACCGGAGAGTAGTCTCCCAAAATTCATAACTTTTAATCTACTTATCTAAAAATTATGTTCTTATACTTTATAGAAACCTTAGAAAATTATCTACAATATTCATATTGACCAAATTCCCTGATTAGACCATTTATTATTTTTAATCTACTAATTACTACAGATTATCAAAACATGACACAATTACTGGACAGCAGAATTATAAAATCATATATCACAATCTACTCATCCGATTGACGTAAATAAAAATTCTACAGAAGACTATCGAAATTCTCCACAACTTTTAATAGATAAAATTTCTAAATTATGGCTATAGAATATCTGTAAAAATAGTACAACAGTACAGCAGACTAAACCTATCTACTACACAATTTTCCCCGACGAGCAAAACCATCTCCCACTCTAATCTGGAAACTAACATCCAATTAAAAATAATCAACAGAGATCAATTCATTACCACAACCTTATTGTTACTGTTCAAAGCTGATAGAATCGGTACAAAAGATTAAGCTCATTCCACTTCTAGTTGCTCGGCCAGGACGTGGTCAAGGCATGCATGCAATTCACTCGAGACTGGTGTACTCGGCGCACGTGAATTTCCTCAACGTAAGTCACAACGCAGAAGGGAACGTGCTGGCCGAGTGCTGCGTGGGCGTCCCACGGGTACACGCGGCGGGCGACCGTCGGTTGGCAGCCACGTGACGATGCATTGCACGAGGTTTTTCGCTGGCCGGTGAATACCAGCGATGCACGGCGACGGCGGACGGCCAGTCGGTCAACGCTGGTGCGGGCAGGCGGCATTATCTCGGTGCGTGGGTTGCGCATCGCGCAGGAGTCAGGACCTACTGGCGTGTGGCTCTGGCGACGGTTACAAGGCTGAAGTGAGGCGCACGTTGATGAATCCTGGCGGCGCAGCTTCACGATGGAGTACGGCGATAGAAAATTGCTGTAGCGCACAGAAGCCCTTAAGCAACTCCATCCTATTAGTCATTTCTCCTCTCTATTTTTAGGATGAAGAGGCTAGCTATTATTTTCAGCTCTTTATTTGAGTTAGCATTCCAATGGCCTAACTATTTGAGAAGCGAGTGAGAGGCGCTGCCAAATCTAGCTAGCGGCCGGGAGAAAATAGCGACTCGATAAAAATAAAGAGGAGGATAAAGAACGGTTGAGTCTATTTCTTGAGTCATATTAGGTAAATATACAATGAAGAGCAGGATAAAGAACCGGTTGGAGTTGCTCTAATGGTGGCGCAAGAGAGAGAAATTAGGGAAGAGACATCTAGAATTTTGTTTACGAATAATCTATTTTTTATTTGAAATTACATAAATATATCTGCGGAAAAATATTTTATAAAAATAGGCTCGATCGCTCAATGGGAGGCATTGGAGCTAATCTCTAACAGAGGGTGTGAGTCTGTCACCTACCCTTAGTGGCGACAACCAATCGCCCCATTGGCGTGCACTCGATCCTGTGAATTTTTTAAATTTTATCAATTTTGTAGTTTTTAACTGAAAAATAATATGCTAGAGTTGTAATAAAAGTTTATGTTCATTGTATAGTGTAGGTGTGTAAAAAATTTGGGAAATTTTTAGGAGCGATTGACCATATAACGATCGGTACATACTTCTGGTAAGTGATATTTTGATGTTCTTGAGAATTCGTCTATGGAGAAAACGGTATGTTAATATTATTACATGACTTGCTATGTGAATCATTAGATGCGAAAAGACGAGATAATAAGTTTATGCGAATTGAAATAAACTTCATAATCTGATTGGGAGTAACATGTCGCGTAATTTTTATTACATGCATAACAAATAGCATCATGTGCCTAACTAACCCAAGCTGCTTGTCGACTGACTTCTGTGTGGTGGTCATTTTCCCTTCCTTGTCGCTCGGCGTTGAACTCCTCGGCCTCTTTTGCCTTAGCGCCATTTCCCTCTTTCTCTCGCTCCCTCTCGCGAGCCTCCGCTCCTACATGCACGCCGAGATGAGTTTTCATCTTGCATTGTATCTGAGGTTTGCTCGTTCTTGCGTCGCTCCTCCTCTGCATCTCGATGACCTTGCGACATTCCACTCCTCAAAGTCGAGGCCCATTGGTCCTCGGGGTGGATCTCAAGATCGATCCATTTGCGGTAGGCACATAGGGTTCCGGGATGTAAATACTGAGGAGAGAGATTGTTAGTGTGTCTTTGTGAAGGAGAAAAGGTATGGAAAAATGGTGCACGTGGTCCTTACATTTGCCGATATGTTGCGGTGTCTAGGCGGCCGTCGGGGTAGTCAGGGTAGTTTGCGCAACCTAATGCGCATACCTAGGCGATCATGGTGCCTAGATTTGAAGAACTTGCACGTGTCCCGCACCAACAAGGAGGTGTCTCCCCTCGGGTGGGAGTTGCGGCGACGCTCATTGGGAGCGTTCGGGATGGGAACATTGATGATCTAGTGATGGGCGGCAACCGCCGTGTTGCTCCTGCGCACATATGGATGGCGAGAGTCGAGGCGCAATCAAAGCAAGCGAGCAACAAGAGTAGTTATCTTGATTCATCAGTACTTGATCTATGCTAGCCATCGCATTATTGGTGTGCATGTACTTCATCTATTGTATCCTTACCTATATGTAACGCTGATGCTTGAAGTGCTTATGTCTATCTATTTGATCTTGCTTGAGTACTTTATGTCGAGAATGTGAGGCATCCATTTGAAAAGTTTCTCTTAACATGCATCGTTTAGTTTCTCTTTTACTCTAAACATCATGACTAGCTTAAGAATAACACAAAAGAAACGGGCGTCATCCATGCAAAAGATACTCTAAAACATCATGCCACGAAGAAAGCCTAACCAACAAAGTCCAGTGCTTGATTGTAAATGTCCATAGGACACTTGTAACTAGTCGGAAGTTCACCCGTCATCTCCAAGTGCTTCTTCTTCATGTGTGGGATGTTGTAATATTGTCCTCCATTTTGCTTCATGATCTCCATCATACAACTCTGTTGCGTTAGAAAAATCCGATTGGACCTATCCACAGGGTACTCGCAAAATGCCTTATCAATCTTTTCCACAATTTGATCGATGTTGTTTGGAGTCCCCTTGTAAAACAATGCAGGATTGCTGCAAAAAAACCAAGGTCCAACACATTAAGATCGGTGAGTTCGGCGGTTGGCATGTTAGTCGTATGTCCACCCATCGCCAGGCGAGCTTTCACAAATCTTTGGATCGTCTCTGACAATGTGAGCCTTGGCATTGTCTGTTGGATGAATATTGGCATTCCTCTTTCTTGGTGGCCACTTTTCCTTTA